>VCCN01003764.1:1037755-1068988 GCA_006491835.1 Architeuthis dux | reverse complement strand
TTTGAATGTTTTACTATCATGATCACATTTGTATTAAATCCATTTACTTGCCATGTAAATATAACAGATATAGTTAGTCATTGGCAGACTCCTTCAAGTAAAAACAGATCTAGAACTAGAGATTTTGTAACTGCAAAATGACATTGTGCTAAAATCATTTGTAATAGATGGAGTTTGGTTTCCTTTCCTTTTTTTTAAAAAGTGCAGCATACAAGATGAAATCGCTTTTCGGATCCACCTGCCTTTGTGAATTACTGTTAATCAAAATACAGATCTTGTCTTACCGATGAGCATCTTGATGATTGTTTACAAACAGCAATATCATCCTACTCTCCTAACTGTAGGGCATTAGTCAAAGAAGTTCAGTTCCAAACATCAAATTGACTAAGAATTTCAGGGCCTGATTTTATTACCAAAAAATATGTTATCATCTCAGACTATAATGCAAGGAATTTTGGTCCTGAGATGCTAAGAAATTCAAAATTTTACCAGGCTTTACCCCTGGACCCCAATAGGGGGCTTACAGCGCCCCCCCAAACCCCCAGCTGCATTTGGCTGGGTTACCTCTTAGCCACTCCCACCCAATATTTTTCTGTTACGGCTCTGTTTATGCATTATTTCACATGGAGATTGGGAATAATTTTGTTTGCGTTTTTAGTTTATTTGTATTAGTTTTGTTTTGTATATTATGTTCATTATTTTAAATAGGAACATGTTATAACGTCCATAATGTTCATTATTAAGTCAAAACTATAAACATGCCTTGAATTTTCTTTTCCATACTAAATGACAAATAAACAATTTCTAAAAACTTGCTGTTTCGTGGTAATTTGTTTTGTGCATTATCTTAAATAGTAATTAAATATTATGTATGTTTTTGTTAAGTCCAAATATAAATTTGACTTGAAAAGTAAATGGCGCCCGCAGCACTACTGGTAGTCATGAAAGTGCTCTTCGACACAAAAAGGTGGGGACCCCTGTTCTATAGGATATGAAGTAGGTAGCAGGTCACTTGATCAGAAAGCATCAAACATTCTATTAAGACATGAAACTATTTTCTTTAAACAATTTCCAAAAACATGCCTTGTATATAATTTTCTTTTTTAAATTGCTTCCTACAACATAACATGAGTGAGACCATGAAAATTGTTTAAAAAGAGTTGACTTTATTGGAAGAAAAAAATACCTAATCAGGAAATTTATGCCAGGTAAAAAGTGGCCATTTCCAAATTTTCCTCTGCATTGTTGTGGCTTATTTGGATTCTTCCCCTTTTCAAAAAATCTTTTTTAAAATTCTTGTAGGTTCAATTCTCTTTTCGTCTTTTCTTTGTGTTGCTGGGGTGTTCTTCACTCACCTCCTCCAATGTCCTCCGACATCTTCGTTTGTCGACATTAACTTCAGGAATGTGTGCAGATTTGTTATTGTCCGGCCTTAATGAAGGACAAGCAAAAAATAGTGGGTAGACTAAAAGCCTACCAAGGCCGACAGCATCCAGACGTTGGCTGCCCATTTGTCTTTAGGGCAGACAGCTTAAATAGTCTGCAAAGAAACAAAATATAAACTCACATAATTGGTCCATTTTTCATGATTTTTCTTTTATATGTAAGTTTTATTGAGATCTAAGAATTAGGTCAGGATTTGGGGGCAGGTTGGAATTTTAAGATCATAAAATCAGTTTTTTTCTTTAACATCTACTTAAAAATAGTTCAGATCAATCCAAGAGAAGGTTGAACTGTTGAACTAACCAGTATCAATAATAATGGAAAGCTAGTTAAGAGATGTATTATTGAATTTGTATTTACTGATGGTAGAATTGTTAATTTTGCAAGGTTTTGGAACATTAGAATTGGCAGTGTAACATTACATATTAAATAAAGGTTTTTTTGTTTTGTTTTTTTTAGGGGGGGGGGGGGGTGTACAGATTTGTTATAGTTCTTTCTTTTTTAATACATTAAATCAACGGGTACACTTAATATGGATTAAGCAAATTGTGCATTTTGTACCTTCCAATTTCAGTAATAATTTATAATCATATCCAAAATCTTGCAACTTGGAAAACAATTATTTATATTTGAGAGGTTTTGTCACACAAATCGGCTCAAATAAAACAACTCCACGGAATACAAAATTACTTCTGCAACATTTTTCAGTGGGACTCTGGAGTACTGTATAATACTTTGTTCTCAGTTAATTTATCATGGATAAAAAGTAGGTATGGACAAAAATTTCAGCTTGAAATCGACACATGAGAAATTTTAAAATCTGACAAAAATCGGCATATTATCCCAATTTTAATAAAATTTTCGATACTTCTTTATTAAAGGATGAATTTAAAAAAATAATTTTCCATTCCAAATTTTGGAGAAGAATTTTTTTTTTCCTGATTCCTACCCCACCTTTTATTAATTTGATTTTTTACAGATATACCCCCACAAGAAAAATAATATCCAGGAATTGCTGGAACGGAACACTTACTTTGAGATTAAAAAATTAGAAAATATAAGTAAAATATTTTTATTTTTTTTCGGCAAATTTTTAGTTTTATTCGATTAATAATATAATTCAGGCTTTTGATCTGTGAAAAAAAAATTTTTTCACTGAATAATTTAAAAAAATCTTTTTTAGCGATTCATTCCGATATTTTGTAAGTGTACATTTTTTATTGTTTGTCTGAAACTTGTATAAAAATATTATAAGGATGAATAATTAAATATAGCAAAATAATGAAAAAGTGTTTACCGGCTGTATTTTTCATATATTTTATTTTGTTTTTTGTTTATGTAAATTGACCGCTATTTCAAATTATGAGAGCTGCAGACGACAACATGCCTTCTTTTTGCACGGCACAGCTGTTGTGCATTTAAATCTTAAAGTTTATTTTTTCCACTCAAATATGTGTACTACATGGTCTACCATACATTTTTTTTAAATCAGTTGTTGCTTACACGCTTGAAATTTTTGTTCATACCTAATAAAAAGTGATTAAAACTTAATGAATGTATTTATTACAAAAATAAAAACATACAGTTTTACTTAACCACTTATTTTCTCTCTTTCCCAAAATGCTAATGAGACTGGGACAAGATTTGTAATAAGTTAAACATTTGAAAAAAAAGTTCTGAAACTTTTCATTTAGACACTGTTTGCTTTTGAAAATTCTTACTGAATAAATTGATATGCATTAATCATTAGGCCCATTGGAATGAAATTCATATTGGGGGGACTGCAAGCAAAGTGGAAAGTTTTTTAAACCATGCCCTTTAGATTGTTGGAAAACACCACTATTGTAAAAAGTGCACGATTTAATTGATGGATATATGATGATATTCAGATATCTAATAGAAGATAATTATGAATAAAAGGCTGCATAGGGAATTTTTGAAAATAGGGCTTCAAAATCTGTCAGAAATCAATGTATTTTTCAAAGTCATCCAGACTTTTTTCTTTTATTAAACATGACTGAAAAAAATTAGTTTTTATATTCATTTATAGCAAATTGCTTCTAGTTTTACTTTCTCCGTACAATTCACTTGACCAAAGACACTTTGATTAAAAGACAAAATTAGCAATTCAAAAATTAGAAGGGAATTAACCTGACCGTAAAATGCAAAAATTGCTCTCTTCTTTAAATTGTTCTTCTGTGACCTATGCTTGCCAAAAATCTGCTTTCTACTACTACTCTTTCAACAAATTTGTTTGCAACGTCAGTCAAGCTTATATTGTCAACTCTTTCTTTCTGTACATGAAGCATCATTAGATGGTTCATTCTGCTATTTGTAGTCATAGACCTCAAGTATGTTTTTACTCATTTCATGGTGGAGAAAGATCTCTCACTAATAGTATTGGTTGCTGGCAATACAAGGAGAATATTTGCAACTTTTCTTGAATAGTCAAGTCGCTGAAACATCTTAACCAGATCATAGTGAATTTTGTCAATTCAAATTTAAAAGCCTCTGCGGTTGGAAGCAAAAGAGGCAGCTGTGCCTCAAGTCTATATTTATCGATATCATCACTATAGATGGAGCAGACCTCTCTTAACTCATTTTCCCATGGCTGATTCCTGATTGCTTTCAGGAACATCTCCTATAGCAAGACGTATTTTCAAAACTCTGGCTGGTCAAATCTCTTTTAATACAATTTTTTTTTTATTGCATCAAGTGCCTTAAAGTAGATCTGGCATAATGATCTTTTGGAGTGGATGGGAAGTGGCGGGTTTCTGCATTGTCGTCATCAAGCCTTCATGGCCGCCTCCTTTTGTGAGATAGTGTTGCATCATTAACATTGAGCTCCTCTTTAATTTTCAATACTCGCTCTCAGAACAGATCATAAGCACCATCGTTACAATCTTTTGCCAACACTTATAGCCTTGTCCCCAATCAAGATAAACTTATCATCAGCGTTCTTCGTTGGACATAGACCTTCCCCAAGATTCGCCAGACCTCTCTATCATGGGTGTCACAGAGCCAATACTTTCTGGATTTGTCTAGTTCATCACGCCCTCTTATTTTTTGCCAGCCACAGTTTTGCATATGATTTCTTGGGATCCACAATGTGAGTTGTGATGTCCGGCGGTTGTCTGGCAGCCCATTGCCATTTGAGTTTTCTAATGGAGTCTATGATATATGTGACTAATATACTGTGCTGTCTTGTGATCCCTCCATGTGATCACAAGACATAGAGCAATACGACCTATCAATATAAGAAATCTCAAGGACATTTCGCAGAGGCATAGTCAGAGATTTCGGGGTACTTGGCTCCTTGAAGGGCCCCTCTAACATTCCGTGATATTTGTCTGTTAAAATGCAGTAGGTGAACTACTATTTATAAACTGTTTGGGCCTCCCCTCCATTGGGGGCCCAGGGGGCATTTTCAAATAGCCCCACCACTCAGTACGCCTCTGACATTTCGACAACTGGGCTGTTATTAACTTATCGGGATAATAACATCGACATTACGGCAGTCAAAGATAAATGGTGTATTTCCAAAACAACCATGCGCGTTGGGAATCAAAGATAACTGGAATAGAGGTCAAGGTTTTTTTCCTTTGTTTTATCAAATTGAAATCGAGACTCAGGATAGGTCTATTAAATACCAATAACTTAGCAAACAGTGAGTGAAGGGGATAATTGGTTTATTTACTCTTTCTGTAATATTAAAGCTAGATTTTTGCAGCATTTTTCAAAAAATAAGGAACACAAATGGGGGCGGGGGACGGTTCCAATGGACTGATCATTAAAGACATGTTATCCAGTCATGCGATAGAATGTGGAGATGAAAAGCAGTAAAATTCTTAGAAATAGGGATAATGTTATTAAGTAACCTATTAATGGTATCTGAAAAAAAAGATTTTTAAAAGGTTAGTATTAGTGGTTAATTATTATTTTATATCTTTATTTAAACAAATACTTTCTTTACCTACGGTCGGCCATCTTGAAATTTGTAAATATTATAGGACTAAAAAATTCTTTAAAAGAAGTTCTTTTGTAGCATTCAACAAAGTTTCGTTTAATGAAACAGTTATTTTGAGAAACTCATTAATCTAATCTATTGAGTCTAAAAGAAAGTGTAGAGCAGAAAAACGTTATTTTTCATAAGAGCAAAAACTAAATCAGCTGTTAAAAAAAGAAAAATAGCGTAAATAAAATTCAAAAAATTAGAAATAATTAACTTTTAGTCATTAGATTGACGATATAAGATATATTCAAGTTATTGCAATATTTGAGGTGTGAGAAATTGTTGATTCTGCAAATTTTTAACGAGAAAAAAAGTAAGCAGATTTAGCCGAATGGTTCAACATAATAGCCACTGCTAATAGCAGTGCATACACATTCACAATAACAAACAGATTATTTTTAATTTAAAGTTTACAATGTGGATATTTGAATAATTCGAGTTTACAATGTTGATATTTGAATAATTCGAGACAGTAAATGATATTTCTAAGTTTATTTTCCCCTGCAACAATGATAAACTCAAAATACAAGGAAAATACTTCGTAAACTAAAACTAATCACGAGTCACGGAAGTATTCACTCTACACTAAACAAATACTATGGAAATATATTATTTTATGAATAAGTAAAATTTAATGACACTAACACATATGTAAAGTAAATTTTAAAAAAAAACATATTGATTGATTAATAAGAGAATTTGACAAAGAAAAACAAATTACAATGATAAGCACTGGTTATATTGAACGTCCGCTAAAAGCCGACTGGGCGTATAAGAGACATGCTTCAAGTTTATACTCACTCGTGCCGTGTTGTTAGGAGCTGATAATGTGCGGCTATCTAGCCTGACTCGAAAATCCCACGTTCACCTTTTCAATAATATCGAGCCGGGGAAGAAGTCGACTGTCAATGTTCTTTTCTTAAAGACTGTAAAAATATACACAGCTTCACCCGCACCGCTTCATTCCATGTGCTTACCACACGATTTATCAAAAACGATCGATAACTGTAGTTACTTCCCTTGTCTTCTGTTTCATAGAAGCAAACGTAGCGTCTGTAACGTTTTTTTTAATTACCATGACAACGGAATCTCTTATTATTTTCTTCCTTTCTCCACTCTCTTCCCTTTCTTTTTTCACCATAACGATGGCTCATTCCATTATTAATCCAAGGGGGTGTAGAGGCAGTTACCAAACGGAGCTCTTACGTTTTAACAATTTTAAATTAAACTATTTTATTAAATCTAATTACAAAGGATATAATTTAGGACTAGTGTTTAGTGTTAGTCTTTAGGGTTGGGGTTGCAATTAACAACAATAATTTTATGATATCACCTACTATATATTCGTTTTAGAGTTACAAATATGAAAATTACAAATACAAAAAAAAACCTAACCCTTATAAATCTATACTAATATTTGAGCACTCTGTGTGTGCCTCTTCTCCCCAAAAACTACAAGCCCTATTGACCTAATATTCTGCATGTAGACTGGGGAGAGGTCAACCTCCCACATAGGCTATGAGAGGTTGACATCATAGGTCACTTCTAGCCAATTATGAGTTGTTAGCCACCATTTTACACCAAGGATGGTGAAATATACCATACGTGTACATTTTATCATGGTGAAGATCTCAATCTATGTGACATTAACCTCTTAGGTCATTCAAGGTCACCAGAGGTCATTCAAATAGTGAGTTCTAGTCAGCCTCTTAGTGGCAAGTGGTAATACACTTGGGAAACCTAGAATTGATCATTAAAGGGAAATAAGTTTTCATGATAAATTCTAAGAAGTTATTTTTTAACATCTTATTGTTGCTTGTTTATGATTAGATCTAAATGACTGCAGCCAGTGGCCTCTGTAGCCTAATTGTTAAGGCAGCTGTCATGATAAGAGAGGCTCCCGAGGATAAAGTATGCGAGTTTGAGTTTCGCCAGAGGCTTATTCTTTATTTCCAATCCATGCTGTTTACTAATGATCATGGAATGATGATCTGAGAGTTGCGATAAAAAACAACTGAAAGTAAGATGAAAGAAATACTAGTCACAAATAATAATAAAAATGAGTTAGTACTTAAAGACAATATAGAACTTCTACATCAAAGTAGGTATTTCAAAAGAGAGAGGTAATTTATATGAGTGACAAGTGATGGTGACAATAGTTTCTTATTTATTAACTAGCTCATTACAGTTTTCAACAGAATGTTTAAAAGCTTTGAAAAGTTCAAAGTTATTCACTGTATGAAACTAGGTAACAGATAAATGGTAAAATAAATTAAAGGTAGCAAACAAATGGTAGGAAATTTAAAAATTACTTATACAATCTACGTATTGTAGCTATAAATTGGATGAGATTTCTCCAAACAAATTAACCCCCTGCATAAGTACATTTAGATGATCCACTAGTTTGTGCAAATATATCCTGGATAGGTGTGAAGTACGAAATTCATCAATGGATTTTGAAGTGGCTTCTATTGAAAATAAGTAAAACAATAAATAGTTGCTTCAACTACTTTACATAGTTGGTGGAAAAGAAGAAAAGAGAATTATAATAACAATAACAAATAGGTTTATTGTTGCTGTTTATAAATATATTATAAATAGTATCAACAGTTGTAGTGTCTTCCAGCCGTCTCCCAGCTCGTGGGAGTCTCACTGAAAGGGAAAAGGATGAAGCAAAAGGAACAAAGGACAAAGGCGAATGTGATGTTGATTGAACGCCGTCCGCTAAAGAACTGCCTGTTCTTTCGTCCGAATGGTCTCTTTATTTTTCCCCCGGTCTGCCTCGCGCATGACCAGGGACTCACTTCCGTTTTAGGGGTTTGTGGCAGGGGACGCTTTATGGGTTGGGGACTCACTTCCGTTTTAGGGGTTTGTGGCAAGGGACGCTTTGTGGGTTGGCGGAGGGGAGGCAAACTCGAGGAGTTCGCTCCCTTGTGTTGCCAGGGGCCGCAACACCACAACAGTCTATCTCTGTCTTTGTTATAACTGGTGTTTATGAGAGAGGTCAAACATGGGTCAGGACAGCACTTACAAAAGAGTTTATGAACCCAGATGTGGCTGCTTGGAAATGAAAGGGCCCAACAGTCTTTTGCATTGTGGTGTGCCATCTGTAAAGTCCAACAGATAAAAATGACTGTTGAAATGAAATTCTGCTTTTTATATCAGTTAGAAACCCAAGGCCAGTTCAGCACAGCAAAAACTGATTGGTTGAAAATAGAGTTCTGATTGGTTAAAGTGATGGTGTATTTGAATTCCCTTCTTTTTTAAAAAAAAGAAAAGACTTTTGGGGGATCGAGAGCTAGTCCAAGTAATGGAGAGGTTTGCTACATAACCATCACTTATGATATTTCATTGCACGAATCTACATATTCAATACTAATGTTTAAAAGGTTGTATAACTATTTGAACCAAAAGGTTGCTATAAATAAAACACCTTTAATTCTGGCATGTTATGCACATCCAGATTTAACAAGCAAAATTAAATACATAAATTCATTTCTATTTCCATGAACAAGATGAAATAATCTCTGGGTTTAATTGAAGCTAATTTGAATCAATTTTAAAAATTGAAGCTAATTCTGAAATCAATTTGCCTTGAAGGTTTTTATAGCTAATGGATTTCTTTTTATAAAACTCTTATACTTATAAGTAAATATATATATATATATATATATATATATATATGTATGTATGTATATCCACTACTGCACTTAAGTCCTAGCAGCAGTGGCATTTATTTCATTGGATTTAGGTGAAGAGCGAAAAGAGGATAGTAAAAAGTTCAAATAAAAGAAACGGACAGGTAACAGGTACCCACTCCCTTTAATGGGAGGTGCGTAGTGGCATAACGGTTAATGACATATAAAATAGAATCGGCAGGCCAAGTTCCGGCCAAAGCTGTTTGCATTTACTTCACACTAACAGTATTGGGAAAGGCATGAATCCACTTCCCACCGCCGAGCGACACAACACCTCCCACTTCCAACCAGGGATCTTTTTGATTCTCCCGTCCTTTTTTTGGCACATGCGAATTCTAGCTTCTCCTTACTTTCACAAACTCATTTGTTTGTTTTTTTCCCCATGGCCTCTATAGTCCTGCTTCTTGAACCCCAAAATACCATACAGTCTCTTTCAACTCTCATGGCATCTCTTTGTGGGAAAGAATGGTTATGAAAGAGTAAGGCAGTCCAAATTGTGATAGGCTAAGTAAAATGCTAATCTTGAATTTTACCCCATAATTCATATTAAATGTTCTTCATATCTTTGCTTTATCTCGATTATGTTACCTATCAAGTTATTTTATATCGTTATTCTATTCGACTTCTGTATCAAACGGAAAATTAGTTTGCTCATCGAGTTACCTCCCCTAATGAACAAGCGCGTTTTTTAATATAATTTTTGTTCTGTAGCTTAGAGATTTTGTTACTTTCGTAACAACTTTAGATTCTTAATCACACGACTAGTCTCTCAATAATTAATTTACTTACATTATTTTGTAGATAATGCAGATAGTAGATTATTTTAAGTCAGTAGAAAGACTCACATTTTTTCCAAATAGAAATACGAAAACATGTTTGTTTACACAACTTCTATAGCAACAGTTTGTTTTCAAGAAGTCAATTAGTTTTCCAAGTTTGGTTGAGCAATGAATTCGAACTGACAAGAAGTTGCCCATGTTGATAAACAGTTTATATAAAGATATGTTCTCGTTTTAGTTGCTATTTTCTACTTTAGGAAAATCTGAAACGAAAATTTGAACGAAATATCTGGAGCCAAATAATTATTCAACTGTTTTAGAACTATTTATTCGTCATGGAGTTCACTCTTAGAAAAACTGTTAATACAATGACAGATTTTATTTTTCCCGTATCCAAAACACTCAAACACCAATCATTACGTTCTGGTGAGTTTTGTTTAGTCTTTTAATAAATTTCTATCCAAATAAAAGTTCAAGTATTAAAAAAAAAAGAGAGATAAGTATAAAAACATTGTCTTCGTCGGAAATAGGACCAGAGAAAACAAAGTTTTTGCAAGTGAAGTCAAAGCCAAAAATCCTATTAAACATTTTTTTTTTTCAGGAAAAATTTGTTGTGTTTTCAATCATTCAATAAGATCTCCGTTACCTTGTCAGCTTTTGAAAAAAAATCTATGGTTTTAGAGGGGATGTTCTATTTACAATGTAACAATAATGCTGGACTCGGACTGAGCCCTTACATTCAGTCTGTCGTACGAAACTACGACTTTGAAGTATTTGGGTATCTTCCGTTGTGATTTCTTTTCGAAGATTTTTCATTTTTGAAATTAATTCTGTTACGAGACGTTATTCCAGCGTTTCGCCGAGAGGTCGCTAATTATATGCAAATGTATTTTTGAGTCATTTCTGTGTTTAATTTTATTATACACGCACGGCATATTCCCTAAGGTAGGGAAATCCTGGCATCTGTAGGTAGTAAGGAAAATGACCTCTTAATGGGGAAGTTTAGCTCCTAATCCTACCCACTAACAATTGATGTTTCTCCATAAAAGCCATCGTTTTGTCATGAAAGGTTTCCACCAGCTCCCTAAAACTTCCGCATGGTTGACACTCAGCAGACGACTCATCTTTTCACAAATACACTATTTTAAAAACATTTTTTTACTTAATAGTTTTTTGTCGTCTGCTTCTTTGACTTTAATTTAATTTTTTTTTTAAACAGCTAATGCTTACACGAGCGTTATGGCCAGCAAGCCGACATTGCCATTAGTAGTGTTACGTAGTAATAAATTAAATAATTTATATAAATTAAACCACTTGTTTGTAGCTGGAGCAAGCTGAAATTCTATCGTTTTATAACTAGTAGAGTGCACAAAAAAGATTTTGACCCTTAAAAATGAGTATTTCAGTGGCGTCTCTAAAGTACAATATTATTGATTTCTTCACAACAGCAACTTCAGAAGAATGTATTAGGTTTCTTACAAATATTGGGATTATCAAAGCAACAGCTTTGGGTACAGTCGGGTAACGGTGGAAATTCATCCAAAAATATTAAAAATATATAATATTTATTTGTTTAAATTAAAACTCTTGTTAAGTATATTATTTTATCTGCCTACACAAGGTAGAGGTTGATAAAAAGGAAATACTTTAGGGGTTTGATCTCATATTCTTACATTTATGATGTAACAAAACTCAAAAAAAAGTGGCAAACAACTTTAAAAAAATGTTAAATGCACTTCGCAACAAATCACAGTCATATGAAAAATAAAAGTGCTGATTATTTATAAAGGCTACTGGAATATCAAAATAAACAGAGTACTGCCTTTGTAAGTAAGTCTGTCAGTGCTCAAGAAGCAAGTTATTTGGCTGCTGAAATTATTGCACAGAAAAGGAAAAGTCACCAGTTGGTGAGAGCCTAATAATGTCAGTTGGTAAAGTTATAGTGGTTAAAATTCTGGGACAAGACGCAGTACGAGAAATGGAAAATGTTCCACTTTCAAACAATACAATAAGTTGACGTATTGATAGCATGTCACATGACGCTGATGAGGTTTTGTGTGATAAACTGAAAAATAGAAGTTTTTCTATTCAGGTTGAAGATCTTACAAATAAATGTCACGTAGCTTTTGTAAGATTTGTCAATGAGGATGAAATTCTGTTGCAAAGAATTGCCTGAGACAAACAAAGGAATAGATATATTTGATATTTTGTCTTCATATCTAGAAACAAGAGGTCTCTCCTGGAAGAACTGTGTTGGCATCTGTACTGATGGTGCCCCATCAATGGTTGGTTCCATAAGAGGTTTTGTTTCTCTTGTAAATCAAGAAAATGCTGATATTGTCTCAACACATTGCTTTCTTCATGAAGACTGAATCTTTGGAAAAATCATGTTGCAAAAGGAAATCTTGAAATGTTTCAACTACTTCTGGGGCTTAAGAGTGAAGAAGGATATCAGCAAATTTCAAGTCTTCCACCTTTTCAACAGCAGTGTATGATTGGGTGAGGGATCCATACTCTGAATCTTCTGCTTGTCCTGAGAACATGACTTTAAGAAAAGAGGAAGAACTTTGTGAGCTGCAGTCTGATCGTACACTGAAGATGAAATTTACTGACCTATCCCTGGATAAGTTCTGGATTTCTGTGAAAGAAGAGTATCCTGCTATTCATATAGAAAGCAATAAACATAGTACTGCTGTTTTAAATTTCTTACATGTGTGAGCAAGCCTTTTCTTATTTAACAATTATCAAGAGCAAAGACAGAAATCGTCTCCTTTCAGTTGAAGATGAAATCCATATGTGTTTATCTAAAGTTGGTCAAGTGTTTGTGTACCAAAAGACAAGCACAGGTTTCTGATTAGAAAAGCAAATTTCATTATCTAAATAGGCTTAAAAAGTAACATTGACTTGATCCATATGACATACTGCCTTGATTTATCTTATGCCTTTTCAACATTGTCAATAAATGATTAAGTTATTGTAGTAGTTATTTGTTTTTGTTCTGTTTATATGTGTTATATAGGATGTTGGTTATTTATGTTTATTTTTTGTGAATATAGATATGTTTGATTTTTTTTCTTGAATGAAAACCTCTTTATGGGGTCTCTTGAACAAGCATTTTGATTTCTGTTATTTTTTGCATTGTCAATAAACTTTAGAAAAACATAAGTTATTTTTTACTTAAAACCTGTTATCAGAAAGATATATTATGTTTGCCTTATGAAATTTAACTTTGTGAAAGAGAAAGAAAAAGATTAATAAAGATACCTAATAATTTTTATGTAGGGGTTCCCAGAGACATGGAATTTATTTCAAGGGTTCCCCAAGGTTAGAAAGGTTGGGAAACACTGCGTTAGACATATGGGATAAAATAGATATTTGAAATATCTGAAAATATATGCTTTTTGATCAGTTTTCTTTTCAAAACTTTTTTTTTGTGTGCTTTTTCTACCTCCATAAAGACTTGTTTGCGGGCCTGCATGGGTGTGCGATTTCCCCAAGAAAAAAAAAATTATAATGGAAGTAACCAAAATATTTGAAAGTCGTAGTTTCGTACAATGGACTAAAAGTAAGGGTCCAGTCCAGCATTAGAGTTACATCGTAAACAAACCCCCCCTAAAACCTAGAGAATTTTTTTTTTTAAATGACACTTTTCCAAAGGCAATGGAAAATTTTCCTGAAAAAAATATTTTACTAGAGTTTTTGGCTTTTACTATGGTTTTATGAAATCCAGAAATCGCTAGGTGAAAAAGATCTTTATTTATTGAAAATAAGATATGAAAATGTTTGATTGTGTAAGTCAATCACTGAGCTGGACCTGTATTTTTGAGATCCCAAAACATGTTATTGTTAGACATGTTTGTACGAATCTTTGGTAATATCCTCGTTTACTCATGCAGCAAATATAACTTTCTTTAAATTATTGAATTTTTACATACCTTAGGGTTGAGATTCCAAGTAGTCGAATATTCAAAAAGAACATTTTTTGCTAGTAATTCTTTTGTGCTTTCAATCCATAAGAAATTTATCAGTTTTGAGAAAAAATCATTTTTTAAGATTTTAGTGGGGGTTCTATTTACACTTGTAACTACAAAGCTAAACTTGACCGTTACTTTCTGTCCGTCATACAGAAGTAAGGCTTTCAAGTATTATGTTCATTTTGGTTTATTTCCTTTTTTGTAAAAAATTATGTAAAGGTTTACTGATAGCGCATTCTTTATTTAAATCTGCAGTTGTAGATGTACATATTAAACTATTTGTTGACTCTTATAAGTAATTAAGGAGTAGGAATGAAACTGTTTGTGGCTTTTTGTCAAGCATTTGAAATAATGATTACTCCTTTCCATGTAAGTACAGGTATTTGACTTTCTAGTTGATGTTGTTATGGTTATTTCTACTTTCAGATCATGACTACATCAGCAGTTTGCCCTTCCAAATGGCTCTCTATTTTAATGTCTGTTTTGCCCCATTTTGGTTCATCTGCTCAATAGTTATTCTTGTTGTTAAGGTAAGCAATGAAACTTTTAATTCTTTAATCTCTGATTTGTACAGCCCAATTCAAACACTGGACCTAAACGTCCCTAAACTTTTTTCCTCTTAGCTTTCAGAGCAAATCCTTGGAGCATTCTTCCTTCCTTAACAGATGTGGCTGAGCACCTTCTCAAAACCCCATTTTCTCTTATTGATCCTTTAGGTTCTCAGAAAGACTATTCTAACATGTGAAACTAGTTTTTCTTATACAATCTGCAAATCTAAAACAACTCAGCCTCAGTTCTTTTCTTTACCATTGTAATTTACGTCAGTTTTCTTTTAGTCCTGCACATGTCCAAATGCATGGTGCATAGTAGGAAGATTGTGTTGCATCGATCTTCCGATTGGGGAGGGTCTGCCTGGCTTGGAAATTAGCATCCAAAATTTGGACATTTTATTTCCCGCCAATGTGAATCTACCTTGGCCACCGAGCAATCTTTTTTTCTATTTATTATAATTAAAAATTCTATTTTAATCACATTAGATCTTTCTTGTTGTAGTTTTACAAGGAACATTTTCTCTGATGCTAGATCTTTCTTTTCATAGTTTACAAGGAACATTTTCTCAGATGTTAGATCTTTCTTTTCATAGTTTACAAGGAACATTTTTTCTTATTAAGCAAGATTTCATAAAAGTCCGGGTTAAAAAGATTTGGTAATTTCCTTGCACTTTGGCTGAGTTTCTTTTCCTATGATCAAGAAACACTTTAGTTTTTATCATCAACGGTTTTAATAGAATCATTTTGTAACATCATTTGGTTAACTAGTCTTAATAGTCACCCATTATATAATTCAGTGAGTACAGTCTGGGTACTAAATTGTGTTAAAATCAACAATGATGCAAATATTGGTCTGAAAAATTCTTGAGGAGAAATAATATTACACTCTTAGTCTTACCAATAAAACTTAGTGGGTGACTGCAGAACATGGGAATATGAATGATATCAGCTTATAAGTATCATTATACACACATTCTATTTCAAGCAGATATCATGGTTGGTTTGTGGTCATGATGTCACTGACATCTGTTTCTCTTATTGAGGAATATGCACATTGCAATGAAATTTAGGTCAGCTCAAGAATACCAGGATTCATGAAAGATAACAGAATATAGATATTTGAACAAAGACATTTCCAATCAATCTTTCTGTGCCCTGGTTTTTTTGTATGTAAGGAAATTACATAACTGCAGAGATTACTCTTCTTAAATAATTATTTTCTTATAGGCAGCTTAAAGAGTGCCAAAGTCTGACGTCATGAACCAAATAAGAACAAAACAATAATTAAAGGAAATTTAAATACTTTCATTGGTCACTTTTTAAATTCAAAAAAGATAAATTTTTTTTAAAAAGTAATAAGATTTGTTTCATTCTAATTTAGTCATTTAATTATAAAAAAATCTTTTCTTAAAAGGAAAAAAATAATTATTACTATTATTAACTGTTACTAGATTCTGGCATTTTTATCACTTTGTTGTCAGTCCATTTGCATTCAATCCTCATCTGCTAGATCACTTCCGGTGGGAAAAAAACCGAATGAAACATCGATAAAATAACTAAAAGTTATAAAAATATTTTATTTGGCATAAACTGGCTGTCCTATACTTACAAACCATGCAAAATTTTAGTAAAAAAAAAACTACAAAAAAAAAAACAAGCAAAATTCCCCCTCTTGTAAATTACTAGTAGGATTTCATCAAGTGGAGCCGGAAGACAGGTCATGACATCAACACTTTGGCACTTTATTCTTAAGTGTAGTGTTATCAAGTAACATGTGTGAAGTTTGAAGTCTTGTACCAAATTAAGTAGAATTATTTCCTGATGATTAACATCCTCTGCTTACAAATTTTTGCAACTCATACTTTATAGAAAACTATATCATTAGTTTTTAAAATCAGTATTTATATTGAAATCATAAAATCAGTCCAAATTTAATTTCTCTGACACTTATTATTAAAAGAAAAGGAAATGCAGTAGTTAAATTAAAAAAATTCTGTCATGACTTTAGAATTGATTTTGTTTCTTTTCTGCAAAATAATCTTTTCTATCTGTTTTTCTCCAGTTTTCCTCTTTGCTCATCTTGTACAAAATCATTCTTGTTGCTGCATATGCAATGTTCTCAATCATTGAGATCATCCGACTCTACTTGGGCTATGTTGGCAACCTAATGGAAAGGGTAAGACAAACCATGTTTATCATCTTCTCACTTGAAAATATTAGTGCCCAATTGGCAATTTAAAAAAAAATATTACTGTCACTTTCATCAGCTAATCTAAGAGCAGACATTTATGGGTTGCGGCTTATTCACGACATGTAAAATTCATTGAGATACAATTCACTGACATACATATATACAGAGATATTTAAACTTACAAAAAGGATAAGAATTAAAAAGAATTTACTGGAACGAAAATATATTAAAGATTTAGCAATCATTCGGCGGAGGGCCTAAATAAATAATTTACCGTCATCTTAATTTCTGATTTAAAAAAAAGCAAATAAAAAATTAAGATGAAGGTAAATAGTAGTCAAAAATTAAATTTTTTTTTTATTACAAATAATGGTATGTTTTTTACAATAAAAATAATTCTTATACAAGTTTCTACCTTTTTTTTCTCGTCATAAGTTTGAGAAGTACATAAATAGCTGAAAACAGCATGGGCCCTCTGCTGAACGATTGCTAAATCTTTAATATATTTTCGTTCCAGTAAATTCTTAACCGTTTTGTAAGTTTAAAGATCTCTGTAAATATGTATATCAGTGAATTGTATCTCGATGAATTTTACATGTCTGTGAATTGCTGTCATTGAATATGCCGACTCCCGACATTTACACCTGACTGCTAGTATTAAAGAAAGGAAGGGCTCTTTGCTCCTGGTTTAAAATCAAAATCTCTTATACTTGGTGAATTTCAAATTTTACCAATATTCAAGAGACTTTAGTGGAAGGAGGACGCTTTGCTCTGGTTTGAAACAATTTTTATTCTAGAAAACCTACAGTAAGAATATCACTAACTTGATATCGGAGATAGAACCTAATATCTTGTAGCCAGAAGTACTAAGCTACATAATAATGCTATCACCTAATAGGAAAAAAAATCTCTGACTTCAAATTTGGACAAAGAACTCCCAAACACCACAATAATTTCTTCAGCAATTAAGTAAAATATCTGAAAGAAAACATTTATGACCAATGGTCATTGGACAAGAAAGAACTATATTAAAATAGCAGAAGTCAGCAAACAAATAATAATAGGGAAACAATTGAAATATTTTAAAATCCTTTATTGGTGTAAATAAGAGTGATTGAAGTCATGCCACCGACCACACTCAGAAATAGATAAGAAAAGGCTTTCCAGGGTACACATTTCAAGTTTGGGAACATGAGATGGTGAATTACCTGTTCCTTACCAGGAATTCCACTACAAAGGAAAGAAAATCACTGTTTTATCATTAACTCTGAGGAACTGCTCACCTTTCAGATTTAAAATAATGTCCACTTTCTTTAGCATTCCTCTAATCACAGAGCTCTGGCTTTCATAGGAACTGGGTCCTTTCTCAAAACTTGAAATATGTTTTACTTCTCCTTTGTGGGCTTTACTTGGCACTGGAGAAGTAACCCAACTTTCTAGGTGCCATTATGCTCTACTACACAATATTTAAAATAAATTCAAAGTTCAAAATCCAGCAATCTCAATCATTGATCTTAGCAGTAAAAAGTAATCAAAGAAACTTGATTTAAAGGCACCCTGTTTATAGCTTTCTCAATATAACAAACACTTCCTAAATGCAAGTTGCTTTCTGAATAATAATTCTTACACCTTTTTTTTTAAAAACATCAAATACATTTAATATATATTTGATTTCAAGGGCTGCTGGTAACCTCAAATGGCAATATAAGTTTCTGAAGGGTTCAGTTTGTAATAATGTTCTTTAGCAATTTAATAAAAATTTTATTTGTACATTTTTCTTTGCAGGTACCTGAACTTGCTGGCTCATGGCTGCTCACCCTTCTTGTGCAGCTTCCTCTCATCATGTTACTGCTGTTCAATGAATCACAAAATATTTACCCATTAGAACGGGCAGTCAATCTCATTATGACCTTATTTGTGTGGTTTGAAGTGATATGTGGCTACTTTGCCATCCGGACAATGGTCAATTATCAGATGACCCGCTTCCATCTACAGCAATTCACTGACCTGGAACAAATTAATACCTCACCCTGGTTTAGATCAGACTCTGACACGTCATACTTACAAGCTACTTAGTTGGCAAACCTTGGCGACAGCAAAGACAAATTAAATTTGGTCTCCCTTTTTGAGATCAATTGACATTAAAAAAAAAAAAAATCTTGCTATATGCAAATACCATGAATCTAAATTTGAGATGAAATATGCAGGTAACAACAAAGATATAACAGGAATTGGAACAAAAAGAAAAACTATACATATGCCTACATAGAAAAAAAAGGCTCTAATTTCAGTGGCTCCAAGTTCTTAATATTCTAATTCATAACAATCTCTGCCTCATTCATCCTTAAAGTACTGACTGAATTATGCTTCACATTCTCCTTTGATTATCATACTGCAGTATGTTAAAGTGTTGACACCATACAAACATGAGACATAATGTTTCTTTAGATTCTAACTTTAATATTTTTAACAACATATTAAAGGTCATGCAATCATTTTATAACCCATATGATACCACTGTAAATTGAAATCTATTATCCAACTCATGACATAGATCTCATTGGCTAGTACTGTCAGACACATTAACCATTTTCTTTGATGCATATCTCTAATGCGGTTGTTAAATTCTGCTTCCAAGTCCTCATCTCCAGTGTATAGCTTGCATAATATAACTTGCATAAATCCTGAAAGAATTGGTGCCAAAACTAAACTTATTACCATTTGGGAAATAGGACATTTCCAGGATCATCTGGAGACTATGTGCTCAGCTGAAGTATACAAATCAAGAAATATTACACCTATTTCAGTATATCCACATTTTTTTATATTGAACTTTAAAAACAATTCTGTTGTCAAATTGAGCATCTCATGCAAACATTTGAATTGGTAAATAAAATATTTAAATGTTTTGTTGCAAACTTTCCATCCTTGATAAATATTACTGAAATTTTGAGACTAAGTGTTTTCTTAATTCCATGAATTTTTCAGAACAATATCCTCATTTTTATTGATATGATCTTGATATTTCCTAGCAGCTAAAATATATTGATAACCATGTTGACTGTCAGGTTCAACCATTACTTTCAATGTTGTGCAAAGGGGAAAACTCTTTTAATAATGTTAATGCTCTACCATTATATGCTAATTTTTTTTTTTACCATAACAGATTGCAATATTAGTGTCAAGTCTTCTAATGATTAAAAATGGTGTGATCCACCAAACCTCTCTGGAACAGTTAATTTAGTGCAAGTAATTTTAGTATCCAATCTTTAACAGAATACTCAGCCCCTCATAGATGAGAAATATTTAGGCTTTTTAATATAGTTCTAACATTAATGTTTAGCCCTTACAGAGCTGTTTTTAAGTTACTAACAACTTTGATAATGTTAGTGTTTAACTACTTGAGCATAAATAATGTTGTCAATGGATTTTGATTAATCAGGTCATATCTAAAGAGTTGATTATGATGATGTTCAATCTCGTCAGTGAAGTTGCTGAGTTCCCAAAGACCTAGTAACACCTTATTTAAATGAGCAATGTTGGTGTTTGGGTCTTGATTTAATAATTTGATATCACTTTTGATTACAATGTGATAATGGAATGTGTCATGATCTTTAAATGCAAGATTAACCCATACTAACAAAAATGCAAAACACTTAATTTTCAGCATTTTGAAAAGCAAATATTTTATTATATTTTTTGCAGTATTAAATTTAAAACAATAAAATGTTTTGTGATTAAGCTTCATTCAGACCCTCAGAAAAAAGGGTTTCTTTCTGGAAAGATAGTCAAAAAGTGCAGAAACTGCAATAAACCATTAATACTTGATTATATCCAGATCACATAAAGGCCCATCAGAAAGAAAAAAAAGAAATAATTTAAATTAACTGAAGTCAGTTTAATTTGTCTTAAAAAGCACAAGTTCTTTTTATGCTATTGCCACTCTTTATATTCATTTGCTAAGTTTGTTGTTAACATTTTCAAACGGCCTTTTTGAAATTTGACAATAATCAAGTATTATAACTAAAAAAAATATGAGGTGAACAGTCAAATGTTAATAATTGTTAAAAATGTCTTTCTTCACAAATATCTTGAATCCACAAACATCTGAAAATTTGAGAAAAAAAACAAAAACATTGTCTGTGTGCACAAGGCCATGTATATTCCATTTGGTGTTAAATTCAGTTTTTTATCTTTCAAAAACAGAAGAGAAAATTCAAAGTCAAGCTTAATTTTTTTTTTCATGTGCACCGATAATTTGTGGATTCCAAAGTTTATAAAAAGGGAAAAAGTGAAATAGTTTATTATACTTTTATATGTTATGAGGATGTATTCTACGTACTGCTCATATTCCATCTGATATGATAAAGCATTTCACTGAAATTTTGAAAAAGGTTTGTATCTTGTAGGCATTGCATTGTCAATGGTTTGTTTATTCAGGCCATTACACTTATCTATATCCAAAGTTTAGAGAGCCAAAAATGGAAAATAATGAAAATGGTAGTCATTTATTAGGTCATGAGTATTTTATATGTAAATAGACAAGGGGGTGAAAGACTTGTTGAAAACTAGATACACACTCTAAGGCTCAATCCAACCTAGTAGGAAAAGGCTGAGTGTCAGGAGAGTCATCCAGTAGATTTAGCGCAAGCAAATCATTTTCAAGCTTGCCTTCTTTTGAAAAGGAGAAACAAAAGAAATAATATGTATCACTATGATACATAAGCCAGACAACTGGCCTAAGCAATTAAAAAAAAAACTGAGCTTGAAGTCATGTATCAGTTAAAAGAGTAAAACAAAAATATTTTTAAAAGCAATAAAAACATGACTATAAACCAGAATCACAGTTTTCAGTTATTTCCTTCCATAAACCAATTTAAATGAGCACCCATATCACTGCATGACCCAATAAAGTGGAATCATGAGACTCTGCTCATCTAAAAAATGAAGGAAAAGTATTCCCTACATTTTTAATCAGCAAATATCTAATCTTTATCAGGTAAATGTGTGGGCAAGGTAGTAAAAGTTTAGAAGAGTGAATTTTCCAATAATATTAACACAATGTCCAAATATTCTTTGTCTAATAACTTTCAAAAGTCAGTCCCTATTCTGTAAATACATTGTAAAAACTAAGAGGTCACTGGTGGAATATAATCCAGAGTCCAGAGATTTGCAGATTTTAAAAGGATCAGTTGAGATCCCTGCCATTATGAATACTTTTTATTTCCAAGTTTGTTCAGACAATCGAATCGCTTCTTCCTATCCTTGATGTTGTCAATATAACGTTTCAGCTGACCCCTTCTTAAGCGCTCGCCAGTTGTATAATTCAGGAAAAGAGGAAAATCTTTTTTTCAACAGGCAACGAAAAATTGTGGTTATCGACATACCAACCAGTTAAATCCATTTCAGTAGCGCTATGTATAAAACGTGACCATACCAGCAACCAATTCCAAACTATAAACAGAGGAGTTCACCTGGAGAAAAATTCTTGAATTATACACCTGAAGAGGGCTGAAGAATGATTTGGCCAAAACGTTATGCTGACAACATCAAAGATGAGAAGAGATTCAATTGTCCAAACAAAAGTTGGAATGTTAAGGACTCCTCTCAAAGATATAGACAATACATTTTATTTCCTCTTTTAGAATTGCCAGCGTTGTTGAATAGTTTCCATTTTTATAATCTGTAAACATTGCTGCCACATGGGAATGAACCTTTGGAATTCAGGACAGGAGAGAAGTGCAACAGCCTAAATAAATAAACACACCATTAAGATTTGATTCTTCAAGATTCAGAAGCTGGCTGTTGTTGTTGTTGGTGTAGATGCTCTGTTTGGGTACTGTCAGCTGTACTTGATGTCGTAGCTTGTACCATAGTAACCTGACTGGCTGTAGTAATAGATGAAGAACTAACAGTTTTGTTAGCTGCTGAAGAGAAACTAGTAACAGGGGAAATAATACTGAGAGTCTGGCCTAGGTTCGATGTAGCAGATGACCCGTCTGTTGTGATCCCTGCCATGGAAAGCTGTCTTAGCTGCAGCTCAGCCTGGGTTTTAGGACCTGAATCAATATTTAATAAAGCTGCGATGGTGGTCAACCGTGGCCGAGTAGATGGAGTGCTTGGAGTGGTAGACGGCTGACTGTGGGAGAGAGATGATGTCAAGGCACCAAAATTTGAGCTACTCGTGACAGAGGCACTACTCAGAGACATCTTTTGTAAGTTGAGTTCATGAGTTGACACTGAGGGTATTAAGTGGGCCGTAGAAGTTGTTAAGTGTTCCGAAGTGTTCCCCAACATATGCTGAAGCAAAGAGTTATTGGCAGCTACTGATGAAGTGCCAGACGTTGATACACTGGTCATATCAGAAGCTGTAGAAGGTTTATTAAGAGAAGAAAATCCCAGTAAGTTTTTACGAATTAATAGATTATCCTTGGTAACTGTTTGTGGGTACAGCTGGTTACCCATACTGATGGCTGTGCGCACAGCTGAGAGGGATGTGTTGACCAAGTCCAAAGTTTGTTTATCATCTTTCTCAGTTAGAGCCTTGTTGATCTCACCTGTTGCTGCTGATTGCTGGGCTTGTTGCAGAGAGATCTTCTGGACGGATATTTGGGCACCAGCAGCAGTAGGCTGAGAGCTGACGCCCAACTGAGGGGTTACAACAGAGGAGTGGCTTGAGACAATATTGGTTCCTACTTCCGAGGATGTGTTTGGAGTGTTTACCCAAACTGCAACTGTGGTGGCAGGTAGAGATGTCTCGGATTTTTTAACAAACGTCACATTTTTGTCTGTGGCTGATGTCGCAGAAGCCACAGTTGCTGATGGAAGCTGACTGACAATGTTAGTGTCCTTACGACCAGCCATCGACGTCCTCATGGATGATAGTGCTTTCTCAGCAATAGCAACTGAATAAGGGGGTGGGGGCTTGCCAATCATGGCTGACACACCATACGAAGGCATTATATAAGATTGAGAGACATGGGGCTCCCCAATTTGCATGTGGCTCTGAGGGAATCCCACAGTAGAAGCAACTTTATTTATAGTAGAGAACTGCTGAGAGGTACCAGTAGTTCCTTCACTCTCAGAATTCTGTAGAAAAGAAAGATCACGAGACTGTGTAAGGGTGGAGAGGGTTTGTTTCTCTTGTTGAGAAAGTCCAGCCAAGTCAAAAGGCTGCAGCATGGATGCAAGTGTTAGGCGTTCCCGACCAGATGGGGACGAAAGTTCACTTGGCTGACTGACTGCTGGGTGGGCAGCTCGGTTCATAGCCTGACCCATCGTGGCCAGAGTGAACCTCTCTTGGTTTGGAGCAACGGCATCACTTGGAGCAACAAACCTCTCACGCGTAAGCAGGGTTGATTCTGTACTTGTCTGCAGCAAATTTGAAGGCACAAATCTGGTTTGGGTTGTCGGAACCTGGATGCTTTGACCAACAATTGTACCGGTCTGACTGGTAGGCGTTTCTGTGACAGTTAGTTGTGTAGACAATCCTCCACCTTCACCAGTTAGGGAGGTTTTCCGTCCCAAGTTAGGCAACACCCTGGAAAGGTTCTGTAATGCATCTGTTCGAGTGACCTGGGCTTGTGGCACAAATTGGGCTGTAGCAACCGATTCTGCAGTCGTCACAGTGGCAGATGATGTGGGAGCCTGCGTAAAAATGGAAAGCTTATAGTCTGAAGATTCATTTCGCTGAATTCCAAGTTGTGTTTGTTGTGCTGGGATTGTTTCTTCCTTGCGCACCAACAGTGAGGGCTGTGTGATGGCTGGAGACAGTTGTTGCGTTGCTGCTTGTGCAACACTAGTGATAGGTGGAGGACCAATGTGAGATGGGTTAGTTACAAGAGAAGCCTGTGAGTGATAGACCACTTGAGAGAGGTGACCACTAGCCTGGGAGGTGTTTTGAACATTGTCAGAAGAGTGGAAGGGTACAGCAGAGGCAGAGTGAGTGGGAGTACTTGAAGTGGTTGGGGACTGTGACATGACAAGGGTGGACAGTGTTGGAGATGAACTGGTCAGTGTACTTTGGGGCTGATTAACATGCAACTGGGCACCTTGGTTCAGCTGGGACTGGCTGGTTTGGGTTAACTGGGAAAT
Source organism: Architeuthis dux (assembly GCA_006491835.1). Taxonomy (NCBI): domain Eukaryota; kingdom Metazoa; phylum Mollusca; class Cephalopoda; order Oegopsida; family Architeuthidae; genus Architeuthis; species Architeuthis dux. The sequence goes on along the minus strand of VCCN01003764.1, from coordinate 1,044,246 downwards.
AGATTTGAACAATTGCTGGTGAGTGGCTGGATTCATTCGAGATTTGACTGCCTGAATCATCTGACTCAAACTCTGGTTCTGTGGGACTTGAGAAAGAGCTGCCTGAAGAAGCTGATGTTGAGCTGAAGGCTTGCTCCAAACCTTTGGTGCTGGGGAGGCAGTCGTCACATTTGGCTGGGCAGGTGTCTGGCTAATCTGAACTGTCGACTGAGCCAGTTGAGGTTGCGATGTCGTTTGTGTCATCTGCTGAGCATTTATCTGAGCCAATTGTTGCTGAACTAATTGTTGAGTTGAGACTAACTGCTGAGCCTTTACTTGAGCCAGCTGTTGTTGCTGCTGTTGAGCTGCTCTTTGTTGTCTCAAAGTCAGCTGGATCCTCTGCTGTTTTATTAATTGGCTCAACTGCTGGGCCATTTGGGGAGTCATGGACTGAGTCCCAGTCTGCTGCTGTTGGTTGAGCTGTTGGTTGAGCTGTTGTTGGGCTAGGGCTAGGGTTAACTGTTTCTGCTGTTGTGGTGTTAGCTGCGGAGTCTGCACCTGCTGTTGACTAAGCTGCTGCAGCTGCTGTTGTTGGCTCAACTGTTGTTGAGCTAACTGCTGCTGCTGCTGAGCTAACTGTTGTTGCTGTTGCTGACTCAATTGTGCTTGAGACTGTTGGTTCAACTGCAACTGTTGAGCTAACTGCTGCTGCTGTGTTAACTGCTGCGGTTGGCTCATCTGAGCTTGAGCTGACTCGGTAACTGACACCATCTGTTGCTGAGCAACCGCCTGGTTCATCTGCTGCTGACTAATGGCTTGAGCACGCTGTTGTTGAACCAGCTGGGACACTTGCTGCTGGTTTGTTTGACTCAGGTGCTGTTGGAGGACTTGATGCGGCACTGCCTGGTTGAGTTGAGCTTGCAATGTCGGTGTGCTGCTCAGGTGTGACTGTATGGTTGAGGTCGAGACAGTCAAAGGGGAAGCTAGGGACAGACGTGGTTTGCTAGCCATGGACAACCTTGGTTTATCTGTGGTGGATAACCGGGGTTTTCCTGACAAGGTAAGCCGTGGCTTCGCACCAGGTATATTCTGTTGCACTGTTCCACGCAGCTGACCAGCCTGAGCAATTGGAGATTGGGACGCAGAGGGTGATTGTGCTGTCTGAGCTAATGGAGACTGGGCAGTTGGGGACTGAGCTGGCTGGCTCATTGGAGACTGAACAGGTTGTGCCATGGGTGAGTGAGCCAGCTGGGTCATTGGGGAGTGTGAATGCTGACTCATAGGAGACTGTATGGGCTGAGAAATAGGGGAATGGGTTGTCTGGCTCATTGGTGACTGAACAGGTTGGGATAAAGGAGACTGACTAAGTTGTGTCATTGGGGACTGAACAGTATGACTCATGGGAGACTGACTGGTATGGGTCATAGGAGAATGAGCAGGTTGGGTCATAGGAGAATGAGCTGGTTGGCTCAGAGGGGACTGAGCAGGTTGGGTCATAGGAGAATGAGCGGGTTGGCTCAGAGGGGACTGAGCATGGGGAGACTGGGCTGGCTGAGCATGAGGAGAATTAGGAAGGTGTGCTTGGGTTACTCGAGCCATTCCAGCTTGGGGTGAACCTTGGCCAACCCCAGAGTTTTGGTGGGCAAAAAGTGAGAGACTAGGACGCTGACCACTCACTGTCTGTGCAGCAGCAAAATGCTGGTGAAGAGCTGCATGTGCAGAGGAATTGGTGGCCAAGGAAGAGCTTGTAGGTGCACCTATAGAAGAGGCAGTGGTGGTGGTGGTGGCAGTGGCAGTATTAGAGATAAGGTGAGTTGTAACTTGTGGAAGAGAGTTTCGAGGTTTGTTGAAGAGTGAATTATCAGAGACATGGGAGCTTACCATCGGCTCACTCATAAGAGCTTGAGTTAGAGGGGTGCACTTTGTAGTGCTAGACGCGCTTGTGACCATCGTAGATACACAAGTCGTTTTTGCAGTGCCCTCACTGGCTTCAATTTCCATGACCTTAGCAACATTGGGAGAAGGCTCTTTGTCAGTGTAGGTCATCATCGCACACCCTACAGGTGAGGTTGCTGGCGTCTTTTCAGCACTTGTAGGAGTTTTAGGACTGGATGGAGTGCGAGGAGACGTAGGCGCCGAGCGAAATGGCGGCGTATATTTGGCACCCAGTAAACGGTTATGTGGACTCTTTGCACCAGAGCTCCGGGGAGTTGTGGGAGGAGTGATTGAGGGAGCATACTTCTCAGCAGACATTGGGGTTCTAGGAGAGGAGAAGAAACGCCCACCTGCTGCGCCACGAGGAGTCTTGGGAGTGACTTTTTTGCGCTGGTCCTTTGAGGCTTCTGTTGCTTTTCTTTGTCTGATCAAGTCATCTAGAACTTTGTCCATTCTTGCAACACGTTTCTTTCCTTTCGAGGAACCTTGTTAGCAAGAAATAAAAATAAAATATGTCAGAACCTATTTTGAACTATAAAGAAATTTAAAGACATTGTAAATAATCTATTTTTACTGATTGCTTATCTAAAAATATCAACAGTTCATTTTTTAAAAATTGATGTGCTTTACAATTCTAATAAAGAAAGGATAGTCTATACGTAAACAGAATAAAGATATATGTATAGATATCAGAAATATATAAATTCACTTATAAGTAGAAATATATTTATAATTATTTTTACCATGCAATATTTTTTCCAATCTATGTAATAAATTTTTAGTTGTAGAAAAAGTCTGAAGTCAATATTTTCTCTATAATTCTCATCAAAAATTAAAATATTTATGAGAACAAAAATACATCCATTCTGTGAGATGAAATAGAAGATATTTTTCAGTTTTCTTGATGCTTTTTTAAAAGAATTATATATGTGGGAAACCAACAAGATATTAGTTATAACCAGTGATATGTTTTTTTTACATTGAGCACCATATGTAAGTACAGAATTATATAGCCAAAACATCAAACTAAAATTTTAATCAAATTTAACAAAATTTATTGACAATTTTATTTTTTTCTGTCCAAGAATCTTATTTATATACATTTATAGCAATTGTGTAAATGGGGATATATCTGTAGAGGTTATCATCATCAGCTGTTATAAGTCCACTGCTGGACAAAGGCCTTTCCCATCTCCTATGATGACCTAGATTGTGCTAACCTCTGCCACATCTTACCGGCAAAATTTTCCATTTCATCCTATCATCTTGTGTCTGGTCTTTTCCTACTGCATTTACTGTCCCATGGGCACTAATCAGTTAGCCTTTTCTTCCCCATCTATTGTCATCTCTTCTTGCTAGGTGACCAGCCCATCTCCATTTTTGCTGCTTAATTATTTGTATAATATCCTTCACTCTAGTCCTCTCTCTGATCCATGTTGATCTTTTTCTATCTCTTAGTTATTCCTAGCATTGCTCTTTCCATGGCTCTCTGTGCTATTCTAAGTTGGTTTTCAGCTCATTTTGTTAATTTCCATGTTTCGCATCCTTAAGTCACAGCTGGTATTATGCAACCGTTGTATACTTTACGCTTTAAGCACATAAGCAAGGTGCTCTTCAAAATGTCTATTCATATTGAATGCTTTCCACCCTATCGTTATGCGTCGTTTTATTTCGCAGAGGTAATGACTGTTATTTACTTATAAAGTCTATATAGTATATAAAAGAGCAAAAATAACCAAACCTGGTGTCTTCCTGGGGGTTAATTTGGTGGTTGAAGTCTCTAAGTCATCAAAGTCAAATTCTGTTGGTTGCGGCGCTCTGTAAAAGAGATTAAACATTCTTGAAAAATAAGTTAAATATTCATTAGGTTTGTTATCTTAACAGTGTAAATTTTGTTTATCTGTTACTGTAAAAATCAAACTGTAGAATCTCATCTTTTTCAATAGAAAGGCGTGCTCCTTTGTATTTAATAAAAGATCTTCCCTGCACATCATCGGCACTCAACATAGCTGATGAAGGGCACTTCCTGACCAAAGTTCATGCAACAAAAATATTGCACAATTCACTTGGATGGCACATCAAGAAATGGCAAGAAATTCCTTGGACATCAAGTGTGCTTAGATTCTGGAGAAACTCTGAGTCTCGGATTTCAGTCTGTTGCTACAGAAGATGCTGGTACTCTTCTTGAAGAGATTCACCAGCTTTATTCTGTGCAAATGTCTCCGGAAGAGCAAGATCAAGACTTTACTGAACTGCTGTCCAAAATCACCAGCACAATGACTGATAGAGCATCAGTTATGAAAGCCTTCGACAAAAAGTTTGAAGACTTTCTTAAGTCAAAGCTAGGACAGGATGTGAAACTTCACTTCCTGCACTGCAATGCTCATTGTTTGTTGGGATTCAGCAGGGCTTGTGAAATGGCTCTCAAGACAACTGAAGAATCCATCATCACCCAGACTGCAGAGCAATTGGAGCGAGATAAGCAGGCTCGCTTTTCTCGCTTCAACAAAGCCGAATCCGCCACATCAAGAGCTATTAGAACAGCTTCCGACATATGTGGCCCTAGAGGAGACGATAAGAACAGTTGTCATGCAGAGTGGCTTGCGTTCTGTGAAAAAAGCAGAAATAAAAGCCTGCTGACAAGCTACAGAAGCAACCGTTTGAATTGTTTCTTCCTGGGTGCAGCTGCACGTCTCCATCACCAAGATCTTACATCTTTTTTGGCTGAAGGATACCTGGGTCACACCAACATGAAAATAGACAGTGTGAGGGCTGACATTGCAGATGATACATTGCTATCACTGGTGTGTGCTGTTGCTATCCTCTACCTCAGAGTAACTGGGCCATACTGGCAACTTCTTCAGAGCAATGTGAGGCATGCCGACTTCCATACCTATATTCAGACGATGGAAGCCTGTTTTGACAGATGCGTGGATGACCCTTCAGACCTGCTGAATAAGGATTTTAGGGGTATATTCAATGGAGAATTTGAACTCCACTCTCCCACCATGGCTGCAGTGTTCAACTTTGCTGAAAGAAACTCTGCAACTGTTTCAAATACCCTCACCAGGATGCTGCGTGACATGCTGATTACCACAAGGACACAGCTGAAGGACTTTCTGAAAGATGGCCAGTATGGAACAGCACCTTCCTCAGAAGTGGCAAAGATATTGCATCACTGCCCTGTGACAAATCTAATTGGAGAGAATGCCTTTGGAGACGCCACTTCATCATAGTTCAAGTACCCAGATGTGGCAAACAAACCAAACGGGAAAGTGGCTGTCTAGAAAGGCAGAAGAAGCACAAACCAAGCTGATGTCCTTGGCAAGAAAACACCACCAACAGCAGCAAAGAATTGTCATGCTGAAAGTCCATGAAAGGATCTTTGACAATGAAAGGCGACAGAGAGAGAAGGAAGCCAGATGCACGCAGGAAACTCCTCATCATTAGGGCTGTGTTTGACCATGGTGGGCTTTGTCAGTACAAAGAAGACATTGACAAATTGAAAAAGAAAATGGAGATAGCTGGGAAAAGAATCACTGCCATCAAGCTATGAAAATGGAGATCAGATATAGAAAATCTGTGCTCAACAACACAAATTTGAAAGAAAGTCTTCCAGAGGCAGACCAGAGCAATGATTCAGGTGATCCAGCCCCAGCTTCTCCACTTGCTGTGAACAGTGAGTCTGATGAGCTGCAACCCAAACGAAGGAGACTGCAGAACACAGCTGATGAAACTCCATCTGATTCTGAAGACCAGCAGAGCACAAGCAGTGCCAATGATGATCAGCCATTCAACTTTTCTGCCCAAGGACAGTGGGTGGCTATCGATTATAATGATAGGTTTTATATTGGCCAGGTCATTGATGTCCTGAATCCTCAACTAGCACGAGTGCAGTATCTGGTGCAATCTAGTGCCAGAAAGGATCACTTCAAATTCCCAGCAGTGGATGATGTTGCTGACACAGAAGCTTGTTTCGTCATCGAATGGGACTTTGAAGTAGTGCCTGTCAGCAGATACTGGCTAGTGCCTGCAGTTGGGGAGATTCAACAGCGGTATAACGTGATCAAGCGTCTTCCATAAGCAGTTTTCTGTTAGTATTTGTTGCAATTATTTATATAATTTGCAATAACTAGATCCTCTTTCAATCTTTGACATTTTGCAAAAGAAAGCTTTCAAAGCCTTCCTTTTATGCATGTTTTAAGGATGAAACGTTTTTTTTAATATAAAACAAGAAATTTATTTTTAATATTTCAAATTCTCATAAATGCACCTAGATCCCTTTGCTAAACAACATATCTTTTTCTGATTCCAATGACACCAAAACCATCCATGTAGCATAAATAGAAGCCGAGATATCGAGTTTTAAAAATGCAGTTGAATTACCGGAAATAACGGTTACAATTTTAACAAGTGCAAAGGGGAGAAATTGAAATTTTGCTGATTTTAACTCCATGAATCAGGCATTATTTTCATTTCTGAATCTGTAAAAAAATCGGGCTTGTTATTTATACACTTGGGAACAGTGTAAAATAAGCTGTCAAAATCCATGTTTTATGCTTTTTCAATTTGGCGCA
>VCCN01003764.1:1015947-1037273 GCA_006491835.1 Architeuthis dux | reverse complement strand
TTTTTTTATAAGATCAAAAAAAAAAAAAATATATTACAAATATACAGGATTTATAAGATGGTTTTGATATTTCTTAAATATTACTTGTGTAAATAATGTGTAAATACTTATAAGTACATTTAAACTAATATCCTTATCATAATTATAGTCTATGTCCTTCAAGATTGTATGAAAGATAAATAATTTGCCATGAGGAGGATACCAGCTAATGGAATATACTTGCAAGTAGATCAAAAGTTATCAAAGTCATAACAGCTTTTAAACACAAAATTAAGGATAAATTCTGTCAACTATCATAAAATGAACCATCTACGTTTAAAAAATTATTTTAGATTACTGTGCAACATTATTTAGTATTCAAACTAAGAAATGTTTTTATACAAATTCGGAAAAATGTTTAAGCAATTTGAAACCTGTGATGTAAAAACACCATGTTTAAATTCTTTTGATAATTAGTTTCTATTTTAAAGAAAAAGAAAACATTAAGATGCTAGCTCTTAATAAGTATCGTAATTTTCCTTTCTAATATCTTTACCATCAAGTTTTCCGATTTAAAAGTTTCCATTAACATTAAAATTAAGCAATATAACAAAAGGCAAGCAGTTATGACTTTATTACTGTTCTGAATCTGCAAGATTGTATGATAATACCACAATAAACAATGGTGTTTTGTTTCTTTAAGTATTAGAAAGATATCTTTTGAATTCCAAGTATAGAAACTATGTTTTTATTCTAAACTGCAGTATCTATTCACATTAAACTTTGATTTTAAAAAAGGCTGAAAAAATGTGACTGAAATATAATAAAAGAAAAACAGCAATGTGTGCGCGTGTGTACATAATGCATGCATATACACATATGTATAGGTGAAAGGTAGGGGTATACAAAAATATTACATAAAAATAAATTTCATAAATTAAAAAAAAAAAGAAGGTTTACAAGATTCTCAAACTATTAATTCCATTATATTGGGTAGCCTAAAAAGTTCCTTCTATTTTTGTCATTAGATAGGATTAGGAGCATTTAGTTTTAACCAACTTCATACAAAAAGATCGCTTTTGATTGTATTGTAATAGCTATCATATCAGCATGCATTTTTTTTTAAATTGTCAGGATTGGCTTATTTTTATCTATTGATTCTAACATTAAGGACAGAAGAAAATAAGCAACATTTTCAGTATGTTATGCTTTTTTTATTTTAAGAAAGGTAAAAATGCAACTCAAATGCAAAAAAATATTTGTGCAGTTTATGGAGAATATACTGTGAATGATTGAACATATCAAGTGGTTTATGAAGTTTCATGCCGATAAGGAGGACTAGTTGAAGTTGATAGCGATCAAATTAAGATATTACTGGAAAATAATCCACATTATACAATGCGGGTAATAGCCAACATACTCAAAATATCCAAATCAAGCACTGAAAATCATTTTCACTAGCTTTGTTATGTTAGTTGCTTTAATGTGTGACATCTAGATAAGTTAAGCAGAAGAAAGAAAAAAAAACTAATAGACCGTATTTCTGTGTGCTATTTGCTATTTAAATGTAACAAAAGAGTTCTGGTTTTTAAACAAATTGTGACAGGAGATGAAAATCTGATACTTGACAAGAACACGGAATGCAACAGACCATGGGCAAGCAAAATGAAACACCACTAACCATACCAAAGGCCAGTCTTCACCCAAACAAGGTGATGCTGTGTATATAGTGGGATTGGAAAGGAATCCTCTATTAGGAGCTACTTCCAGAGAACCGAACAACCGATTCAAACAGGTAATGCTTCCAATTAGACCAATTGAAGGTAGCAATTGATGAAAAGCACCCAGAATTAATTAAGAGAATGTGTGTGATATTCCATCAGGAAAATACAAGACCACATATTTCATTGGTGACTAGGCAAAGATTATTACAGCATGGCTGGGAAGTTTTCACTCGTCCACTGTATTGGTCCTTCAGATTACCACTTATTCCGGGCTTTACAGAATTCGCTTAATGAAAAAAAAATTTCAATTTCGTGGAAAACTGCCAAAGGCACCTAGAGCATTTCTTTGTTCAGAAAGATATAAATTTTGGGTGGATGGAATTATGAAGTCGACTGAAAGATGTCAGGAAATAGTGGAACAAAATAGTAAATAGTTCTTTGGACGATTGAACTCCTTGTCGTTTGTGTTGTTAACACAATGTTTCGGCCAATCCATTCTTCGGCCTTTCTCAGGTGTAATATCCAAATGTCATGTTAACAACACAAACAATGAGAAGGAGTTCAATCGTCCAAAGAACTATTTGAATGTTAATGACCCTTCTCAAAACTATAGAAGTAAATATGTTGTTTAATAAAGTTAATGTTGAAAATAGTAAATTTTCATTTTATTTTTTATTTAATAAACTGAAAGTTTTTGGCCATTCAATATAAATATCATAAAAGTCCAGAAATTTTTATCTTTATACCCAAGGCATAATTTTAACTGAAATACTTGTGTTTGTATTATTATATAAAAATATACTGCCAATCTGAAATTTTCCAAGTAAAATTTAATGAGTGCTAAATTCTGTATAATACCCAAATATGAAATCTCCTAATGTCTGTAAATATCATGTATTTTATCCTCATATGCAGCAGTTGCTTTTATGTGATTTTAAAAAATGCAGTTGAATAAATTCAAATTTTTTTAGTTTTAACTAAGAAGCAAATGGACATTATGGTTAGCTTGACAATGATAATTTTTAGAGTATAAGCATCCCCGTTATAAAACAGGTGTTGGGGTCCAAGAAGACCAACCGCGTTATAACCGAGTTGCGATATTCAATGGTGAGAAATAGATGAAAGACAGCAAATATCATCTATCGTATCAAAACTAAGTGAGATTTGAACAAATAAACAAAGGGATTCTGTAATGTTTTTGTTTTTTTTATTAAATAATACCATCAAAATAACTGCAATATTTTATTAAGTATACCAAATTGTATAACAAATGAGTGGAAAAGGGAAAAAAAATTAATTTTTTAAATTTTGTTCATTGACTACTGGAATGTTTTTGACTAATTCATTTAATTTTTACAGGTTGTTAGTCGTATTTCTTAGTGGGGGTGGGGTGGGAGTTGTGTCACCTCTGTCATGAAATAGGCTTGCAGAGCTTTCCAAACTGTGTTGCAACACTTTAGTGTGTCACCGATAATCTCTGGGAGTGTCACGAAACTAGATATAATTTTGTATATCTTTCAAAAGATAAGTACTTTTCCGGAGTCAGTTGAACTGTTGGGATGACATTACAGCAATACCTTGAATAGTGTTGGTTTTGATGTAGTACGCTTATGGTATTGCTGTACAAATTCATGTAACTAAGTATAAGGTGAAGAAAAAACAATAAATTATAATAAGACCTTGAACAGTGCAATTTTGAACAGTACAAAAAATGTTGGAATGAATTAACTACACTAACCAAGGTATACTTGGTGGGAGGGGGGGCACAGATTTAACCGTCATTAAAATTGGAAATGAAATCTACTCAATTTTAGCAAATTTTTGACAGATCTAGCCACTTTAAGCAAATTTACAATGGCCATTCTCAGAGTGCATTATTGCAAAGATTGTCTAGCAATGGTTAGAGTAAGTTTACAAAAGGGTATCAGCAATGTTTACAAAGAAAATAAGGGAAGTAACTGCATGCTTCGAAGCGCCCAGGAGGGGGGTTGTGCACATAAAACTTGAAAACAAATTTTTTCCTATAAACTAACAATTTCAGGAAGGTTGTTAGGGTCTAAAGAATTAAAAGCACAAAATTTACTGGCGAAAAAAAAAGAATTTCTATGATCTTTACCTAATACATTCTAACAAGTTGATAATGTACTTGGTAGATGTTATTTATTTCAACATTCATAAACTATAATTGTGGAGATGTAAAAGATTTTCCTATTGTTTTTATTTATAGGTTGCTCTTCAGCCTTGGTTGGCAACCAGTCTAGGAGACAGACAACTCTGATTCCAAACCAGGACAGTCCAACCCATCGTCGAACGTTGTGAGAGGTGGGCAATGAACAGAGTAGGAAACATGTTCCCAAAATGTACTGTTAACAGGTTTCTGGTGAAGCTTCGACAGGCCGAAAACGGATTATAATAAATTGCTCCAGTAAAATAAAAGAGAATAGAAATAGATGGACAAAATAACACAACCATCATCTCCACCTCCCCATGACACCTTAATTTTTTAAAATCTGGTTAGAATGTATTATTAGGATATTGAAAGTAACAATAGATATATAAGTTTTAGTAACATTGTATAAAGTACAGAACTGTCACATCCTAATCCAACATAGTGTACATCGTTTCAAAATACATTTCAACAGAAAATAGCTCCATTCAAAAAATAAAGAAAGAATAGAAGAAATGATAAAATATTGCAAGTTTTAACTAGGAGGAGAGAAAAAAATCTTTAAACCAGGGAAAGTGACCATCATCTGCTATAGAGTTAGAATACTGCCGAAGATTAGGGGTGAATCATGGTATGTTGATGGAGAATGCTGCAAGAGGTGAAGGATGGCTACAATGGCAAGATGCTGTAGTATGTAATTGTAAGGAAAATTACCCATGACCGGTAGGATTAGTCACAATAATATAGTGACAGAAGTCGGTAAAAGGTGAGGTATGCGCCCAGTGATAAAACATGTAGTGGTTGTAGTAGTAGTGAAATACTGTAAGAGGTAATGAAGAGATCATGAGAAACCAGAAATATATGGTACAATGGTATAACATGGAATAATACAGTGTTAGAGAATGCTGCAAAAGGTGATTGAAAAAGTTACAGTGGCATGATATGGTAGAGTAGTGGGAATACTGAAAAACGGAGAAAAGTGGATGTAATGGTATGGCACGGCAAGTGAGAATGCTGCAAAATGAGAGGAAATTACCAACGGTTAATAAGGTTGACCAGTGGTATGGCAGTGAACAGTGACAAGGAAAAATCTCAAATGGTAAGAAAATAAGCCAAACCATTAGGATGGTAAGGTAGTGAAAAAAGCAGCAAAAGGTGAAGTGATCATACTCTATTTAATTACAGTGGTATGGCACGTTATAATAGAAATTGCTGAAAAAGTGAGAAAAAGCAAAGTGTCCAATAAAGTGGTATGGTATGGTGAAGTGATGGTGAGTGCTGTAATAGGTAAGATGACTATGCTCCAGTGAGTATAGTCACAGTGGTATGGCATGGTGGGATTGTGGATAATGCTGCAAAGTGTTCATAAAGGTATGGCATAGTAGAGTTATGGAAATCCTGCAATGGTGAACTTGCCATGCCACAGTGGCCACAAATTGTATGGGGTGATGTGGTCAAAGAAAATAATGAAATGGGTAAAGAAGCAGTATTCTCTACTACTATGCTATACAATGGTATTGCATGGTATGCTGGTAGAGAATACAGCAAGATAAAATTGTAGAAAACAGATGCTTCAAAGACACGAATATAAAAAAATATACCTAATTGTGCCAATAGAATTTTTTTAAATCAAACATTTATACCCCAAAATAGAAAAAATAGTGCAAGAAATTGCCACTGTAGGTAGTTATTAAAAGAAGCAGTCACTCATAGAAACAGACTTGCATGCATGTTGGTTTCTGTAAAATATGATTTCCAAAGGTTGGGATTAGGGTTTTTGGTAATATTCAGTAAATTTATTAATATTCTGTAACTGCAGAAAATTTACTCATTACTGAAAAAAACAACCCTAACTAAGCCATGACTTCCTGCAAGTTCCTTCTTTTAAAAATAAATATTCAATTTTTAAAAACTTTATTTACTGGTTCTATTACAGTTCTCAGTACACAATGAGATATATTTAATTACATAATTTAATTTTTTCATATTTCAATATTTTTGAAACAGCTGTTTTCTACAATTTTGTCTACAACAAAAGTTAAGTGACCACAGTGGTATGATTTTGAAAACTGTAAAAGATGATTAAGCTGTCTGTTACAACAAGATTTAGTGTTGGAAAATACTGCAAAAGCAAATGGGGTCAATGGTATAGAATAATGATACAGAGAAAATCCAGAAAAAATTAAAGAGATCATTCTCTAATATGTGTGGGCACTGTAGTGGTTGGTGTAGAATACTGCAAAAAGGGGAGTATCCATAATGGTATGGTCATTGAAATGTTGACGTGTCATAAGTTAGAATATATTACAAAAGAGGGAAAGCGAGCACAATGGTTTGATGGAAGGGAATAATTTCAAAGTTAAGAAAATAAAGATGGTATAAATGGCATGATGATATTCAGGAGAATTCTATCATTAAAGAGAAAAGTGGAAGGAGCAAGAAAGTAACCATAATAATAGATTAGAATTGTAGTGGAGTCGGTTGTGTGCACACCGCACCATACCATAAAACTCCATTGCAAAGGCCTTTGGGCTATTCTTGTACAGACTCCGCCAGCTTATGGACCTGTAAAGATGTACAAAACCCTCCCGGATCTTCATTCGCGAAGCCAGCAATATTCAGAATGAAGTTAGATGATTATATTTGAATGAATGTGACCACAATGGTATAGTACAGTAGAGCAGTAATTGTCAAATGGGGCAGTGAGGGAGGGGAGAATTTCAAAACTAACAGGAAGAATTTTAGCCAGGGGAGGAATAAATTGTTTCAATAGTTACCACTGTAAAAGTATAATGTTGAAAAAATTACTAGATGAAAATTCAAAATCGGGGGAGGAATTGAAGAAACCTAGGATTGCAAAGGGAGGAGTTGTAACCTGGGACTCACTGTAGTGGAGAATCAAGATATACAAATAGGGAACAGGCAGATGATATGAAAGCAACCAAGGCAACTGGGGAGTGCAGTGTATGAAGAAATGCTTCAGAAGTGCGTTTGTGAAAAATAAAACAAAAACATTTTGGCAACTTTACAAGTAACCAGGGTAGCAGAATTCAGAGAAGTTACTAAACAGCAAGTTTCTATAGCTATGAAATGAAATTTCATTCAAACTCAGTAATCTATTCAGATCAAAATCATCATCTTTGTTCTTAACAATATAGCAGAGTCTGTGTTTCTTATGTTTACAAATACCAGCTTCTTATTCATTTGAGGAGAGTTCTTTCTTGGTTATATCTACCCGTTACCAACATTTGAAACTAAATTTTCTCTAATATCAAAATTGTTGCTTACAACACTCAGAATTCTTAAATAGCCAGGGCAATTCAGCAATGGAGGTGCCTAAAAGGTTAAGTATTGTTTAACTGTGATCATGAAAGAATTGGTGATGCCAATGAGCTGTGCCCATAAGCAACATAAAAAGCTTATTCTTCTCATGACAAAGGACACAGACTATGCAGTGTTGACATTGGACGTCATTCACGGTCGCCAGTGGTAATTTCTGGTCATTTCTAGCCAATTTTCAAAGTGAATCTTTTCATGACGAACATGATAGGCAATGTGAATTGACCTCATTTCTGGTTTTCCAAGATGCATATGGGTACATCTTCTCAACCGCTAAGGTCACAGGCTACCTTGGATCTCATTTCTAACCATTTTCCCAAGTTTTAGGCCACAATTTTGCACCTATGAAACTGAAATTGGGCATACAGCAAAATGTTTACATGGCAAAGGTCATAGGTAATGCAAAGTTGACATCGGAGGTCAATTGAGATCACCAGAGGTCATTTTTCCAAAATTTTACACATATGAAACTGACATTTAGCATAGAGGTAAATCTTTTCCCTGCGAAGGTAATAGCCAATTTGAAGTTGTCCTTGGAGGTCATTCAAGGTATTCTTTAATTTGTCTGAACATAACTAAAAATGCACCCCCCCCCCAAAAAAAAAATTTCTTAATAACAGAAGTAACCTAAATACTTGTCATATTTTTGTAGAACGGGTGGAAAGTAAGGGTCCATTTCAGCATTATGGTTAAAAATTAAATAGAATTCCCCCAAACCCATTAAAAAAAAAAAATATTATTACATTTTTCGTGTTTTACTGGTAAACTGAAATTTTTCTTTCTGTTGTATTCTGTAAGAAGAAATATATTAAAGAACATATTTTCCACTGGTGTGTAAAATTTGAAAAGACAGAGGGCCATTTTGTGCAACTGAGATTTTCAACGTTTTGCTGGATTGAACCGCTTATACAGAGCCCGAACACCTGCCATTTAATAAAATTCACTTGACCACAAACTTGCTTCCTTTGATCCTAAATCTTTCATTCATATACACTAACATGAAACTTAATACTACCCCTAGAGACATATTACCCAGAAACTTCTAATGACCCATTCTCAATATAAATATAAATTCACTGCCCTACCCTTAAAGACAAAATGTCATCTGATACTGGCTGACCATCACAAGGCTAAACTTTGCCCCCTTTTTTCTGAATACTTAATTAAAAAAATTTTTTTTTTAAATCCTCCCCTTTTTAAAAAATAACTCAATCCTGCCCACCATCAAGATATGAACACTAAACACAAATTTCTTTTTGAACAATCCGGCGAAACATTGAAATAAAGAATATCTCATTTGCACAAAACGGCTCTCTGACAGTTTTTTTTACACTAGTCTAATATAGAGAAATTTTTGTTTACTCAGTTTCATGGTAGGTAGGAAATAAGTTCAATATCTAGTGCTTGATTTGGACAAAAAGCACTGGCAATTGGCTCATATTATTACATACTAATAGGTTTTGTAATTAGAGTAATGGAGAGAGAAAAAAAAGTTTAAGCCAGATAAGACACCACGAAAGTAATAAATACATTAAACAAGAACATAGAAGTATTGAATATTTAAGCACTTATCCCAGAGATTGTTAACAAGCTTATAAAGCTCTGTGTGTGTGTGTGTGTGCGTGTGTGTGCAGTATGACAAGTAGAAAACGTAACAGCCAATATTTTAGGATAAAAACAATACTAAGATATTGTTAATAAATCTGTGATAGTTGAGCTACATGATTTATCCCAATGAACTAATATACTAATATTTTTGCTGGGTTTTTATAAGAGTTTTCCTTTTTTCTGAGAGAAGGAGTTATTATTATACACTGATTTACTTGGACTAGTACCCTCATCTTAATTCTTCCTAGTTAATTTGTCCATGCAATGTCACTTGTCTACCTCTTCCAATGAACCAGAGTATATGACTTTTTTTTGCACTATCCAACCCAGGGATTGAACTCACAACCATAGTTGTGACTATAAGAACCAAGATGAGGACACTAGTCCAAGCAAATCAGTGTATAATAGTTTCATTGAGTTAGATAGATAGATACCTCTCTCTCTCAAGAAGAGCACAAAATTATAATTTTATTTTCCTAATAATATTGCATCTTTTTTCACCCTAAATATTTAAAAAGTATAAACAAACTAAAACACATTTTCCTCTATTCAAATCCTTAACACAGCTTTTCAGCATAAATTGCACCAGTCAAGTAACTTATATTAAAAGTTTGTGACTAAGTCTCTAGATGTCTTCCAGTGTTGATGTAAGCTTTTCTTGTCTGAATTTTATTGGATGGGGTGTTTTAATCATTGTATGTGCTTTATTCGGACTATTTTCACTGTCTATGGTGTACACAACCGAAACACGATAAAAGAAAAGAAATTGCAATACACAAGGAAAATAGTCCAATCAAACCACATGCAATGACGTAAACTTTTGTTTTATATAAAATGAATTTTTGAGAATTTTTCATCAAATAACTTCAGAATATCTGAAAAGATGAATATTTTAATTAAATAATTACTGAGTTATTAGAAATGAAAACAGTTAAAATTTATCTTACACAATCCCTGCTCAATTCATAGAATGGTTACCAGCACAAGTGGAACAAAAACCCAGCCTCATGTATAATGGAGGCTCTATTTAAATATAACAGGTTTATGGGGAAATTGTTAAATAAAAATTCAATTCTGAAAGTTTTTAGGATATATCAATATAATAAATGTATTTATTCAGACTAATGTCTACTTTTACTGATCACTGCTTTTGTGATTATTTTCATTATACAATCACTAAAATGACCACTGCATAACCTATGGATCAAATAATGACTAAATTTGACTTCTTTATGCTCTTAAGAATGATTTTGCTATGAATAAGATAATCTATAAATAACAATTATATAATTATTGTACATCGAGTAGGGGTATTGTTTTGTCACTAGATTGTTTTTTATTTTTTTAAAAAGTAATATTCTACTAGGAACTACATCTACTTGGAATTGGTAAAGATATAATTTATATTATATATTTAGAAAAATATCCTCATCTCTGCTGTTTATATACTGAGGTCAAGTTTCTAAGCCTACAGATGGCCTTCATTTTATAACCTATAAAAAAGTTTTACAGAATTGAAGTTTACTTTGTGTGAAATAAAGCTGCCTTGTAGATTTTTTGTCGATTCAAAATGAGGGATCAATTTTCCTATTAGTGACATACAATGTTGATTATAATCTAAACAAGCTGGTTGTTTTCAGTATTTGCAGTGTGAATATTGGCATTCATGAATTTATTGAGTTTACTAATGAAATGACTGTTTATATATCTTGCAGGACATAAAGTAGGTGATCCAAGCCTTGTCATTAAAGTCACTGCTCACTTTAACACTGCAACAGCATAACTATAATTTAATATCAACATAAAATGAGGGATCGATATTGCAGCCATTTAGTAACAATATTGATCATCTATTTTAACTCTTATAATACCAGGCTGATTTTGTATGTGTGAGATTGAACTTTATAAGCTCTGTTACTTGACAGTAACATTCTCTAATCTTTGTTGGTGATTGATCATGATGAATTGATTGAAATGTGCTTCGGTTATCTGGAACTTAATCAATATTATGCTTCACCAATGAGCTTCATATTGCTAGTACTACAAGATCCAGATGGCATTTAATAGTTTTAATAGGAATCCTGAAGTCTCAAAAAACCTGATCTTAAGCTCGTTAAAATAGACACTTTTATTAAAAGCTTTACTAATTTAATAATGCAGTTTGGAGGCACATACGTTTGGTAGAAAAAGTATCCCAAACATAAATATTACTGTAACCACTGAACCGGTATATTGAAAAATAACTTACATTGGTTTATGTTTTGGTTATTTTAATCGTTAGCAACAATTCTTAAATTAACCGTAACGCCTGCTCCAAAAAGATTATATTTATTGCCCTCATAACTAACAAAAAAAGGTTACTTTGTATACACCTATTCCAATTTTAACAATTTCTTCACTTACCCTTAAAAAAGGCAACATCACCTTGTAGGCCGGTTTAAGCTTGTTCAGTGGGCCTTCAGGGTGTGTTAATGTAATTTAGTAGTCAAATGGAGTTCCAGTAAGGTTTCTCCAAGTAGGTAACCCATACGAGAAGAGGAGAAGAAAGTGAAAGACAAAACAACAGCTGACAAGAAAGAAAAAAACATCAAAGAATGGTGGAGTAAAATTTACAAAAATGTTCTTGTGACATGAGGCGGAGAAGGAAGTCTCATAGTAGTGGCGCAGGAGTTTAAAAAAAAAAAAAAAAGAAAGTAAAAAGCGAAAGTAAAGGATGATAGGAAGTTAGAAGTTCCTGAATTATAAATAACAAGGGGTAAAAAGATTGTAGTACATTGTTCATAGTTTCACCAAAGATAGGGTCCATGATGACGTTCCATTAAATCCTTTCCCATCCGTGTCGTTTGTACTTCGTTGATGTTTGAAGTTGTGACTTTAGTGTTACTTCTCTGGACCTGTACACAAATAACATCAACTTGCCATTCTCAGAGCAGAATAGAAGGTTCTTCTTCATTATGGAAAAACATTATACTATATACATATTTATTGCAAATATGTATAGTATAACGTAAAACTTTTAGACACAAAACATTTAGCTACTACTTACTTACGGTTGACGTCTAGAACTAAGTTAGTAGTGTGTAGTCTAAATTTGAAGGATTATTTTTACACAACCATACAAATTAAAATTTAAAAACAATTCAGCATTTAAACATTATTTGGGTTGTTCCATATCACCAAAAAGCCTTAAAAAATAAAAACTTTAAATATTAATTTATCAAATGGATTTTTTGTCGATCTCGTAATTTATCGTCCCAAATTATCACGATTGTTGAGAGGGCACTCGGTAAATCACAGCAAAATATTAACTAAGCATTTATCAAATCTAATAAAAACAAAGTGTAAAAAAAATCCAAAAGTAAACACTCATCACATCCTGGATCCAGCAAGCTATTGGGAATGGGGGCACACTATTTTTTTTAGTTTTGAAAGCTGGTATCGGTAGGTTTTTGTATTGAAATTGTATGAATATAAAAATATAAATAGCAAAAATGTTTGATACTGTCGAAAAAAAAAAAAAAAAACTCTGAAAGTTTTTTTTTTTTAATTAGATTTGATAGTATTAATTTGTTGCAACTGGCTGAGTGCCTCATAACAACCGTAATAAATTTGAGACGATAAACTACGACATCGCCCCGAAGTTGAAGAAAAAAAAACTAAATTTTAAAATCGGAAAACTAAAACACAATGACACCTCTTTGGGGTGGGCGATAAGGGTGCTCTTATGTCATAAAGTTAATGACAATCAATTTTTAGAAAAGAAGAAAAAAGCATCAAGTCGATCATCATAGAAAAGAAAGCGGAGATCCCGCAGATAATGATGTTATTGTTCCGTTAAGTGTTATTATTGTTACTACAAAGTTGGCCCTTACCAACACACAGGGCGGTTTATTTAGTTATTTTCCTTAGGTCCGTTAAAAAAGGACCAAAAAGGCCCTTTTTTCGTTTTATTACTATTCATTTTTTAAGTACAAGTATGGTCCCTAAAAAAAGTGCGATACCTCCTTCAGAGCTAGTAGTAGTATTGCTTAATTTTCGCATCTCATACTACTGTAATACTGTGGTCCCGATTTACATGCAAGCAATACATTTATTTATTTCAAAACAAACAATTGAAGGTGTGTTACAATGAAAATTAATACCGAGCGGTAATTTTTTAAAAATAATTCAATGCCTTACAATGAAAATGGATTCTAAGATGCAGTAATTATTAATTTATTTTAATACTTTCAAAGCGTAAACATACCAGCATTAACTTAAAAAATGTGCAACAATATATTGTCAAAACATTGCAGACATTACTGTTGTACGATGTTCAAAATGCCGCATTAATACGGGACCACGGCCATGAGATGCGAAAAAAAAGCAACACTGCTAGCTCTGTAAGAGGGACCGCACGTCTTTTAGGGACCACAAGACTTAACTTGTATCTTTTGTTTTGTATTAAAAAAATATTTATTTCATTTTATCTAGTGGTCTAAAAATTTACAATATTTCTTTAAATCTAAATTACATTCTCGGTTTTAAAAAAGTAAAAAAGTGGACACTCCACTTTTTATTCATTTTTGCATAAAAAGCATTAAGAATTTTTCTGAATAAATTTGTTTTTTTCGTCTTTTTAGACTACTGAACCTTCTATCCGACTGTGAAAATGCATCAAAATAATTAAAACTGGGTTCATCAACAAGAAATAAATCATAAAATGAAAAAATAAACATTCATTCGACACAGTTGCACTCTTTCATTAAAGACAGAGAAAGAGAAAGTTCTGAAGATATTACATGTTAACTTCGTGGTTTATTTTTACTGCCTCATATTACGCCTTAAAACTTTGGACACTAATACATTTCGCAAATTAAGAGTTAGAGATTGAAAACTTTTAATAAACAGCAACAATAATCTGATTACGTCTTCAGAGATTCTCTAGAGAATTATTAACAATCAAGCATTTTAAGAAATATTGTCATAAAAGTAAAACGTTCTGCTGTAAGGCATTTCTAGGCTATCTCGTCGTAGTTTAGCTTCCAAATTATCCTGATTGTTGTGAGGGTACCCGGTCAAAATACTAAGAAGATATCAAATAATTATTTTTTAAAAAACTTTTCAAAGTCAATTTTTTAAATTATTACTGATGTTTAAATTTATATTTATACAATTTCGAAAACACACACACAAATCCAGTGTGTACACACACCAGCTTTCAAAAACTAAAGAAATGTGCTCCTGACTATATAAATAAATAAATATACACTTTGTTGATTTAGTTCAACAAAATTTTCGGATTTGTTTTACAATTCGTTTTTATTTTATTTGATATCTGACCGATTGCCCTCACAACAACCATTGGGAATTGTAAATTACTAAATAGCCAGCATCTATTTCTTTTCTGTGTGTGTAAAGCGCTTTTAATTTTTCTGACTGTCAAAAGTTTTAAACCGTATTTACAATATGAGGCATAGTAAAATAAAATCGATTTTTCTCTTTCTATTCGACAGAAAAAGAGAAATAAATAGAATCCAATATTTTCTTTCATCTGAAGTTAAAATTCAACAACTCTTAACTTACACCCTCTTTAAGAAAGTAAGGGCTTTTTGTAAGAGATCAACTGGAACAAAAAGAATTACAAGAGAGAGACATTCATTTTTAAATAATAATAACATTTGAACATTTCTTTTTATAGATCGAATGACAATAGAATAGATAATTTCTCTTTTTTTCCCTTCTTCCGTGGGTGGAGAGAAAGAACAGGGTTTTTTTTTGTTTTTAAAAGCAACAATAATTCTATGACAACAAAGCGAGCGCTCTTCTTAAATAATACATCACTTCATCAAATGCCACTTCTTCACACTTTCATATCGATCGACGGAAAAATAAAATAAACTTTAACTTTTGATATATTTAAAGCAGAAGGAGAAAAAAAAGCTTCATTTGGGATGGTTTTATTTTATAATGAAGCCATGAATTTTAAATTTCTTTTTTTAAATTATGGGGTAAAACTTCATTATTTATGGCAACACGATTTCTTTTACTGCAATAGAAAGACTTTACAGGTTATATTTTTTCTATAAAAGTAAGCTAAGGTATCATCATACACGCTCCACAAATGTAATTAACACAGTAAGCTAGCACAACACCACACCACCTTTTAATGCAATTGAGATCATCACTTTTTTTTAACACACATGAAAAAATCGACATTCAAAAAAAAAAAAGGAGATCATCGTTCCACTTTGTCCGGTCAGTCAAAAATGATACCGGCGAGGGTTGGCGAATTTTTTATTGAACAAGCCGCCTCGAAAGGAACAGAACACTTACCTAATCCATCTGTCAAGGAATAAGGAAAATATTTCTTCACTTTACATGAAAACATCACTACTTCGCGCCATTAACGAGGCACGCCGCTACATCATTCGATGCGCATGCGCCCGCGACATGAAGCGTAAAGAGTTTACTGACGTTTTCATGGCATCTACCAAGCCGGACAGGTTCTTTTTACGCCAACCACTGGAATCGAGGTTGTAAATTTCGGATTTTACAAGTTCGCACATTGATTATTTGCAGTGAACTCGATAGTGAAAACTAGAAAAGCAACATATGCGTACGAAATCGAACCAATCATATTTTATTTAACAACAAAAATATATTTACAAGGGCTAAACTATACTAAATACTTACAGGTCCAAGTACATGCATTGAAACTTGAAGCCCAGATTATTACAAGGGCTTCTGATTTTAAACTCCGGACTAAGAGATCTTCCACCTTTGTAAGATTCTCAATAGCCAAATGTCAACTTTGTGTTTGCTCAGATAGTGTAATGGTTAGCACGCCTGCCTCACACGCAGAAGGTCCTGGATTCAATTCCCGGTATCATCAAAGGAGTGTGGAAAACTCTTCATTAGGATGAATTTCCCTGTGCACTCAGTAGCTAATTGAGTACACTAAAGTGTGTGATTGGGGTGGAGGTATCCCTTGGTGGACTTGCATCCTGCCAAGGTGGTGGTCATAAAAACTTGTAAGAATAAAAAAGGACTAAGCTGATGCATGCAAAGGAAATCAGGACTTGTCACTGGGCGTTTATACTCCAATGGGAGTTGTCTCTTAAGAGACGGATGGTTTACCTTATGTCAACTTTGTAGATTTAAATATAACTCTTGAAGTATAACATGGAAAGCTAAGGCCTGGGATTTATACGAAGTGTTGGTCTGATCTGACAGTATCACATATTAGAAACGTCTACCAAAACTGTCAACATATGTTTCTTCAGTTTTTAAGTTGGTCTGTCTGGTTGCCTATGTATGTATGTATCACGCGTACAGGTGTGTGATGGTCTATATTTTTTGTCTGTAAAATTTGTTAAGGGAGATGCTAATTATAGAGTAGTCACCCGTATTATTTATTTTTTTGCTAATGTATAAAAGATTTGGGTTCATTCTGGTTGAACATGAAGAAAATGCAGAGCAACATAATGTTTTTGATATTTTACAGTTTAAAGTACAGTGCAATTGCAAAATTATTTAAATACACCCATCATTTTTCGACGGCATGGTTAAACTAGTTTTTTAATGATATACTGTTTGTTCATAATTCAGTAAAACTTTCACTTTCACCTGCCCACTTTTTTGCAAAACTGATATTCTTTTATATGTAATGACTTTATATAGGACTCTTTGTCCAGCTCTATAATCCTATCTGTAAAGAGGTAGCTTTCCGGCCAAGATCAAAGTGTAGTATCTGTTCTTCGAAACTGCCATGGCCTCGAAGCTTGGAGAAACACGGCCCGTATGGGTCCAGTGGCATGCTCGGGTATCGTCCTGGTAGAAGTTGCGCAGGATATCTTGGCTGCGGCTGATAACGCGCTGAGTATCGAAGTTTAGTATCTGTGCTCCGAGACCGCCATGGCCTCGAAGTTCGGAGAAACACTGCCTTTCGGGGGTCCTTGTGGCATGCTCGGGTATCTTCGGATACCTGGGAGAAGTTGCACAGGATATCTTGGCTAGCTGGTCGAGAGGCGGTCACCCCATTAGCACACTCGGGATCCACCCTGAGGAGCTTTTGGATCCATCCCTGTCCTCGTGGCATTTGTCTCAATGACAGGGATTTGTGATTCTCCCCCCTCGAGTCTCTAGGCATGGGGACATGGGATCTCCCACCCCCTCCCTTCTGCACGCTTTGCGTGCGGGGCCAACCCCCACATTGAAAAGACTTCACGTCAAATTTGCTGCCGTGGGGAGACAAATAAACAAAATCTGTTCTTCAAAACCGCCATGGCTTCGAAGCTTGGAGAAACACGGCCCGTATGGGGTCCAGTGGCATGCTCGGGTATCGTCCTGGGAGAAGTTGCGCAGGATATCTTAGTCAGCTCGTCACAATCCCCATTAGCACACTCGGGATCCATCCTGAGGAGCTTTTGGACCCATCCCGGTCCTTGTGGCATTTGTCTCAGTGACAGGGATTTGGGATCCCCACCCCTAACCTTATCCCTGTCATTTGTCTCAGTGACAGGGATTTGGGATTTTCCCCCCTCAGGTCTCTAGGCACGGGGACATGGGATCTACAAATCTTCGAAACCGCCATGGCCTTGAAATTCAGAGAACTACAGCTCTTCAGGGATCCTTGTGGCATGCTCGGGTTTCATCCTGGGAGAAGTTGCACAGGATATCTTGGCCAGCTGAAAAAAGATGATTTCAAGAATCTGATTGGTTAACTGGTGTTCAGATTAATCCATAATTTTACATTGTTTGAAAATCAACAATGGATGGGCTTCATTAAAAACAATGCAATGTCTTCTTTTTGATGTTGATTTCCTCAAATGTCCAGGAATATTTCAACTCCTTAAAAATGAAAAGAAATTGATAGCTTCCTTCTGAATGACGGATATAGCCATCACAACACAAAGAACACTTTGTTTACTTTGATCCTGCATGTTGGATAAGTCAATTTGTACCAAATACGTGTTTCTAACATTCGGAACATTAGTTGCAACAGCCGATTACATAATTGTTTACATATTTATATTATAAATAAAGTAAAAGCTAAATTTAAGTTAAGTTTGATAGATATGCACCCACTGTTTGCATATTTGCACACCCTGTTTTTGTATTTACCTGCTGAGCAACCATGTGGTTGAGTTGATCGATGATGAAGCTACTGTGTTGAAGTGGAGATATTTTAAGTTATACAGAATATAAAGAATACCAGTAAACAAAATACAGTAATGAATATAAGCGTTTATACTTTACTTATGTTGAACTTATCAATTACTTCATTTAAGTAGCTTGTTAAACAAGACACGTTCAATTTTCTCGTTGCAGTGATCTTGATATAGGCTGACATTTTGTGTTGCCATTGTTTTGATTGATCTTTACATTTATATAACTTTACATATAACTTGGGGTTGTTTTGATTCATCTTTACATTTATCAACTGTTACTTTAAGAATCATTATATAGCTCCAGCACATTAGGGATCTCAGGTGATTTTTAAGAATTCTGATATAGGTTTTAAAACTGTGACCATCAGATTGCATTTCAACAAGTTGTTGATGAGTTCTGTAGCACTAATATTGACTGAGTTATGATAATTTGAAGACGTGGAGTTTACCTCATTTGGGTTTTGGGTCTTCTCTTATTTAAATTTTAAAAATTTTCCCAAAAGTGATTTTTGAAAATTCCTGCAAACACTTTTTTAGAACCCATTAAAACAAAGCCCTGTATCAAAGATCAGCCCTTCATCTTAAACAGCGCTCAAAAAAAGTGGGGCGGTTGAAACAAACCAAATTATTCGACGATAGGACTCATTGATGACGACTGCTTGCCACCCTGCAAGTCTTGAAGATCACTACAAAAGAATTTACTTTGAAGCTATAGATACAATGGTTCGTCAACTGAAAAGATTTGACCAAAAGTTTCAAAACCTTTGCAATGTTGGAAAATCTTCTTCTCAATGCCATTCATAGCAAGCAATACAGTAATGAGCTGAATCACCTACAAGAGATCTATGGAAGCGATATTAATGTTAATGTCTTGGAAACTGAGATCATGAAAACAATATTTCAAGGCATCAAGATGGTCTGTTTCTATGACATCTATGAGCAGTTGAAAGAGCTACAAAAAAAAAAAAAGAAAGTTACTCATCCCAATTCTGATATGTAAACTGCTACTCATCAATCCTGTCATGACTGCATCAATGGAGCGATCATTTTCACTGGCATGTAGAATTAAGACATGGTTACGATCAAGTATATCACAGAAGACGTTCAATTCTCTGTCTATATTGAGCATTCTATAAGGAATTAACGGACAATCTTGACCCTTTTAAAAGTTGGAAATGATTTTGTTACACTTCACAAGGGCAGGTTCCCCTCATTTGGTAAATTTAATGAATCGTACTTTCAAATCTGATGACCGAAGTTTGTATTGTGGTTTTGTTTTTGTTTTGTTAAGGAGCTATTTATTTGGAAGAACTTGCAGTTGAAGGGTATTATGAACATGATGCAATTCATCATGTTCAAAATACCTCCAATTTCTGATATTAATGAATGTCAAAACAACTAAATAATGTCCTTTAAATGCATTCTCCGGCAATCTAGAGGAGTCAATTTAAAAAATTTTCCCTATGGCGCCAACCATGGGAGGCGCCTCCAGCAAACACTAACTTTATGCCCCTCCACTTTTAAAACCATGTTGTGGGCCCTGCATTGAGAGCCTTTCAATTCATGTTTTCCACATTTAATACTTATATGAATTTGAGCTGGTCCATAATGGAGCTGAAGCTGTGAGAAATATAAACTCTGCATTTGAAGACAATGTTTTTTATAAATAAACAGTAAGATATTGATTTTAAAAATTCGTAAGTGAAGATTTCAGTTTAAAATCCAAAGAGAGATCAACCAACACCATCAATTAATGATGAAAATGTGAAGGCTATAATGAAAAATAACCCCTTAATATCAGTCAGAGAACTCACAGCAAACTTGTATTAATGTATTAATTCAAACTATTCAAGTAATTTAAAAACAATTGGTAAGAAACTGATCCTGACTGAAGGAGTTCTTGCTGTTTTTGCATTTTATCATCATTTATGGTTTTTTAAAAAATGGATCTTGTATATTAACCAAAGATTTGCACAATGGCTGGATGAAGATGAGAAGCCAAAACACCAACTAAAACTGTTCTCATTCTTGGAAGGTTATGGTGAGCTTTTAGTAGAACTGAAGTGGTTTGTTACATCATGGCTTCTTTCAAAGTGACTGAACAATTAGTGTACATAGATATGTAGACCAGCTTGAAATAGTGCATTTAAAACTGAAGCAAATAGCGCCTAATTGTTGTATAGAAAAGATGGCATTATGGTGCATGAAAATGCTTGTCCTCGTGTTGCAAAAATGATATTACTAAAGTTGAATCAGTTGAAGATGGAGACTTTATTACACTTTGCCTATTCACCTCATCTCTCCTACAGATTATCATTTTTTCAAGCAGCTAGACCACTTCCTTGCAGATAAGAACATCTTGGAAGGTTATGGTGACCTTTTAGTAGAACTGAAGTAGTTTGTTACATCATAGCTTCCTTCAAAGTGACTGTAAATTTATGATAATTTGGTCCTATTTTTTTCACATTTACCTAAAAATTCACTATTATTTTGACTCACCATATGTCTGTCCATCGGTCTGTGTTAGCATAACTCAAGGATGGCAGGAGCTATTGAAACTTTTTTTAAAAAAACAATGTGTTCGCACTTTCCCTGATAATAATGATCTGATTTCCATGTATATAATACTAAAAGTCTGATTCCGTTTATCTGTATGTTACCTCTAAGTAGCCGAAATGTTGCATTGTAGCCAGAGATATATAATTAAGGTACCCCTTAAAAAAACAGTTTTGATCTCTTCTTAGGGCCAAAGGCTCCATTTAGGCCTTCCACAGAAACTAGCTGGAAACCCTGCCTATAGGTTTTCAGCTAGTATAAACAATTTAGATGTGTATTTTCAGTTTTAGTATACAATAGAATAAATAATTTTTACTGTTTAATAAGTTCAAAAACAAAACTCTTAGTATTAAACAAAAATTAAATTCAGTGAATTTTTAGACAAAACAAAATCTTAAAAGTATTTTATTTTTTTATATTATAGATTTAATAACATACTGAACTAGTATAATCCCTAATACTCATCAAAATTTGAAGAATTTAACAAGTTTAGCTTAAGTCTCTTGTGTAACTGCATGTGAACAAAATCAGTGCAGGTATCTTGTGAAGATAACAGATTATAACTTCTTGCAAAATAACTTTGTAATTCATCTACATGTTGCATTGCATCCTGGTTAGGGGTTTTTAAGGTTTGGAATTTTGCATATACTAAATGACATATGTAACTGTACCTATACTCTAAAAAGCTGAGTAAAAAAAATGAATCATCATTGACCAACCAAAAAGTAATTTTGGCTTGTTCATACTGTTATGTTATGGGTTTGATTATCCCTAGTACGCAAAGGATTGTGTGTTGCACTG
>VCCN01003764.1:926534-941373 GCA_006491835.1 Architeuthis dux | reverse complement strand
TTAAATATTTTTAAACTGTGGAATTTTACATAAATATCGCAATGGATCATAAAATATTTATATGAATATCACAGTAAAACCATATTACGGTAATACAAAATAAAAAGACTACTGACATCAAATAGAAATTCCCAACAGTTTCTCCCCACCCCCCAAGCAATCATGTCTTTTATGTGAGAAGCTACACAACTAGTTTTACAGACAATTGTAGCATATGGTAGCAATGAATCTTTATTTATGAATATTCATCCAAATGATGAAGTCCACTGCAATTGTTTAGATACACAGAATAAAACCCAAGTGATTGCTTTCTCTGCTGACCATAAATATGTACCTAAAAAAAGATATTAAAAAAAACAAACAGTCCATCAAAAGATACAAAGACACTTATTGCTCTATAATTTCTTGAAAATAACATTAAAGCCAAAACTGATTGCTGTTTCTTATTCACAAGGTTTATCTCTTTCTGGAAAACTGCTAACAATTGCATTTCTTCATATTCTTTTCCAACTGGAGGGTGGGAGAATGGTGATTTTTGGTGGGTCAATTTTTCACATAACAGCTCCTAAAATTTGTGAACATGGATTTAAGTTTGCAAGTTTAGTTTTTTTATAAGACGTAAATCACATCCTTGCTACTTTAAACAGAAAATCTGCACAGGACCCAATAATTCATAGTAATTCAATGGTAAATAGGTACCAAAGAAAGTGCTGTCTTTGTATCTTTTGAGATATGCTGAAAACTTGTATATACAGGGTGTCCCTAAAGTCTGGACACATAGGCAAAATGCATATTTTCAATAAAAAAATTTGAACAACATTTTATTTAATTGAAATATTAATAAATAACATCTTCAATGTGTTTTCCACCATTTGTGATGCAAAGTTCAATGCGCTTTGCAAGATTCACATGGACCCGATGCATTAACTCCACATTTCCATCAATTTGAGCACATTCATTTATGATGCGTTCCCTCAGGTGTCTTGTATCTTTAATTTTCATTTAATTCTCCTTTAGCATACCCAGAAAAAGAAGTTATGGGGGCTACGGTCTGGTGTGGGGAAGAAAAAAAAATATAGTTAGTTATAAATAGTGATATTTCCTATGTGTCCAGTCTTTAGGGACACCCTGTATATATAACTTTCAATATCCAGTACTAACTAAAAAAAAATATATTTTATTTAATTTTAGTGAAACAATTTAGTACAATGAAAAGCAAAAATAAATTAGGGGCTCTAGGAGTAATAGTTTTGAAGTTATGGGTGAATATGTCTGTATCTTTTGAGGTACGTATTGAAAAAAAACTATTACTAAAAGTATGATTTCTTTGCTAACATGTTGTTTGTTTATATAGATCACCTTCACTAAAAACTATTGAAGACAATGAGAAATTACTGTCTCAAATTGCAAACATTCCAACAGACTCCGATAAAAATATTGTTTTGCTGGGAGATACAAACTTACCAAATGTAGACTGGAGCTGAGGGATTGTTTGTCCTGAAAATTCTATTGATAAACGTTTTGATATACAGAATCAATATTTGGATATTTTTTATTATGAACGGTTTTCACTGGCATGTCGATAAACAGTATACCAGAATAATAAAAGTAAACAACCAAATTTAAAAATCTACTCTAGATCAGGCGGCCCTGTATCCTCTGCAGAGGTGTAGGACCCCCCAAAATGAGGCCGGCCCTGTCAGCTGGGGCCTAGAATACGCTGACTGCATGCCCTGCAGAGGGGTAAGACCCCCCCAAACAGGCACCACCAAAGTCTCAAGACTCTAATTAAAAAAAAAAAATAACCGTTTACCAAAGTTGCAAGACACTATTTCGGGAATTATAAACTGATTTCGGCATTAAATGACCTATCAAGGGTTGATATGCCACTAAACAAATCAATCAATCAAGATCAGGTTTTTGCAAACAGTGAATCATTAATTAACAATTTGGAGACTTGAGCACCACTTGGAAAAAGAGATCATATTAGTTTATTATTAGAATTTTAAAAATAGCTGTGAACTTTGACCAGCAATAGAAAAAATTTGGTTTAAAGCTGATAAAGATTTTGTTGACAAACATGCCAGTAAAATTGATTGGAACTATAGTTTGGAAGTTTTGAGTGTGGATGGTATGTGGAATGAAATCTATCATAAAATGTTTTCTGTGACACTTCAAGTTCCTGAGACAAAACTAAAAACAAACAATAAAGGAGAGGTTTTGGAAAAATTACCATGGGACTCATATCAAAACGATATAAGGAAGGAAAAGGATCGGGCATGGAAAGTATTCGATGATAAACCAAATATGACCGAGTTTCAAACTGCTCTGTATAAACAGGGTGAATATAGCAAAGTCAAAACTGGAAGAAAAACTAAAATATGAAAAAGAAATTGTAACAAAGTTAAAAACTAACAGTAAACCTTTCTGTAAATATTTACGTTCTAAAAATAAGTTAAGGAAAATTATTTCAGAGCTTGAATGTCCTTCAGGTAACTTGACTAAGACCCTCTTTAGAAATGGCAGAGACTTTGGCAATGTTTTCCCAGTCTGACTTTAAAAGTGAAGAATCTGGTCCTCTAATGAAAGAAAGTTACAAAAGTCAAATATTTATAGATGGGAATATGGAAGAGTTAGTTACTGAACCCGATGAAGTTAAAAAACAAAAAACAACTTGAAAAACTGAATGAGACTAATCTATTGGTCCAAATAAAATACACCAGAAATTGCTGAAATATTTGGCAGAATGTGAAAACTTTGTTACTGCACTCACAAGTTTATTTAATGCATGTATAGATCAAGAATGTATACCTAAAATATGAAAGACTGCAGTTGTTATCCCTATACACAAAAAAGGTTCAGTTCACCTACCAGAGAACTATAAAGCCTGTATCACTGGTGTACTTTGTAAGATGTTTGAAACCTTTTTAAGGAAACATATACTTGATTATGTGTACCTGGTATTTACTGAAAAACAGCTGAATTTTTGAAGGGTAAATCTTGTTTATCAAATTTACTCTAAAGAATATTTGTCAGAAGGAAATTGTGTTGACATTTTGTACTTTGATTTTAGTAAAGCCTTTGATACTGTGCCACATCACAGACTTCTTGTAAAACTTGAAGTAATTGGATTGAGTAAAAATGTGTTAAATATTATCAGAAATTTTCTAGGGAACAGATCAATGAATGTTAGAGTTGGAGACACAGTATTAAAGAATAAAACTGTTTTGTCTGGAGTACGTCAAGGATCTGTGCTGAGACCTAACCTGTTTTTACTTTTTATAAATGACCTTCAGGAATCCATGGCTAATATTATCAAAATGTTCGCTAACAATGTTAAAATGATTGTAAAACCCCATAACTACAGTTCACTCAAAACCACCTAAACCTTTTATACTTGTGGGAATGTAATTGGCTGTTTAAATTGAATGTTGAAAAGTGCAAAATTTTACACATCAGAAAGTCAAATCCCAAAAATGAATACAAATTTTTAGGGTCAATTTTGGAAGCATGTAATACAGAAAAAGATTTGGGTGTTATATTTAACTTGAACTTTAATTTTAGAGACCACATATACTCTTCTATATCCAAAGCATAAGCTACTATGGCATGGTCATTGCGCAATACAATATACAGAAACTCATATGTTATGAAAATTGCTTTTAAGTCGCTAATAAGACACTACCTAGAATATTGTTGTCAATTATGGGCCTCTATAGAGGCAGGGCATACCCTCCTCCTCGCTTACCTACATCCCAGTCTTCTGTACTTCCCACCACTCTAACGACTCAGCATAGCATACTATCATCATTTTCAGGGTCTAAGAAGGCTCAAAAGATTTTCCCATATAAATTAATGGTAATTGCTCCTTTGCCATTTTGTCTTACAAAAGGTTTCAGATATTTTTCTGAAATAGTTTAATTCAAGTTGTGAACTTACCTCAGTTTTTGATGGTGAGGTGCTCATCTTTCAGTAATCTGCAAAATGTTAAAAGATTGATTAAAAATAGTTACAAGTGAAAAAGTAAAGACAAAATGTTCAAGTCCATACTTTGTTGAAATTCATAGCATTAAGTATGCTTTCACTTCCATAAACAAACAACAAACAGATTGAATTGCAAAATAACATCTGAAAAAATAGGTTCCATTTGCCTGTCTATACAAGATGCACATAAAAAATATTATTACACTGTGCTTAATGCTCTGGTATTATAGATTGGAGGCCACGCACTGAAGTCTCAAGCTGTACAGTTTAGGGATTGGGATGAGTTGCTCTGAGCAGTAGTTAAAAATGCCTTTGTAAAACGTGCATATGTGATATGAGAAGACCCCTAAAGAGTTTTCATGTTGATTAGATGATTATAGTAAAAATAAGCCATAACAAGTTTTCAGAAACTACATTTATTTTGAAAAATATATACATTCTAAAAAGGGAAAGGAAATGAAAGAAAAGTCAATGGGATGAATGACAGTATTTCATTCTTTTTTTTACCAATCTCTTTCTAGTCTGGTATTACACCAGACTAGAAAGAGATTGGTAAAAAAAGAATGAAATAGTGTCATTGGTAGGCAGCTAGATTCTTATATTTGCCTTAGCATTTAGTCTATTAGTTTTTATTGCGTATTCAGTAGATCCTGCTTTACATAAATACATAGTTGGAAAAGGAGAGAAGTTCTTTAATAGTCTTTTCTGATAGCTGTGGATGTTCTTCTTTTATAGTAAACCATAATCCTGAAAGTATTTTTTAAATGCTGCTTGTAAAGTGGAATTTTAAGTAATGTCAATAAACTTTTCATATTCCACTGTATTTACATTCGCTAGTCTTCTTTGAACATTGAATGGATCTCTAATCCTAGTATTATTTTGTAACATATTCTGATCATTTGAAAAGCATTTACTTATTGAATTATGAAGATCTTCCAACTGTTGATGCATTTCATTAAAAAGAGTCGAAAGATCATTTGCATTAACGTCAGCACCTAGTTTGCTGGAAATGTCTTTAAAAATAGGGAGGCTGTTAGTATCAAGCTTACGGTTTTGTATGCAAGTTTTCCAAAATTCTAATTTCCTTTTGATTTTATCATTGTTTGCTTGTAGTGACAGGTTAACTTCATTCAATTTTGAAAAAAATTGAAGCCAAATAATCAAGTCTGAGCAACCATATTTTATCGTTTAAATCTTCTTTTAAATGGAAATTATGTTCCACAAAAAAAAAAAAAAAAAAAAAAAAAAAAAAGCTGGTAGCTCGTCTCTTAATTCAAACAATCGCACTAGTGTCTTTTCACGAGATAACCATCATACTTCAGTATGCAGAAGTGCTTTGCGGGTACTTCCCATTTCATCAGACAGGATATCAAAAAGACGAGTGTTCAACGGTCTAGTTTTAACAAAATTAATAAGCCTCATGAAGGACACTTAACAAAACAGGCATTTTTTTTTTAATGGCAAGAGCATGGCGGTGGAGAATGCAATGACTACTTATACAGTTTGGTGCCTTAATTTGTGCTAAAGCGCCAGAAGTTTTACTCAACATAGCCAGTGCACATATCAGTGCAGTTGCTCCACGATAAACTGTTAGCTTCAAAGAAGTTATTCAGTAATTTAAATATTTCAGCAACACGTGTGTTGTTTTGCAAATACTCTTCGATTGTTCATTGATACTGATATCTGACAAAGAACAGCAAAACAACAAATCCAGCAACATCTGTAGATTCTTCTTCTATAGTTTTGAGAAGGGTCATTAATATTCAAATGGTTCTTTGGACAATTGAACTCCTTGTTATTTGTATTTTGGCCGATCCATTCTTCGGCCTTCTTCAGGTGTAAAATCCGAGTGCGATGGGTTAAACAGAAATTATGTTTAAGGGGGGTAGCCCTTATAGCGGATGGCCCGAGTGTTTCTGTCTTTTTCCTGTCGGGTTTAGATTTGTTGAGAAGTGGAAGCCACATCGGGTTGAAATCCGCACTTGTCTGGCTGAAGAATGGATCGGCCGAAACGTTGTGTTTACAACACAAATAACAAGGAGTTCAATCGTCCAAAGAACCATTTGAAATCTGTAGAATCATTCATTTGTATGGCAAATGAACAATTTTAAAGACAAATTACCAACTCTTAATATTAACTGATAAATACTTAAAAGGACAGATAACTGTAACATTAGAAAGTGGAACTGTCATGATTTCCTTTACTAACTTTTCACCTAACAAGCTTTCAAACACATCTGCTGCAGAAGGCTTTACAAGTGTCTAACTTATTGTATGAGCTTCTCCAGCTAAAGCAAAGAGATAACTTATTCTGTAAGAAGCTTCTGTGACCTTTTCATTTTTTTGTGTGAAATGTTGTAATGATTTTTGCTGTTCAAGTTCATTCAAGTTTAACTTCTAAATTCATAAAAAAAAAAAAAAAAAAATTAACTTTTAAATCAGGGGGAATAATGTCTGATCAGTTACTCCGCCCTTGCATTTTTAGGTAATTTAAAAAGAGTTTCAAGCAGTTCATGAATAAGAGTTAAAACATTATTTTCCTTTATAATCCTAATGATTAGACTCGGAGTGACATCACAACCTAATTGGGACCATAGCAGTATTTGATAAGGTTTTGTTTCATAATACACAATAAGGTGAATCATTAACGGCTAGAAAACCGAGGGAAAGATGTCCATCATATTTGCATTTTCTATTGACGACATCATTCGATTTCTTTAGTTTAAAATTATCGCTTTCTATTTTTAAGGAGCATCCTCGAAGTCTGACAAGCCAGTTTCAACTATAGCACCAAATCTGTATCTTTCTTTGCAAGCCAATAATGCACCCTTAAAAATAAGTTTAATTAAAGTTTATGTGGACCATTATATATTTAAAACTATACGATAAAATTGAATGATGAATTAAATTAACTTCATAACTTAAGTCTGCAATTAAAAATCATAAAATTCACCTTTGATAACATTTTTAGAAAAAAAATGGATTATTTTAAAGTTTAAAATTTAAACAAAAATATATATATTTCAATAAGAATTTTAAATTAAAATTCTTTTTTTTTATTAACTTTGTATTTACTTTAATGCTGCAATAAAAATAACATACGTCAAAAGAATTAATTTTTTGATTACTTTTCACACTTCATCTTTTTAAAAAGGTGATTTTCTTTTTGTGGGCACCTTTTACAAGAGTCTTGCAGACCACTAAGGGTCTACAAGACCCATGTAAGAGAACCATCTTTGAGAAGCGCTGGCATAGAAAATCGGAATGGAAGGTGTAGCGGAGTAACTACAGCTTTGTGCTCCACTTCTGTGCCCAAAGTGGTTAATAAGGCAACATCCATGAAAGATGAGCTCCTGAGGTGTGGGATGCAAGTTCAAGTCTTGTTAGAAGCTATTTTAATTCCGATGTTGACACTGTTTTCTTAAGTAGTGAAAGAGTGTTGCGATAAACAGTAACAAGATTGAGTAAAACTAGCAATAAATTAATAATAGTGAAAATACTTCATACAAAAAAAATTAACAGATAAATGAAAACACTAAAAAAATGACAGCATTTTTCACGTCTCACCCAGAATGTTAGCAACGTATTAACTAAAACAGGCTCTATATTTGATATTAAATTAAGAAAACATTACTTTAAAATAATTTTTTTTTTTACAACATTTCCAGGCTGTTTCTTTTATTTTTATGTATTATTTTTACAACTTTTTAACTAAAAGGTAAAGATTATTTGTTAAAATTTTACAAGATAAGATCTGATCATTTGAACCTATCTAAGTTATTTCTCTAGTCAAATATATTAAATTTAAAAATAAATAAAGCTTTAAAAAAATTAGATAAAATTGAAATAAATAAAACTTGAAGAAAAACAAAAAACACCTATATGTAAAAAAACTAAAAGCTTTAGATGTATTAAAGACAAGTACTTGCAATGAGCAAATAAAATTCATATATTTATAGACAGGAAATCTATTAAAAAATTGTCATAGCATTTAAATTTTTATAGCATTAAAAAAACAAAGACTATCCCACAAGCGTTTCAAAATAACTGAACCATCTTTAAGAAATCAAAATTGACAATTTTTAACTTGATGATTTGAAAAAGAGGTGCCCGAAAAAGAATAGCTTTAAAAAAACAATCGTAACTTTAATTGGTGGATGAATTTTAGGTCTCTTTGGTTGCAAGTGTATAGTGCATGTACATAGGTAAATCAATAAGTCCACAGCCTAATGATAAAAAAGCATTTATTTTACACAACAAATATTTATTTTTTAACATCTACATCCTTGTCAATGTACTTAATTCAATGGTGAATCTATCACATCCTTTAACAATCCCTGCTCCAATTTTTTTAAGCAGGAGTTCAGATGTACCACAATTCAATTTTTGTATAAAGTATGTTAATAGATTTAGCATTTTTACAGGATATGATTTAATTTGGTATGTTCACCAAAATAACAAAAAAAAAAAAATACAGGCACCACATCAATATTTTTCATATCATTTTTTTTTTCATTCACAAAATCCTATTAGGGTCCAAATATTGGGAGAATATAATAATAAAAAAAAAAAAAAACTCAAAGAATTTCAAATTATTTGAAATATTAAAAAACAATCCCTAAAATTTTTTTATGTTATTTTTGTTTTTAGAGAAAATAGCAATGAAATATCAACTAACAGATAAAATTGAAAATTTGGAAAAAAAACAATACTTTTTTCTCTTATTCTTAACTATGTAAAAAAAATTGTGATTTTACATGGAAAACACCTGAATTTAAAATTTTTACCAAAAACCTATTTATTGGATTTTGATAAAATTTTCGGTGCTTATCTAAGCAAATTTTTTTTAAAAAAGTTTCCATTCTGAACTTTGGAAAAACAACATTTTTCATGTGATTATATTATGATTTCACTCCCCTCCCTTAATTAAATTGATAATTTAGTATACTTATAATTTTCGGAATGATTTTTACAAATATTTAAGATAAGTCCATGGAGAGATAAATTCGGTTTCATTTTTTGCAAAATACGTTTACCAGGTTCCATACGAAAGCCTTTGAAACAAAGTAAACATTACTTACTTTAATGAGACATTTTAGTCAGCAGAGAATTCTTACAATTTGAATCAGTCAATGGCGACCTCGTTTTGCTTTTTATCGGTTTCATAAATGAAAATGCTTTTCCTATCTGTACGTCGTTCCGAAACGACAGATGTGACTGTGGGCATATTCTTTTGTTCGGGAAAATGTTCACTTGGTGATGAGCACCAGAAATTAATCATTTGGAACTGAGGGAAGCTCATCAAAGTTCATTTTCAATAAAGAATTTGTTTTCAAGTCAATAAGTTCCATTTGTATGTTACTAGGCAACCATGATTTTTTGTTCACTAAGTGAAAATGGGTTTATAAATGAGAGTAGGCAGTCTTCTTTAGCAATATCACAAAAACGACTTTCAAATGACTCTTCCAATATATTTAGTAAAATTGCCATTATCTCACACTCACTGTTCTTTAAAGTGCGGAAACTGTTTCAAATCCTCATTTTCTAGCTGACAGATGAACAGTTTTAATTTCATCTTGAATGCATTGATATCATTTACTAAGCAAGGAAACAATTTGTTCTTGCTCTGCAGTTTCAAATTTAGATCATTGAGATGGCTGGTTAGATCAACTAAGAATGCTAAATTAAATAGCCAATTGTTATCATATAAAATCTTTCTTTCCTCAAGCAACTCATTTTTCTCTTCTAGAAAATTATAAACAGTACTTTTCAGTTTCAAAAATCTAATATTTCACAATATTCTCTAATTGTATTCACACATTTCACAACCATTAACATAACATGCTGGAACATTGAAGTTTTTCCACACATTGACTCTCGGTGTATAATGCAGTGATATTTTAGTAGAGGACGATCTAAAAAGTTTTCAAGTAAAGTTATAATCCTAACGATCATAGATGGAGCTCCGTCAGTACAAAACATTGATGAGTTTATTGAAATCTACTTGTAGATTTTCTAGGCATGATTTTACTTTGTCAAATATGTCTGTTACTCTTGTTTCTCCATGAAGCGCTTTTGACCTCTTTAAAAAAATTTTTTTTTAAAAATGTCACCAATTTTTCTATGAACTTTAAGGGAAAACATTTTGAAATTCAAAATGGACGACTGTGAATGTACATTTGTTCCGAATATGACTAATTCATTGTGCATGGATCCATCCAAAAATGTAATCACTTTTTTCGTAGCCTATTGTCCATCCTTCCATAAGATTTCATTGAGAACTTTTGGAGATATCATGTGAACAGACAGGAGTGAATACAGAAATGTAGGAAGAAAAGAAAAAAATCTTTCAATCAGAAGCAAATTCCTGGATCTGCCCCAAAATTCAATCACACCTTCCTAAATATATGCCTTAAGCTTCCACAAAATTTCATTGACATTCATAGAGAACTTTTGGAGATATCATGTAGATAGACAGGAGCTAATAGAGAAATGTATTTAAAAAAGAAAAAACAAAAAAAAAACGCAAGTAGACAGACAGGAGTGAATACAGAAATGTATAAAATATTAAAACGGAAAAATATCTCAATCATAAACTAATTCCTGAATCTGCTCCAACATTTAGTTACTTCTTCCTTACCCCGCTCCAACATTTAGTTACTTCTTCCTTACCCCGCTCCAACATTTAGTTACTTCTTCCTTACCCCGCTCCAACATTTAGTTACTTCTTCCTTACCCCGCTCCAACATTTAGTTACTTCTTCCTTACCCCATGCCTCACCCTTCCACACAATTTCATTTAAATTCAATGAGAACTTTTGGGGATATCATATTGAGAGATTTTTTACATTTTTTTGTTTTCATAAATTCCTGTAGTCGCTCCTGAATGTCCACACGATATCTCCAAAAGTTCTCAATGAATTTTAATGAAATTTTCGTGAGGCACGTATGTGGCAAGAAAGATTTTTGGGCAGATCCAGTAATTCGTTTTTGATCGAGAGATATTTTTCCATCTTATTTTCTCCCTACATCGCTGTATTCACTCCTGTCTGTTCAAGCGATAACTCCAAAAGTTCTCTATGAATGTCAATGAAATTTTGTGTAAAGAAGTGATTAATTTTTGGGGTGGATCCAGTAATTTGTTTTTGATTGAGTGATATTTTTTCGTTTTATGTCTGTATGTATATTAGCAAATAAAATTTTTTTTCCCAGGGTGGTCAAAAGAGGAGAGTTTTCTGGTTCCAACAGTACCAAATCTATTTTGTAGACATTTTTTTATCACTATTTTGACTAGACTATACTTTCAAATGAAGAACTTTCAGTGTGTGTATGTGTGTAATTCTTTAAAATATTACGAGTAGCTACAATCAGAAGTATATTTTTTCCCCTAATGCATGCATTTAATTTTTTTCTGTATACTCTGAACAAAAATCTAAGTATAAAAAAAATTGAAAACAGAAATTCCCCAATAAACTTTCTTTTTAATTAATTGTCATTTTTAATTCACCACAATAAAATTATGTTTACAAACAAATGATTTATAAAATATTTTTTCAAAAATACCAGAAAAAATAAAAATCCAAATACAACCTGCAAACATGCTAAGAAACCCTTATAAATTGATGTTAACTTGTTGGCAGTAAAAAAAAAATAGTAGTTAATAACACTCCTTAAGTTGTGTGCCATTTTGAAAAGCAACGAACTGTATCAAAATACAGAAGGGGGTAAGAGGCACATTACAGCAAAGGAATTCCTTCAAAACAGAGGGTTCCACTTGACTTAGAACACTGAGTACTGTAATCCCTTTCACCACCATCCCATAATGTGTAACTATTGGCTGACAGGACACCCAGCCTAACTCACATATACTCAATAATAGAGAAAGTATAGAATCAACTGCCTTTCAGTCGTCTCATATTTCTGCAGAGTTGCTGACATGGAGGTTGGCTGCCATAGTTCAGCTTATTAAGTTCTTGGTTCCCCCCAATTTATGTTTTGGTTGATACTAATTTGTATAATGCTATAGAACAGGGGTCGGCAAACTTTTTTGAAGGCAGGCCAGATTAGAAATATTTATATCTCTCACAGGCCAAGGCAAATAAAACAATGATCATTCAAGGCTATGGAAACCACTTGTTTTTTAGATGCATCCAACACATGTCTATAAGGCACTTTTCAGTCAGTCCCATATATGTTAAATATTAATTTTCTCAGCCATATCGTGTTGAATTGATATGAAACTTGGTCCAGACCTTCCGGCGAACTATCCCCATCTTCCCCCTACTAGTAATGTTAAATATCAATTTTCTCATCCGTATCATGTTGGATTGGTATGAAACTTGGTCCAGACCTTCGTGCAAACCACCCCCATCGTCCTTGCCCTACCCCTACTACCACAACTAGTAATACTAAATATAAATTTTCTCAGCCATATGTTGGATGAATATGAAACTCTGGACCTTCGGGTTAAATATCTTCATCTTCCTGCTACTACTACTTGGATGGTGGACGCATTGAACTTATGGTTCTTTAATTACTTCAATTTTTTTCCATATAGGATCATATAAATTAGAGTGGGGTCAAATGGGTATATTTTGTTTTTTAATTTATAGCTCCCTTATTTATTAATTTTTAAAAAATCTGATCTCACAGCAATAAAGCCTAATAAATACTCTATCAACTGTAAAAATACTGTAAAAAAAAAAAAAAAAAAAAAAAAAAAAAAAAAAAAAATCTTAACCCCTTTGAGCCATTTTATAAAATAAAAACAAATTTCTTAAAAAGGCATAAAATTATGCCTTCACGAACTTCATTCTAGCAGAAAAAAATACAAGATATATAGATAAATTTGGTTTCCAGGATTTAATAGGCAAGTGTATATCTATCTCAAGTTTGATAAAGCAACCCTTAATAGTTTTTCTAAAAAAATCATTGTATATGCTGTGGGGTCAAATGGGTATAGCTGTCAAAAAGTAATACGGAGTCATTTTAAGTCAAATCAACAAATTCTTTTAAACGAAAGATACCATCACGGATTTTGTTCAAATTTGGGACAATTATAGATCTTTATGAGACAAAGTTGACATTAAAGAAAAGATTAAGATTTTTTAAATATGGAAAAACAGGAAAATCTTTTAATTCTTTTTTAATTTAGTCCACTATACAGACATTAAAAATAATTTTTTCTTCAAGAATATCATCCAAGTACCTTCTAATGAAGTCAAAAAGAAGAATTCAATCAGCCATTTTTATCAGGTAAGCCAATAATATAATATATTAATGAAAAAAAAAGAAAAGAAAGATATATCCATTTGACCCTAGCCGTGGAGTAAAATGGGCTCATCAATTAAAAAAAATATATATAACCTTTTCTCACAGCCTTAGTTTTAATGATAAATTAAAATATGTTATTGATTATTGTGCTCAACTAGTACAATATCAAAATGCAATCATATGGAGTTGCCTAGGTAACACCATTTTCTGTAGGGGAAGGCGGAAATCCAAAAATATACCCATTTGACCCCACCTAAATAAACTTCCATGTACTATCAATCAATGAGAACAATGAAATTCTCTTTTTTTTTGTCAAGTTGTGCTTAAAATTTTCTGGTTTCTGTAATGTTTATATACAACATCAACTATTCAATAAAGTCTGTGGTCCAGATAAAATGAAGTTGCAAGACGGATTTGGCCCGTAGGACGTAGTTTGGCTGCTATAGAAGGACTCATAACTTGTGTTTGGGTGCATCATCATGCTGGAGAATGAACAACTTTAGAAGATGCATGAGAATAATTTGTGCTCTAAAGTAAGAGACTATCCATATGAAAGGAAGGGTTTTTCTATTCATAGTGTTCTTGACTTCAAAAAACGTTCTTGTTAGCCAGCAACATAATGTGGAGACATTCTATATTGCCTCAAAAAGTCTAAAATAAGAGAAATCATGAAGCAAGATTTGGGATTAAAACCATTTAACGCAGATGTTCTTAAATAGGGTGCAAGAGTGCTATCCTTAAATGATGGTCATGTAAGTACCTTACCATGGAGAAGTGGTCAGCAAGCTAATTCCACAGACCAGTACTACTATAGTGACTTCATTCCTCATGAAGTGCCCCACAATTGTGGCCTTGTGCCAGATTAAGCTAAGCTTAGCAAATAAGAAATGTGAGCCAGGTAACCAAAGGATAAGAAATCATGATTTGAAATTAAAACTATTTTAACGTTTTTTCATTTACAAGTTATCTGATACGGATACACTGAAGTCACTTGCAAAAGCTTTTTTGCAAAGAATTATCTATACAAACATTTCTTGATTCAATAGTTGAGTGAATCATTTATCTAAGCAAATTCTATGCTGAGGACAAACCGATACAGATATCCTAACCTAAAGTAGAACGTTCCAATAGAAACCTTTCGTAAGCCGAAAATGGCATAAAGCGAAGCAATTACCATTAATTTATATGGGAAAATCTTTTATTTTTAGCATTCCCTGACCTCAGAAAATGGTGATGATAGGCCGAATTGTCAGAGTTTGGGGTGTTGGGCGATACTAGAGAGTGGGATGTAGGAGAGGAAGAGAGTGTGCGCTGCCTATATAACAACTCGCCCCCAAAACACCGAATTTTATTTTCATCCACTTTCGTAAAAGCTAAAACGTGACGCGAACAAACTTTCGAAAAAGCGTGGGTAGCCGTATATAAAAAAAACTTTGTGCCAATCCTGTTAATCACCGCAAACCAAACAGACCAGTTTAAACACTGTTGCTGGGTTTAGGTTATTCTGACAATTATATGTATTTATCTATCTGTCTTTGCCCAGCCCTAATTGTTCATTGTACAAACTAGAAATTTTTTTATCC
>VCCN01003764.1:894031-925618 GCA_006491835.1 Architeuthis dux | reverse complement strand
TTGTTAAACTTCTTGATACATTGTTTAGACTTAGGGCTGCTGTAGTGGCTAGGGCAGTTGCATATTTCCAACGCCATTGAATGAGCTTGTGTACTGAGTAACCATGACTGAGCGAGTCATTCTTCACACCTGGTGTAGTGCTTTTTGGCAAAACAGCATCACTCAGGTCTGTTAGCCACCTACAGTCCAGATTTGGCCCCCTGCGACTTCTGGCTATTCTCAAAAAGATTGCAGACTGGATGAGATTACGGAGAATACAACGAGGCAGCAAAAAAGGACTTTGAAGACTGTTTTGAAAAGTAGAAGGGCTGCTTGGATAAGCGTGTGAGGTCCCAAAGGGGGAGTATTTTGAAGAGACACCATTGTCCTAGGTAGGCTATTTCTTTTCCGTTAATATTAAAATGGATGGATAATTCAAACTTGACTGTATTGCTCAAAGTGGTTCAGATTTACAAACTGGAAATAAGTCATTAGAAGAGA
The DNA here is from genome assembly GCA_006491835.1 of Architeuthis dux. Lineage (NCBI taxonomy): Eukaryota > Metazoa > Mollusca > Cephalopoda > Oegopsida > Architeuthidae > Architeuthis > Architeuthis dux. Next base: position 925,138 of record VCCN01003764.1, on the reverse strand, counting down.
CACCTCGTAAAGAAAAGTTGGTAAGAATTAATGATGAACTGAGGACTTGTGTTGAACCTACTCGGCTTCAAAGGAGTTAGATGCTTACATTGAAGTTTAACTCAAATAATGAAACTATGACTGCACCTGCACTGCATCAGAAAAGGTTGTGTCTTAGTGAAGGAAACGAGGAAAAAAAAAACAAAAAAAACTTGTATTTATTGGTTACCTGATATAGCTAAACATATTTTTGTTTCAATTTCTGAGAAAGTATTGTTACTATTATACATTGATTCTTTTGGATCAGTTTCTTCCTCTTTGTTGGGTTTTGGTGGCTATACACTCCAGCCTTCCTCAGGTATCTGTCACCTTCTGGGAATGTTGAATGGAAACTCTGCATTTGATGCACCATGGTATATAGTTCTCATTCCTTTAGTTTGTCACATCCCACGTTCTTCCTAGGGGATTTGAGAGCTTGTAATCAGTTCTTCTTTATGGTGCTGATTTACCTCTCAATTGAATGGGTGCAAACTTTCTGTATTACCTGACTCAGGAAATGAACTCAAGACTTCCAGGGAACCAGTTCTTTTTCTCGACTAGGCCATGTCCTATAGGAAAGACACTGGATCCTGACAGGTAGAGAAACAAGAATACATACCCACAGGGGTCAAATAAAGGGTTCTGTTTTAAATTCCTTGAGATGGAGACCTGAGGAATGCTGGGACCAAAACATTGTGATAAAAACTGGTTTAAAAGAATCAATGCAAAATATTATATGTATATATCTATATCTCTCATCTATATGTGATAGCATCCAACACTTGATTTAATTATTTCAAAAGACTTCATTTGACCAACCCTAGTGGTAGGCATGAACAAAAATGTTCACCAGAAAATCAACATCCGATTTTAAAAACGTAATAAAAATTTTTTAAATGCTGTTAGATTTTTTCAAATGTTTATCTCAGAAGAAGAAAGATTGGGAAAAACCTCTACAATTAACTGTGATTAAACTCTATAAAAGATCTTTTTATAAAATTAACAGCGTGAAAATTGTTTTTATGGCAGTGATATTTGCATTTAGAAAATTTTTCAAAATCTGGCAACAGTCACCATATTGAATTTTAATAAAATCTGATACTTATTTATTAAAGGCCGAATTTTCCATTCCTAATTTTGGAGAAGATGAAATTTTTTAAATATAATTCCTACCTCACTTTTATTTATACATTAGTGGCTTCACTGATTTTTACAGATAAATCCTGAGATAATAATTATGTTTACCTTTTGAAAAAAATATATTCCGGAACTGCTCGAATGGAAGAACACCTAATTTTCCTGTTTTTTTAATCCCAAAGTAAGTAAAATATTTTTCTTGGCAACTTTTTAGTTATAATTATAATTTAGGCTTTTGATCAAGGAAAAAAATATTTTCATCGATTATTTCGATTAATCTAATATTTTTTATTCTTTCTATATCATGCTTCGTCTGAAACTCAAAAATATTATAACAAGGATGAATAATTAAATATAGCGAAATGAAAAAATATTTACCAGGCTTATTTTTCTGTAATGTTTATTATGGGAGGCTGCAAATGATTGATGCAGACGACAACGTGCCCTTTTCGGTGCATTTTAATCGTGTAATATCTACAGCATTTTGGGTTAAGTCCACTGTGTCTTCCGTAGAAATTAACCTATCATCACACGTTTATAAACATCAATTACTACCTTTGAAACGTGCTGATCGATAGTGTTAAAAACTTATTTTCCATTTTTGTTAAATGCAAATTTTGTTAGTTTTATCATCGGTCAACTGATATGCGCTAAGTATTTTCTTTCAAATTATCTGCATTTGAAAAAAAACTTTGTTTTACTGGCATCGAAAATGGACTTATGATGAGTGATTTTTTTTTGTTGAATATAGGAAACATGACTTTAACAGTAAAAAAAACTAATTGTGAGTGATAATTAATGAAAATATGTTTTTGTTTTCGTTTAGACAATTTGTGCTAATTTAGAAAAACATTTTTAAAAATCGAGAACGAAATTTTAAAGTTTAGTTACTTTTTAAAATAAAATCAGGTGTCAATTTTCCAGTGAAAATGTTCGTTCTTAGTTCTTACCTGCTAAGCGGCAACACCTTTGATGTCTATTGTCTAGTCAGACATTAATCAAAATTAAGTTGGCCAAAGTTGCCCTTAAAGAAATTAGAACTTGTTTCCAGTCAGAAGACGCAATTAATTAAGCCTATCCTAAATTCGCAATCTTCATAAAACTCGGGTTTAAGTTAAACCTACAAGACCAGTTTTCATGAGTCAGACTCCCCCCCCCCCGTTCCTTCTCCTGGTGCCACCTACGAACATTTCACACATCAACAATATTTTCGAGGTTAGCAAAACAAAGATAAACAACTCAAAAATGTACTATTCAAAACATTGAGATGTTATTCGTAGGTTTCAACCAAAAGTTACATATGATCAGAAAAGTTTTCCTGCCAAAAATACATAAACAACAAACAACCATATGCATCGTATAATGTCTGGAAAGAAAAAAAAAAGATTTTAATTTTACAGGGTTGTCCGAATCTTGACCAAGATGATTTATGTCTGAGAAGTTGATAACAATTTTACGTACAGAGATTGTAAAAAGACTAGATTATTTTGCAGAACACGACAATATTAGTGTTAGTTTCTAACTTTCCAGCAAACACTTTTCTTTTCACTCAGACCAGTGAGGATGTACAAAAAACAAATAAGGCAAAGTAAAGAACACAATAATGAACTTATTTGAAGACTTGAATTTGAATAAATAAAAAGAAATTTTAAATTAATTCATTGCCTTTTTTTATTTGAATATTTCATAACCAAAAAATTCAAATGAAACAAAAACAATCACAATAATAAAACTTTTTAAAGCAATCGAAAACTAGAAAAACTTAAATTTTATTTCCAGGAAGGAAGAAGACATAAAATACGGTGTAAATTGTCCGAGGTTGAATTTAGTGTGAATTCCACGGATAACTCAAGAGTGAATAAAACATTCACTCTAAAATTATTCGTGGAATTCACACTAATTTAACCAATTTTCTCATTAAAAAAAAAAAAAAAAGTGTGGAGGAGGTATTAGTAATTTTTCAGCAGTAAAAGTTGTATTACCAATCTTAAAATAAATGTTACTATTTACGGTAAAGAAATCTGAAGTTTCAAATAAGCTTTTTTTTTTCGTGAACGAAAAAAATAAACATTGAAACAAATAAAGCAAACGTAAGCGAAAAATATATCTATTTCATAAAAAAAATGCATCATACTATTAATATTAGTATTCTGTTTTTAATTGGGGAAAAGAAAACTTTTTTTCTTTTTCTTTTTTAGCAGCGCAACTCTATTAAACTGGAGAAATTTAAAAGATGACAAAACAGGAAAAGAAAGTAAACAAAAAAAAACTTGGACGATCATCATCGTATTTTTTGTTTGTTAACCCATTTTTTTTAAAAATGGAAAATAAATTACCTTCTTTTAGGAAGCCAGTCCACTATGTACAAATGAAACCGATATTATGATGATGAAAACGATGATCCGTTCGTCTGATTGAGTAACAAACTGTGGAATGTCTGGTGTGTGACCGTATAAGTGATGGTCTGTGCGAACCACAACGACGTCACATGGACGGTCGAATGTTTGCGCGCGACACGTGCTGCCCTCTATCGGATTCGGTCAGCACTCTCATTCCCGCCACATACTTCATCAATCTAACGGTTATTATTTAAATATCGCTCATTCAAGTCAATTAGAAATTTAAAAATAAACTACAAAATTGATAAATACCTAAACAGTTCATGTCGTTTGATCGTTTTTAGTATCCAAATTGACAGAAAAACCTGTAATAACTTTAGAATGATAAAGAAATACATTAAGTATTTTTGTTTGACATGGCATTTACAATAATAATGGTTATTATTATTTTTTTTGTCAAACTCCAAGACAAAGTCTGGAGTTGACTTTGTTTTCCTACCGTAACAAGAACAATCCTCACAAAAGTTTTGTGTGTGAATCGATATGTAAAATCCCCATTCCCCTAACGTGATTTGAACTCACGACCTAGTGATTGCTAGCCGGGTGTCTTACTGATTGAGCTAAATTGACAAGTCTTAGATATTAACGAAAATTTATCATCCATCTTAATTTTTAGTTGCTTTTTATATTAAGATGAAAAATTAATAATAATAATGGCTGACAATGTCTTGCCATACCTCAAATTGTGAATATGACTTTTTACACACTCTTAATTTGAATATTTTTCTTAAACATGCCACAAAATGATAAAAATGAAATATAATAAATTTTCATAATTATGTAAACTATTCACGTTTTTTTTAATTTGTTACTCAAGAGAAAAAAAAATAATAAGACTAAAAATATTTAGATATGGTTTTTGCATGGTAACAAAACAATTGCCAAATATTTAAATTAAATCTTGAAGTAGAACTAAAAAGAAGAAGCTGAACCTGTTTTTTGCCTTAAACATTCTAAAATTGATTAAAAAAATCTTTACTCTGGGATTGGTTGCATCAAGCGGCAGGCCCTTCACTTATAAATGTAAATGGTTCCCATTCCAAAAGGATAACTGTCAGTTCAAAGTGTTCACATCTCAATGTTTTAAATAAGAATAACTATAGGTAGTGGAAATAGGTTTGTAGCAGACTCATGCGTATTATTTTTGCACTCACGCAGTTGGTCAGCAAGTGGAAGACACTTGACTCAATTTTCATTTGAAACAATCCAGATTTTTATTCCGAAAAATGGGTTGTCTCGTCCTTTAGATAACCAGCTTTCAGGACAAGAGAAATCCTGTACTCGATTCGAATTTAACATGCTTTACAGGTGGGAAGTCTGACCAAATCATGTTTCTTGGAACTTTTGACGATACCCAGTTCACCAGCTGATATTTTTGACCAGCCACACAACACCACTCACCTATTACTATAAGTAACCCAGCAATTCTTCATCTTTGTTCAGTCCATACTTGTTTGCCTAAATGAATCTATGGCTGTTCCAACTTTCATTACGTATGTACACATTCATACACATTCATACATACACACACTCTCTTTTCTAAAAATCTTCACAAACTACAGACACTTTTACTAAGTAGAATACAAACACTGTAAAATGCATTCCTTCCTTCTTTTCAGCTAAGAACTACTTTTTTTGTTATTATGTTCTGTAATAAATATACTTATTATCATTGCAGCGTATTTTGTATTTCCTTATTTCACATTGCATTTTGTTTAACATGTGCAAACAGAATTCTTTGCACATGCATGTAATTTCATTAACTTTTACTACTGCAGAAACAGGCAGAGAAAGAATGACCTTTCTTATGCACATCGTTAACATACCCTCTTTCTTTCTCTAGTCTTACTTACAGACAGTCAGACCCCATAGGTATCTAGCCAGCCACTGTTACTGCTGCTACTTACAGCCTCACTGTTAGAGATTACTACGCTATGCCCTTATCATAGTTATTGTTTTTACCGTAACCTTTTATTGGTGTCAGATATATTAATAATAGGAGCTAGCTAGTTTACTATTAAGTTTTACTTTCATCTTAATTAGCTCTTAATTTAACAGGTTATACAACAATTCTCAAATCACAGACCTTCCATGTCTCACACAAGCATTTTGATACATTTTCACGCATACATGCATGAAAGGAAAATTCTCACACATTTTATAAAAAACATGTTAGATTTATTAAATTAGTTTAGATTTCTGATAAAAATCTTATCTTAGATGAGAGAGGTAAACTTTCAGCCCACATTCAGTGACAGTATCGATGGTGAAATGGGAATATATCCTTTTCATATATTCTTTAAAGATTTTTGAATACATTTTACTCCCGATTGCCTGATCGTAACTTCAATCTGATAGGAGAGTGATTAGAATCTGAGCCAAATTCAAATGAGGCAATTTTAGCTAATCTTTGCTACATAATTTTCAAAGTTTTCTTGCTCCCAGAGTCCCCTAGAAGGCCCCCCAAAGTTTTCCTACCTGCGCTTGGAATTTGTTGGAGTTTTTTTTAGGGGGGGGGGGTCACACTATTCTCACTCATTCTTAACATTGAAACTTGACAGGTCTGAAATGGTCACTGTTGATCTCTTAAAAGTAAAATAAATTAAGCAAGAACTCACTCAAGCAATTAGCTTCTGGTTGTCTGAGACTCATGTGGCAACCCAACTCCTTAAACTTGACTAACAAATTTCTCCCAATTTCTTTGTAATTTGGATTCTTATTGTAATGACTTGTCACAAAGTCAAACAAGATATATAAAAGACAACCTACCTTTTGTTTCTATGTAGAAACACAAGGTGATCAGTCTGTTCTTTCAGTTCATCTGTTTATTCCTAAGTATTAGCATTAGTTAGTGGCTTTAGTACTGGTTAGTAGTTGAGACAATAGGGAGGAATAATAGAATAGAGTGTGATTAGCATTTAGAAGATTTAGCTGATCTTTAGATATGGTCTGATTTAGGAGACGCCAAATAGGTGCGACCAGTCTTGTCCACAAGTTGACTCTGACTGGTTATTTTACCTAAAGCTTGGCAAATTCAAGACGCTGAGGTTGACGTCAAGGTAAACTGTCTAGACAAGTTGGAAGTGCTTCTAAAAATAGCACACATCAACTCCTGTTGTCCAGAGGTTATGACACTTATTGTTACCAAAGAACTAAGATATTAATTCTTTGATTGATACCCAAGCCTTTCATTCCAAGTAGTTGATCGCACCATCAAATTCTGCAGCAAAAATGAGTTTCTTAATATCTGGTCTTGTAAATATGCCCTCTTTCAATTTAGCTTCAGACAAACATGGAAACCTTTGGCACAAATACATTAAACAGATCCCATCTTTTTATAGGGTTTTAGTAAACTGCTTCATTAATCCAAGCTTTATATTCAGTTCTTTATTTGGTAGAAGCTCTTTATCTGAATTCACCAAGCTAGATATGATAACATTTTTAGTACTAAGATGTAGAGTTTTTCTATTTGTCCATTCCTTCTGAACCCAATGTAAATCCTTGGCTATTTACAGAGAAAACATAGGAATTTTGTATATCCTGACTGTTGACCCAGTAAGATATACAGCACTTTCAGATTGCCACACATGAACCAACATTATCCATTGTAGTTGATTTTCTCAAGAACATTGGTCAAATTCTGGTATGTTTCTTTTAAATGTACAAAAATGAGTAACAGGTATTGATGCATATTTATTACTATTGAAGAAGTACCCCATTCAGGCCACTTTTAGATCAATTTATAAATAGTCTCCATTCTTCTGCATTATAATTTTTGCCAAGTTTCTGCACTAGGCCACTTACATCAATGCAATAAACCAAGGATCCATCTTTCTTGAAATATAGTGGAACCTCTTTTTCTCTAGAGAATGTTGTGTCTGGATGTAATAAGTTTATATCTTTTAATGTGGACCCCAATAGCTCTGCAGCATCTTTGGGGAGACCAAGTTCTCTTACTTTTAAATCATTGAATTCATCCTTAGAGAATGGCTGTAGCTCCTTTTGTAGGAACAATAATAGCAATTGTTACTATGATTTGAGGGTTCCTTCCACATCATTGGAATACCAAAAGCAAGAGATTTCTTTTTGCCTTTTGTCCATTGTCTTTGTTCCTCAACACAAGCAGAGCAGACACGGTCATTGAAATAAAATATCCATATGTGTAGTGCAAAATTATACAAAAGTCTATATTTGAAACCTAAAAAATGTGTTTTTTTAAAAATGTTACATGATGGAGAAAAAGGGGTTTTCATATTTTAACTCAGCACCCAAATATATATAAAAATAATCAAAACTATTTTTTCAATGTGTACGTGTGATGGACTTCTTCACTATCATACTCTTCTTCATTTCAGCATGCTGTGCAACAAGTAATAATAATTGTGTTGTTGTTGTTGTTGGTTCATATTCTCAATTTTTGTAATTCTTTCACAAACTCAGTTTCTGCTTAGCCTGACACCACAAAACTTGGAAGAGTGCCTCCACAGCACAGAACCAAGCAGCCAGTATCATAGTATGCCATCAGCCAACCACAACCTGATCACCTGAGTCAACAACTTGGTGACTTAGATTCAACTTGGCCTTGACCAAACCTGCTAAACTTGATTTCACCCCCACAGAAGAGAGTCTACAATACATATACTACCACTTACAGAAATTCGTAACTTCAACAATCTAACCATAACAATATGCCTATAATCTTTTCAGATGAGTCTCCTCATTTGCTCAATTTTTAAACAGCAAATGAGTATGGTTGTGTAGATTGCTGAAACAAGAATTTTGTCTAAACTGCCTGCAGCCCATTATCAAACTGATTTTCAGTCATCATGTGGGGAGCAATTTAAAATACTGGTCATTCAAAGCTTCTTGAGTATGCGTGGAATATCAATCCATAAAAATACATTTACATTCTACAGAAGGGTCTTCTCCCAGTATTTACTGAGTTATTTTAGGCCCAGATCCAGGGAGATGAGTCAAGCCCCCCGCTCGTCAAAGCACAATTAAAAAATTATTTTTTAAATATCTAGATTAGGGCTGGATTAAGACCACAATAGGCCATACGTCACCCATTTTTGGGGCCCACCATATTAAAATCATATGAGATCTGAACAGTAAGTTTATACAGAAACATAGTAAAAATAGTTCATTGATAGGGAAATTTATATTGAAACATGAATATAATGATAAGATATGTACAAATATTTAAAATAAAGACTTTTTGTGTGAGAAAACTGTTCAGTGATGGTTTCAAACATCATTGAGGAGGTGACAAATTTCAAATGTCAATTGATATCAAAACTAAAGCATTCAATCGTTTCTGAGCCATTGTTGAACGGAAGTTCATAATTCAACAATGTAAAAAATGTAAGAACTATGCAATAAATCATAACAGTTATTTACAAATGTTAAAATAAGGCGTCTCATAGTATAAACTAAAAAAGGGGTATTTTACCTATAAAATAATATTTTTATTCATGTGCTAAATATATTAATGTTTTTCCGAAGGAAATAGTGATAAAGCTCTACATTGCTATTTATTTGTGGGCCCTATACTGTGGCATAATTTGCATATAGGCTAATCCAGCCCTGATCTAGATAAAGAAAATTTATGAATAAAAAACCCAAATCATTCCAAGTAATCATAAATTGACCCTAAAAACAAGGATCTATTATTTTGTTTTTCCTCTAATATGAGTAAGATGTCTTCCGTCTTATTCTTTATAAATCTTTTGACAAATTCTTTTATTTTACTCTTTTGTCAATTCTAGTGCTGAAAGGTTAAGACTCAAATGTAAATGAAAAATATCAGATCATATATTACTTTCTTGTTCTTGATGTTTGAAATTTGTTTTCTTTTTCATATATTCATTTATAAAAATTAATTTTTCCATTTGAACCCTACCCTGCTAAAAATCATGGATCTTCCCCTGTATTTGAAGATGAAGCTCCATTTCATTCAACAAAACAACTTAAAAATGGCAGTCTAAAGTATTAAGAAGACAAGTCATTCTTTTGACATGAATCCTACAAGAGAAGATAGCAAATCTTATAAATTCAATACTTGGAAGAGTAAAAACGTCCACCAAGTTTTAATTTCCAAAATAATTTATGCTTGAATTGCTTAGATTGTTGAATAAAGGTTCTTGTTTGAAAATAGTAGTATCTATTTACTTTTGTCAGGTCTGTATATATAGAGATAGATATGCATGTACCCAATTACATGTGTATATTTATGTAAACATACAGGGTGAGCCAAGAGTCATGGAATGATTTTTTTAAATTATTTCTTTTTTTTTAACTTCTTTCATCAAAAAACATTCCAGGAAGATTCATTATGAAAAAAAAAAATTAAACAAAATTAATAAATTAAATCAAGCATTGTCAATTATTGTTAATTTTTTTACTAGTATTTCTTTCATCTTATTGCTACTTTCAGACTCTTATTCTATGATTGTTAGTGGACAGCACAGATTGGAAATAAAGAATGAGCCTCCAGTGAGAGTCAAACTTGTACCCCTTTTCCTCGGGAAGCCTTGCTTTACCAATTAGGCCAATCAATTACAGAAGCTCAAATCTAACAATATAGCTTTCACTCTCTATTTTCCATAAAGGCCTGATATGCTGCCATCTTTGATGTGACCAGGCCATAAGCGAGGTAACTCTTATTAAATGTATTGGCCAGAGAACTGCCCCATATCTTGGAAATTATAATGTTGCCTGTTATTTGTGCCTTTGCTCACTTGTGTGTAGTTCGAATGCGTTTGGTTTGTAACCGTGTTTAGCGTGTTAAGACAAGAAGACGGAACAAGAGACACGTGTGACAGGGCTGTTTGCCTGTGAAGAACTGAGCCTTCCTCGTTCCAATTTCCGGTCTGTGTTTCTGGGACCAGAAACGGAATGGAGGCTGCTGGGAGCTTGCTTCGGCATGTTTATTGATTTAACATATACATTACTTATTGATTTAACATACATAAACATTACAGAAACTATTAAAGATAGAAGCATGTGATTTTCATCATTTGATAACACATGTTTTGAAGATTCATTTAAATCAATTAAAAGACCTGACCCAGTACTGCCTGTTCATCACGCTTTTTGAAGCTTAATAACTCAAAAACTAATGAAGATAGAAACATGGGGTTTTCACCAACCAATAGTCCGTTATTTTCAGATGTATTATGTATGTTAGTTTATGTTTAGCTGTATTGGTTCAAAACGTGTTTGGTCTTTTACCATATTTAGCTGTGTAAGAAAAGAAGAGAGAAACAAAGACACGTCTGTTCAGGTTGATGGCTGCTGGTCAAGAGACCGACTGTAGCTACAGAAAATGAGAGTTCACCATGTCACTCCCATTATCAGATCGAGGCTTCATCTAAGCTTCCGATAAGCTATGATTGGATGAGTTGCTTGCCTTTTAAATTTACATTTAAATCCTGAAATACAATACATTACAACACTCACCTTTTCTTTTTTTAAATTTAAAATTGGATTAAATTTTAAATTTCGGAAAGTAGCTGTTCATTGTATTTATTAGTTTTGGGTCAGTTCAATTCATTTGTATTTTTTTTTGTTTATGTTCAGTCCTTTCTAGGGTTAGTTTCAAGTAAGTGATTTTACTTTTTTTTGTGTTTTATTGTTATCAGATGGGTTGTGTTGGAAAATGTCCTATTAGAATTAAAAGTGCACGTTGTTAAAATAGCTGAAAGTTTGTGCCGAAAAATGGTGGCATCACAGTTGACGGTAGAGAAGAAAAGGAAAAGTACTCATCTTTGTTTACTGAAATGGCACGACCACATGGGTCGAATCTTCTGTTTTCGTTTCCGGTTTGGACTGGACTTCGGCTCTAACCTCATATCTAATTTGGTTTGTTTCCAAAGATTCCATGAAGAGTTGTTCACATTTCTTTTTTTTCAAGAATCGTGGCTAACTCAGAGTTCTCGGATATCAACTGTTCATTTGTTTTGATTAGGCGTTGTTCGGGGGAGTTAAACTTCCTAAGTTTAGGTATTTTTGTGTGCACATGCTGTGATGAGATTTGAATTTTTTAAATTACAAAATATGATACATGGACGAAATAGAATATAGAGACATTACATGGTGTTTTTTTAGTAATTTGTGAATTATGATGGGTTTTCTTTTAAGCAAGTCATTTTTGTTAATCCTTGCTTATACGGATGTAAAATACAGTAGCCAAACACAGCATACAGACAATGTTATTTTACATTCATATAAGCAAGGATTACCTCATTTTCAGTGTATCAGATTTTCGCTAAACAATAGAACATCAAAAAAATAAGTAAAAATGATAATCAGTACGTAATCATTATGATCCTATGGAGTTATGAGCAATGACACCCCAAATAGTTTTGACCCAACCCAGCCCATCTTTTGCACTTAATAAGTTGGAAGAAATATATGTATTCCCCCCGGTCTTTCCATTTGTCTTCAAAATATCTCCAAAAGTTCTCAATGAATTTCAATGAAATCTTGATGAAGGTTGTGTAATGGGCTACAGAAAAAGTAATAACATTTTGGGGCTAATCCAGTGATTTCTTTCCTCTTCTGCATTGTAGCTTTATGTCCACACCATATAATATCTCCAAAGGTTCTCAATGAATTTCAATGTAATTGTGTGGAAGGTTGGGCAATGGCTGACGGAAAAAGTCATTAAATTTTGGGGTGGACCCAGCAATCTTTTCCTCCGTTACATTGTAGCTATATATCAACACAACAAAATATCAGCCACAGATCTCAATGAATTTCAAACTTTCTGGTCTTTAGAAAGGAAATAAAGCAAATGTATTTAACTTTTGACTGTTAGCCATGACACTCTTGTGGTTAGGACCTCACGCTGTGGCTTCTGTAAGCCTGTTTCGAATCCTGGTCATGGCAAGACAGTTTTTTTTTTTACTTCTGCCAACGAAGTCCCTTATATCCATTTGAAGGATGGGTTGTTATGCTGGTGTGATGGTTGCTGGATGTAGGTTGTTTAGCCCATAAAAGAGCTGAGTGCATTAATGTGGAAGGAGAGAATTTAGTCCTGAGGAGGACTGTTGTATTCTGGAACACATAGGCACACGTGCTGCTGCTGGGGTGGCTATCACGTAGCAAGTCACGTGATGCAAATGGAGTGTGTTGATTGGTCGATCAGTCCACGAGCTGGTGGGGAAGAAAGGCTTACGCCGCCATGTTGGTTTTGGCGCGGAAATACAAACAAAGACACGAGAGGAAGAAAACAAACAACAACGTACATTTGTAGATTACAAATGAAAGATTCGTTTAATAAAAAAGGGAGATACAGAGACATGTCGATTAAAGGAAAAAGGCTGAACATAAAGATTGGGAAAAAGCATACGTGTTGAAACGATCGTGGAGAGAGAAGAGTTAAGCTTAATAAGAATGAGGAGATAGGTATGTACTAATTGGTAGAGACGAAGGTCTGATCCCTAGGCGACTAAGGGAAGCTAACTAAGACATCTGTCACAGTACGGATGGAGTTTACAAGCGTGTTTGTTGGTTGAGGCGAGAAATGTGTTCGCGCTGTTGACAGAACACAACTTGCTCTCGGCGCATGTGATGAACAAAATACTGGAGAATTAGTTTGCAGAGAAAGAGGAGTGGAAAGGTAGCCAGATGAGAGGTTTGTCTTAGAAGATAGCCAAGCCATCAATTGAGGCGAAGTTGAGGCAGACATGTAGTGTTCACCGAAAAGATTAGTTGGCTAAGACAACTGGAGACAAAGAGGTTGCTGGCTAGGAGAAGAAAGTGGTTGCCGGAAGGGGTAGTGAGAAACTGGTACAAAGAAGTAAGCTGAATGAAAAGGTTTAATGTGTGTACACTTAACACACAGACCTACGACGAGAGGGATCGACAAAAAGTGAGGAAAAGTTGGGGCGTTAGCACCTGGTATTTATAGTAGCCACGACCAGCAGCAGTTGGCCATGACGTCACCAAAAAATAGAAGTCCTTAGATTCGTATTTCATGGCATGGAGCCATTATGGAGCAAGTAGGCGGTAAAGCTGTTACACCCGCTTCTAGTAAAAAATACATCAGGGTTTACTACTTCTAAACCATGCATAATCTTGAACATTTCTATTAAGTCTCCCCGATCTCTCCTATTTTCTAACAATGTTAATCCTAACATTTTTAGCCTATCCTCATAACTCATACTTTTTAATTCCGGTACTAACTTAGTTGCTCGTCTCTGGACTTTTTCTAAAAGGTTTTTTTTATCTCTCTCCAAGTATGGTGATCAGGCATGCGCACAGATAGTAATTATCTACTTAAGCATCTGCTATAGAGTTCTGGTTAGAGAAACTAGTCCTGCTGATTATCTCAAGTGAGTTTGAACCTTATTAGGTGCCCTGCAAGATTAGAGTATCAACTTGAGCAGCTGTTACAGAGTAATGGTTAACAAGCAAATCTTTATCAGACATTGCTTTGGACTTTGAGTTTTATTGGATTTCCCACTATTTTGGCCTTGTGCCAGACTAAGCTAAGCTTGGTCAATATAACTTTGAGTGTCTACTGGTTAACAAGCTTGTCTTGCTGACTATTGCTAAGAAGTTTGTTGGACCACACTGTGTGTTCTACTATTTTGGCCTCATGCCAGACTCAGTTAAGCTTAGTAAATATCTATATGCAATTAAATTTTTATAAAAAATAATTTTGCACTAACATAATCTCTTTCTTTGTCAATGCAAGCAGCAGTGAATATTAACCCTTTATGAGGCAAGTGACTATATATGATCACCCGAGGACCCGTCAGCCACATAGACAATATAATCTGCACCAATGTGGTCTGCAAGCTTTGCAAAGTTTGTACTTAAAGACAGAAACTGTTTTGAGGCATACCACACACCATTAAATTAGCCTGTTTTTGGTTGGCACAATAAAATTTAGGTGTTATTTTTTTGTCAATATCAATTTTTTAGTATCTATTCGTTATATTGAATGTCATTCTTTAATTCTACGTTTTATATAACTTTCTACTTAAATTTTTAAATATTTTCCATTTTTGGTCACTTTTTAGGCGAGGCATGATCACTTCATCAGAGGGGGTTTTGCCCCATAAACAAAATAAATTTCTGAAAAACTTGCAACTGAAAATATCTTGTAATATAGGCCTAGTTTAACATACAAAAAGGTTGTTTTGATATCTAAAATATTTTTAGTGAAGACTTCACTCAAAATATTCAAATTCTATAACTTTTATAATGCTAATTTTTTTGTTGGTTTTGTTTGCGATGGGAGTTCTAGATTATAATAATAATTCAAATATTTTAAAAGTTGACATGTCTAATTGAGAATTTTATAAACTAATGTTTTTATTATTAATTTTCCCATCTTATTGTTGCTTTTTATCATCTTTCTAGGTTGAGTACCCTCCGACAATTGAAGTAGGATTAAAGCAGTTGCTGATAGAAACATCTTTCAAGAGTAGTTATTCTTTTTTTCTTAGTTATCATCACACTGATAAGTATATTAAATTTAGCAATACTCTTTTTTTTTAATCTTATATTAGTGGGGCTGCTTAGCCAAATAATTGTGCATTTTGTGATAAAAGCATAAAACTTGGTACACTCATAGGAAAAGGCATTCTAAAAAGAATTTTGAATACTGAGCCACCATGAATTTTCAATAAGTTACCCATGGCAGCCATTTCAAAATAGTTTTCAGATAAATTTTCGCACCAGCAATGGATATAATGATATTGAGGACATATTTAGTTGAATTTATTTACCATATATGGTCTGGTTTAGACAAAGTTTAGGGTGCCTGATCTGAACATGATACGACTATTCTATAATTAGCATTTAATAGTTATCTCCCTTGACAGATCAGTCATTATAATATAGATAGGGGTAAGAGTGAATACAGACCCCACACTATTATTATTAAATTTTTTTTGCATTCTTCAAGTTAGCGCACTTTAGGGGTACCTTAATTCAGAACCTCTGGCCACAATGCACCGTTTTGGTTATTTAGAGGTCACATACAGATAAACTGTATCAGACTTTTGATAGATAGATAGATAAAACTCAGATTATCAATCGGGTTAAGCTTGAATGTAGACCCCAGTCAATTATTATTCATTTGCAAATCACCTGGATTTTTTTTGTATTCTTTAAGTTAGCCTAATTTAGGAAGTATCTTAATTCAATAGCTCTAGTTACAAAGCATTGCTTTGGCTACTTAAAGCTCACAAACAGACATCATATAGATAGTTTTGTTAAAGTAATTTATTACCAATGGAATGTATATATATATTAACTATAATATGTAAAGGCAAATGAAACTAATATATGTCTATATTTCTGTGGTCTACGACGACTACTATAACAATTTTTAGGCATCAGACTTGTGAGGGAGGAGTAATGAATGAATGAGAGTTAAAGTTTTTGCTCCTATTCAAGCATAAGCACTGTCTTCCATTCTTATCCTTGTTCCTTATATTGCAAGGATGGGGAGGGAGAAGAGACAGGATGAAAGATATGAAGAGAATGAATAATAACCAGAAACGGTCGTACATACTAACAAGCATAATAATAATCATCATCACGTATATACCGGTGTATAAGGTCGACTTTTCAGGCATAAAGAATTTCTCCTAATGGATAGTCTGTTTAGACCCTATGAACATGACAGTCTGATAGATGCAGTGCTGCCTTTTTATGGAGATTTGACTGATCAGGCGAATATTGACTTGAATAAAACCTTAGTTTTGGGGTCGACTTATACGGTAATAATAAAAGAAAAAAAGGCGTGTATATGTGCCTGATTAATTAGATATATGCAAGTTCCTTTTTAAATAAATTTTAGTTGAATATAATGAAGAAACGGCCACAGGTTAAGCTGACAAGTAAAAAGATCTAAAAGGAACAATTTTACAATATGGAGAAAAAATTAAACAGTTACGTCACACACATCAACAAATCAAATATATAAGGTGTGGGGGGGGGGATTGAGGCTCCTTTAACTCTAACCTATTCACTACCATTTTCCTTTCTTCGCTTCAACCACCGCGATGACCACTTTTGTTGTCGCCTTCGGCTGTTCTCCCTCAGTCTAACGCCCTCGCCTTTTTGACAAAATTGTGTCAGTTACCCTTCACCTGAGAGGAAGAGGGAGTGGGTGTACTGATTGGATTACACAAGGGAAGGTGGCCTGACTAAAGTGGCTTTCTCTATTTAAAAAAAAAAAAAATTGTACAATAATAGAGCCCAACTTGGCTGCCTGTCCGTTTTTGCTTGTGTTTCGGGTGGGGTCTAATTTACATCCACTCTTGTGTTGAGAGGTTGAAGTGGTTAAAAATAATTTAATAAAATAAAAAATGCACCAAATTTAAATCTTTTTTTTCGGAAACAAACTTGAACTTAGGGGGGGGGGGAAATGTGAATTAATTTTAAGACTAACAGAAAAACCTGATGGTCAGTTATTCACCCAAAGAAGCTAGTTCTGCTTTTTATAGTGCGTATTACGATAAGATTGGATAAACAATGAGAAATTAACGCAATAATGAAATTAAACGCCTCTATTTATTGCGCACCATGAACTCGTCACAAGGTACGACGGAACAGTGCACATGACGTACCAAATTGATGAGTGTTTAATTTCATCGTTGCGTTAATTTCTGATGAATTATACTTTTTAGATGTGTTCATGCATACATCTCTAAAAGACACTTTTCGGTCGGGCCCGATTGTTATTATATCAATTTTCTCAGCCGTATCATGTCGGATTGATATGAAACTTGGTCCTGACCTTCTGGTTGGTGAACCATCTTCCTACTACTACCACAACTAACTAGTAATGCCAATTTTCTTGCTTATCCCATAAAAACATCTGTACTTTGCTAACGCACCCAGAGAAGAAAACAAATTGTCTTAAAATAATTTCCTTCACGAAAATACAGTAAGTAAAAAGTTACGTTTTTTGTATTGTCAACATAAATATTAAAATTTCAATAGAGAAATATTTTTTAATTTAAAAACAAAACATTCCATCGGCGGGTCATTCATGAAATTGAAAAGAAATCTCAATCAATTGTTTGTACCGTGGTAACCGTAAATAAAAACACTTCATTGTTTACACATTGTGTGTAGTTTTGACACTTAGGAATAAGATTGATCACTAAACACTGTTTAATTTTAAAAACATTTTCTTTTTAATTACACTATCCCAACCAAAACAGAAATTAAAATAGAAAAAAAAAATGAGTGGATTGGTAAATAATAATTTCCCTACTTTCCTTCAACTACCGCTTCTTGACCAAATGCATTTCAAGTTCAACCGTGTAATAATTTATCACTCGCTCAAATTTCGATCGTTGTGTTCAGATATTTTCAAATAATGTCGCAAAAAAAAAAAAAGTTAAGTGCTCGCTCTTTTAGTTTAAGGCACAATGTAATTTAAGCGGAAAAACAGAATTCATAATCCTAACCGATTGGATTCAATCGAAGAAACAGTTCGGCCTTTCGCCAATTGTCAAGTACTTCAGAGTCCGAATGATGCCCCATGGTTTGAATTGACTTGCCAATTCCACCGGCGGCTGACTTTTGGCGGGTATTTTTAGTTAATCACATATTTCCCGAGGCTTTAAAACACTTTTGTTTGACAGCATTTAAAGTTAACAGACCCCTAGGAGATAGCGATAAAAACAAAACTAACACAAAACAAAAATAAGGAAATTTAGAAATTTGTCAAAAATCAATAAAATTAAATAGTTAAAAATTAAAATATGTAAAAAATAAACAATTTTTTGTGAAGTTTTGGTTAAAAATGTTATCAATTTTGTTGTATATAATTTTTTTTATCTCGTTAAGAATGGTCTGTTTATAGAATTTTATTTTTTTGAATTATGATTTTAATTTTTTAAAGTGTTCTAGACGGATTAAATATCCTGATAAAATAAAAGTGCTTAGTTTTTAACAATTACTTTTTTCAAAGTTTGAAGTCATTAATATCGTTTTTGTTATTCGCTCTTCTTTCCAGGAAAAAAAATTGATTTCAAACAGACTTTAACAGGAAATCCTGCCGAATTTAATAACACTAACAGAATTTTCCACCATATAAAAAGTGAAAACAAAACAATGCAAAAACAAAAACAACAGCTGTTTGAGAAAAAGTAGTACTACGGCGAATAACAAGAATTTAACGACAAAGAATAGTAACAACAATAAATGTATACGAAAATTAAATATCTTCAATCTTAAGAAAAATTATAACCGAAAAAATAAAAAAAGCAAAGTTATTATTCTGTTAATGAAACTTATTGAAAATAAAAGTAAAAATACTTTTTCTAGAAAATTAAAAAGAAACAAATTTACTTGAACCTTTAAAAATCGACTGTTTTTAATTAAATTGACAAAATGTAAATAAATACATTAGAATTAAAAATAAAAACAACAACAACAACAATAAATACTCCATTTAACAGTGAAATAAATGAAGTGTTTGTATGGAGAGAAAACGAGCAATGAAGATCCGTTAATGTTTAAATAAAGGCTAGTTATGAATTAAATATTTCATATCTTGCGAAAACAGTGAAATGATTATTAAAATTTTGTCAAATCCTCAGTTGTGATACAATTTTAGACAAAACAAAACCTAAAACTCTACAGAAAATTAAAAAAGATTCTGAAACATAATCTTGAAAGAAATCTTACTACTAGTACTACAATGAAATAACTCAAACTGAAATGAATTACTCTAGTCAAGAGTAATTCATTGTTTTGTTCTTGTATCGAATTAATTGGGGGAAAAAGTAAAAACTCAACTGCAAACATAATATATCTTATTTTATGTTGTTATATTCTTTAATTGAAATACACTATATTTATAGAAAAAAGAAAACGAGGTTAGGTCCTTCCTTCTTTCGACAAGTCTCTCTTTTTTTTTTTACATCAAACTTAGAAGTGGGTCAGTTTTTTCTCAACTGTTGTTTTGTTTTGCATTATTTCGCACGTCGTATAAAACTTTTACAGAGCTTTTTTGTTAAAAGCTTTCTATTATTAGAGTTTCTGTAAATCTTGTTTTCAACCTGCTATTTGCATTTAAACACTGTGGACTTTCTAATAGTTGTAAATACTTTTTCTTTTTTTTAAGAGGGATCTAGGAAAAACGGTAACGCTCACTCTGTAAATAAGAAAATCTTTTTGAAGACAACAAAAATAAGCCAAGTGAATATTCATAATATGACGACGGGGCCGATTGACCAATCAGAATCGTTAGAGCGTTTGCTCATGACTTGTATCAACCAATGAAAACATTGCTTTCGTTTGATCCCAGTTGCATTTTGAGAAGATGGCGTCGGTTGGGGTGAGTAAATTCATTTAAATTTAGCCTAATTGTTAAGTGTTTTCCGTAGCGTAGTAAGCAACAAATTGTCTTGTTTTTCCCAATAATCCAGACGTTCTAATTTACTGAAAATAAAATAATTCTTATTTTGATTCATAACAGCCTGTTACTTTTTAAATTTTTTCACATTTTTTATCCAAACGAAAAATCTTTTTTCCTCTCTCACTCTTCTCTCTCTACTTTCAATCTTCTTCCTTCTTCGCAGTTTATTTTTTTCTCTTTTTACAGTACAAAATGTTTATAAACTAGTGTAAAATAATTGTTTGTTCGTTTGTTTTTTAATAGTTCGTCAATCTCTGTACTTATCAGAGTCGACGACGGCGACGATTGTCAAACTTCTTAAGAAAAACTAATGTATGAAAACTTAGTTTCAAAACTTTTCCTCCATAAAAATGTTTGTTGTTGTTGTTTTTACCAAGTCCCCCTCCTTCCACACCCAACCGTGCAATAACATAATTTTCATATTTTATCAACTTAAAATCATGTTTTAAGTTCTTCTGTATTATCCTGAAACTTTTTTGATTTCTAAAATTACTGTATGCTAAATCTAAACATCAACTGTTTTTGTTGTCAACTTAATTATTTTTTTTTCGAGAACAAACTCTCACTTAGTGAAATCTTAACAAAATTGAGAACTGAAAGTAGTTCCAAAGATAATTTACTTACCATTTATTTATGAATTTAATTTGAAATAAAAACTTTTTACAAAACTTATTTTTAGTATTATTGTATATGTTTTATTAATTATCAAAGTTGGTATTTGAATTCAATTGGCTACAGGTTTGTATGCAAACCGAGAAAGAAGATTGTTACCGATTTTATTTTTATAAAACATTGTCTTAAATGATTTTTATATCTGCAATTATCATTGTTTTGTTTTGTTGTTTTTATTTATAGCCTTAACTTTCATTTTGAAAATGACTTGAATAAAGTTTGTTCTTAAGCCGCTTTGATAAAAAATGAAATAACAATTATTCACCTCCTTATGAATTACAAGACTAACTAACCCATATTGAAGTCATACATTGAGAAATCAATGTATTGATTCGAGTTGAATTATTTTGCCGACAGCATTTAATTCAGATTTCATCCTAAGTGAGTGATATTTGCTCGGTTAAATAGAAATTTAACATTTTCTTTTCAAAATAACATTTGTAGATTTCTTTAAAATCCATTTCAACTATTTTTTTTTCTTGTTGGAGAGGTATAAAAAAGTGACATTTTTTTTTTTATATTTACGTTTTTTTCTAGGTTGAACACTAACAACAGCAATCATCTTAAAAATATAATACTAAATAAGTTAAATAATAACTTATTTAGTAAATAAGGGCAGCTTTCCAAGACTGGTTCTTGAAGGAACTGTCTTGTAATGTTAAATAAACGTAAAAGTAATTGTTTTTTTTGTTTTGTTTTTAGTTTTGTTGTTTTCCTAAAAAAATGAAACTAGTTTGTTCGTTTTATGCCATGTTAAAACTAAAAGTGGATCCTTTAACATCATTTTATTTTAATAATGCTCTTTTATTGATTCAACCTATGCCTGTAGTATAAATTCATTGAAAAAGTTGTTTTTTTTCGAGGAAGGCGGTGTCCTTTCTTGTAAAACTAATAACAACGAGTAGTCGATATATCAACTTGGGTTTTTTCTGTATATTTAATGTTAGGCTTAAAATAATAGCTTTTCGTTTCATAAAAGGTTGTATTGGTTTGTTATTATTTAATTATGAGTATTATTTTGTTCTGATAAACTCCAGTTTTTGTTAGATTTCACATAACATAGTTGATTGAAATATGTGTGTCCCAACGTCCTTGACAGTGGCTTTTTAGTTGACTTGACAAAGTTTGAAAGAACTGCAACAATTCGTAGAAAAAATAAAGTGACTTCATTCAAAGCTTATACAAGTTGGATACAATGATGGCAACTTAAACGATTCAGTGTTTAGATTAATTTATAGGGCTTTCTGGTCATGACTTTTAAGTTTCTTAAAAGTTTTTTTCGACGTGGAATTTACCCCCCCCCCCTTCTATTCGGCTTTTAGATAGTCATTTTTGCTATTGGACTCATTTCATTTCAATAAGTTTAATCTAGTTAAACATTTTTGACGTTTTAATTGACTTCCTTGTGGAGTCTAGGCCATCACAATCTTTTTAATCGAAAAAAAGAATAGTTTCCATATTTTTTTAATTAGATTTCAAAGCTTAAATTATTTAAAAAATGTTTATGCCTAAATTCAAACTTTATTTTTTTTTTTAAAAGGCCTTTTTCGATTTTGAATAGGTTTTAGTTACGTATGTGTGTTCTTCGGTCAGGTTTCGACCTTTGCATTAATTCTTCAACTTGATAAAAAAAATTTGCGTAAAAAGAGTCACTTTTTTACAGCAACAACTAGAGCTGTATCAACTTGTTTTTGTTTTTTGTTGTTGTAGTCTTTATCTCGAACAAGTTACCAACTGTACAAACCAATCTTATCTTCAAAAGCAACTATGCATTTCATCACCCCAGAATTATGCAACTTTAGTTTAAACTAAAATAAATGTGCTAAGTAATTTTTACGGTTCTTAAATCAACATGCCCATTATAATTAAAGTAACACTTTATTTTTTTTTGTAACACTAAATAATTTCAACAGAAACAATATTAGTCAAATAATGTAATCCTTGTTAGTTTAAAACTATCCTTTTTTTAGTTTTTCCTTCTCGGCTGCTAACCTGTTGTGCGCAGTAAACGATACATTATTTTGCTTAAAGTTTCTAGCTCTGTTGTAAAAGTGACAAAACTATATTTTCTTGATAGATGCTTGTCTTTGAATAAATCTCAAAACAAATGTTCTTTTCCTCCACTTAAATGTATTCTGGGGCTACAAGATTTGGTTGAACATGAAACTTTTACATAAAACTAGAGGTAACTTAACCCTCATAGTGAAAGGAGGAGGTTGCCTGCTTGCTTTACTGGCAGACAACACGTAATAATAACAGTAACACTATTCAAGTAAGTAAAGTAGTAAGTATAATACGTGACATTGTTGGTCGGTAGAACAGTCTGTATAGTACTGTCATCTGTAGTTACAAGTGTAGGCTTGTTACAACGGCTTCTTGCGTACTAGTAAGTTATTACTCTTCTCTCTCTCTATCTAGCACTTGTTGGGAATTCATCCGTGGTAACTAAATACTGTATTTAATTTTTAAAATACACTTTGTAATGGTCACATTATCAACGAATAATGACACATTTATTGAAATTGTGATTATTTTTTTTGTTTTTCCGTGCATTAAAAATAGGAAAAAATGTTTTCTAAAAAAGTTAAAACACGATGCACGAAGTTTAGTTTTATTTCTTCAACTTACTTAAACCCGTCCTTATTTAAAAAATGTTTTAAAATATTGTTTGTGTGAAAAATGCATTTTGATGCAATGACTGATCATTGTTATTGTTAGTCAAGAAAAATCTTTTTAAAAGATGGGAAAGAAAAATAACTATCCGTGAAGACGACTAAGTTCATGGTCATGCACAGCACAAGAAAACAATGTACAATGACACATTAAATGGCTATGTTGTTCCTTTAATGAAATTTGAATTGAATTTGTGAAAATGGTCCATTTTAATTTAAATTTACTTCCTTTACAATAAATGTTGATTAATCGTCGAAGCTGTCAAAATATTTTAATTTTTTAAGAGATTCATATTTTAAATTATCAAAATAAGTTTGGCATTCTCTACATTTTTATAAAACTTTTTTTACCATTTAAGTTGTTGAACTGTTCAATTTAAAATGATCGATCTGTTATCAAGTCGATATAAAGTTTTCAACTTTATTAACATTTATTTTGTCACGCTTTTTCCTTAATTTTTCTAAAATTTAAAGTCCTTCGGATTTTTTCTTTTTATTGAAATGAAAATATCCATATTTCTCTTCACTTTCAGTATATTATATCGTGGGTGGATGGTGCTTTTTTTATACCTCTCTCTCTGTCCGTGTCCGCCTTTCAGTATCTTTATTTTTCTTAAGTCTCTTCAATGATTCGAACACAACAAAATTAAAAACATTTTCTCAACTGTCAGTTGTTGCAGGGTTCGTTCACCGAACTTTTCATAATATTTCTTTAGTTTTTGTCAAACTCCAAACCAAGTCGGAGGCTGGAGTTGACTTTGTTTTTCGACCGTAACAACAACAGGAACAATTCTCACCTAATTTAGGGGAGTAAACTCTTCACTGTTTGTCCCGTCACGTTAAAACAAACCGATATTTGAAATTAAAATTTCCCTACACCGTGATTTCAAATCACGACCAAGGGACCGGTATGCGGCTCTCTTACCGACTGAGCCAAAGTGATAGGTCATTTGCGCCCCACTAAATTGTGTCCTGGACATTTGCGTCGTCCGGAATTTTTTGTGTCCCACTATCTGTAACTCTTACTGAGTCAGAGTAACAAACCCCATATTATAATTGTATGCAAATGAGGGGTACTTATAAACACCCCCCTCTCTGATAGGGTACATGATTGCAACGCTGCGTAAATATATTCTGCTTTTAAAAAGTAAGACCATGTTTGGTTTTTTTTTTTGCATTCTTTCGGCATCGAAATTATTCATATGTATCAAATTAAAACTACGCATTTATTTTTTTTTAAAAAGTTAAAACTACGTATTTACTTAAATAATAAATACGTAGTTTTAATTTGGTCAAACGTCTATTTAATCAAAACAAGGATAAAACAACTTTTTTTTACAATCAAAAGTTTATGTAATCAAGTTAGTAAAAAATACGTAGATTTCTTTTTGCGAAGTACGCAACTTAACATATATAAAGGAAAGCGAACAAAACAATAATTAAAGGAAATTATTTACATATATTTATTCATATATATTTGAATTTGTTTTCCATTTTTTTCTTAAAAGAAAATATAACTTTTCTCCAAAGAAACCAGTTTCTAAAGCAGATGTTTACGGTTAATGGCCGTGGTACCTTCGATGAAAATCTTTTTTAATGCAGTTTTCCTTGTTTTGATTAAATTAAATAAACCTGTATAACTGTTAATCACCGCTACCCACACTACTGGTTTATTGCTGGGTTTAAGTTATTCATGTGTTCTGACTTCGCTCAGCCCTAACCGTTCATAGAAGAAACTTGAAATTTTGCACACACACTTCCTCAATGAGATGGGGGAAATTTTAATTTTAATTTTGAAAATTCCCCCCATAATAGGTTTTTAGAGGGATGTTCAATTTTATCTATCTATGTAGACGGACTTCAACCGGCTCTAACCGTTCATAGTAGAAACTTAAAATTGTATACACACATCCCTTCAATGAGTAGGGAAAATGTTTTCTTTTTACCCCCCCCCCATATAGGTTTTTAGTGGGGGTTCAATATGCAATGTAAGTTTATGCCAAATTGGTAACTAGTTTGTGCCCGCTTGTTTTTTGAAAATTTAGACCTTTTTTAGTGATCACAGCCCAACAAAAAGCAAGAGAAGTAACCTAGTCATTGATCACCTCTTTTTCCAACTTTTTAATTGATCACCCCCAACACAGCCTATATGGATGGCGGTGATTCATAGTTTTCCTTGGAATGCTAGTTTTTATTTATTATTATAACTACCCTTTTATATATTTATTTTTTTCACATGCCACCTTCCCAGGGAGAGAGGGGTGTATGTGTTTATAAGTAGCTCAGTCGCAAATGAGGCACCCCCTCATGTCTACAATTATAACATGGTGTGTGTTACTCCGTAATAGTTACATATAGTGGGATGCAAAAAATACTGGACGCAAATGTCTAGGGACATCATTGACCAGGATGTAAAAATACTGGATGCAAATGTCCATGTACTGTCTTACACATTTATGAAAATTTATGTTAGAAATGCACACAGGCTTATTTCATTCTAATAAATAAATACATTTATACTAAAAAATAAAATATATAGATTTATTTATTATATGTACAATGCAAAAAATCATCTTCAGTCGGAATAGGAGTGGAGTTTGACCCTGTGGCAGCCAGGCTTGTTTATTTTTACTTTCATTCATGTTAATTCGCATAATGATAAATAAAGGAATATGATTTCCCATTTTGCAAAATTGAATGCAATTCAATCATTAACAGGTAAAGGAATTAAAGTTTTAAATGAATAAAACAAACAACATTTTGGGACTGAACTGTTTATTTTTTGAAATTTTGGAAATCCTTCCTTGGGCCTATGTACATAAACCTATGGTGATGTTTAGCATACAAAGGCTCTTAAAGTCATATAGAGGCTCCAAAAAGTGTAATTAAATGGCATATTCATAAGAAATGAATGCAATAATCAAATTAAATGCCTGTCTTTTGTTCTTTATCAGATTGCGCACCATGAATTTAATACAGTAAGATGGAAACAGTGCATCCAACGTGCCAAACTGACATTTTAATTTCATTATTGCTTTTATTTCTGATGAATATGTTGTTTTATTATAATTTTTGGAGCCATAGGTTTATGTACGTAAGGGCCAATGATCACCGAAATCTTTTTAGACGGTGTACTTCACCATTATTTTATTACTAGTTTTAACCCATCTTATCATTGTTGCTTTTTATCACAACACTCTGGGTTGATACAAAAAACAACACAAAATCAGAATTAAAATAGTTTCCGATGAGACTTGAACTAGAATCCCACCCCTTTCATGGACTTCACCATGACAACTTTGGCTATAGAAGCCTGGGGATTAAGCAAGGCACTAACCTGTAGTCATTCTGCCATCTCCCCCTTTCCAATTCTTTACACCATTTTAAAAAATTTATTTCACTACCTAGAAATAGTAGTCTTAACTCTTTGAACATGGGCAGTTGCTTTAGCCTTTTAAAGGTCCATAAACACGAGTGGCCACTAGAGCAGCCTTTTGAAGGTCCATAAACACAAGTGGCTGCTAGAGCAGCCATTTCGTTTACAAGCATTGATATGTTCCGATGCCCCAGGAATCGTGACCCTCTGACCTGGGGAATTGATCACACAGTTAAGTCTAAATATTATTTTATATATGAAACCCCCTTCTAACAAATAATGCATTTGCCCACCATTCGTCCTGTGACACCACCTCAACCAATCAATGGCACACAATGGAATTAATTTGGACACTATTTGAACTGTGCAAGCAATAACATTACAGTTTTCACAATCTCGAAAATGGCTGAACGTACAGTCAAAAAGCGCTCTATCTAATATATCGTTTGGACAATATTTATATACATTGGATCCGAATATACATTCTTTGAAAGATTAACCAAAAAGGTGAAAAGGTTTTCCTTGTCCGTCGTATTTAACCAAACGTGTATATGTGTGTGTGTGTATATATATATGTCTGTGGAAACCTTTTTTGTTTTCTCGTAACTGTTTACACATTTCTAATCTCTATATATATATTTTCTTCTTTTTTTTTTTGTTTGATTATTGCACTGATTACTTTAGTGGTTGAAGATTGTATTGACTCAAAGTGTTGTGATAAAAAGCAACAATAAGATGGAAAAGACTAATAATAGTAATAATTGACTATTATATTATAAATGAATACCTAAATCTTTATTATAAACTAACAAATCTTAAAAGTAGTTGAACTTTAGCTTCATTTCTGATGAAAAAAGGTAATCTATAAATCTCTTGACACTGTTAAAGTAATGTAGATTTAAAAATTGCAATTAAAAATAATATACAAATGTGTTCTTATTGAAAATTACAGTTAATAAAACTTAATTTTGCCTATTTATTTAAAAAAAAAAGTTATATTCGGTTTATTATCATATTTTATATCTTCAACATTTTTTTTATTGACTAGATCAGTGGTACCTGTAAAGTTCTTGTTGGGTTTAATGCTTTGTTCGCTTTGTTGTTCAAGCTGTGTGTTATGAAATGAAGACCAATTTAATAAATCTAACACTTTTTATGCATAAAATGTGTGAGAATTTTCCTTTCATACGTGTGAGCATGAGAATGCTTTAAAATGTGTGTGTCTCACACAGAATGCATGAGACTTGGTCTGTTTTTAGTCGTCTTCACTGAGAGCCGGAAATCTCTCAGCTTGGTCTCACTATTTGTTCTACTGATTCAGTATTCGTTTAGGTGCTGAAGAGAAAACTTCCAGTTTAGTCTCCACAATAGTATCACTAACATGCGAATAGGTGAGGGAATTCAAATACATGTTTGGCGAATTTTAGTTACTGGTTTGCGCGAAAATCCTCACTACTCTTAAGCCAAAAACATTCACTGCAACTTTTATTTTTACTTAATAGCTGAATTACCCCCTCTGTTGGGAGCCACTGGACTAGATAAATACTTTAAAAAAGTGTGTCCTTTCTTTCAATCGTACATTCTATTATATGACACATGTCAATATTATTTCATCAAGTTGGTTGAAGTGTACTGTGGATCTTAAAACATCTTCCAGACTTTTTAATAAAAAGTAAACGAAAAAGAGGAAAGAAAATATTAAAATAAATGAAAAAGTTATACAAGAAACAATATGTCAAAAAATAGAAGGGAGAACATTTATAAACTAATAAAAATTTTCTTAAATAGAATATGTATATCAATTATTTGTTGTTTTTTTTTTAATTATTGAAAAAAATAATGCCAAAAAGCCAAGCGTTTTTGTGGTTGAGAGAAAAATTGGCGTCCCTTGATTTTTCAGCTGACTTTTGAGCCAATGAATGACCCCCTTGTTGATATAATTTGGATGATTTATGGGGCCTTGACCAATCTCAAGATTGACCCTAGAGCTACCTTTCTGTGCATTTTGGTGTCTCTTGGACTCTTAGTTACTTTTATGCCAAATAAAAGGTGGGGGGTCATTATGCAAATGCGATTAATATCAATTAATCGAGAAAGAGCAATCACTAAACCTTGAAGAGTTATACATCAGGCATGTTAAACACATTCCTACCATCTTTCTCCTACTTTCCAAACATTATTGTTTTAAGGAAATAGTGCACACAAAAATAGAACACAGTACTTTAAATGTCTATATTTTCTAATGACGAAGACTTGCCATTTCCTGTCTCTTGTGCTCTCTTTCTCTTTCCTCGCTGTGGAAATAACTTCATTTATTCTATTTAATACTACTGAATTGTTATTTTGCCTCTGTTAGAGTTATTCATTGACAATCATTATTTAACTTAAATAACTATTTATTTATTGTATATGTTTGTAAATCGTCTGCCCATTTTTATGGTTTTGTCGTCAGTGTGTTATGTTGACACATTTTTAACTGTTTCTATTCTAAATTTATATAATTGTCATTGATATACAAATATTCATGACTGTCTTCATTACTATTATGGATAGACTTATCATATGTTACAATATAAAATCAATTGGGCAATCAGCTTGGTCAGGTCTCGTCAATTGGTTGGTCTGATTTTTGGCTTTTTTTCATGACAACAATCGCTTTCATTGTAAAGTTTTCTTTTAGTCTTTTTTATTACTTTTCCTGTCTGTTTTGACAAATTCTGTTATTTATTTTGAGCTTGAATTCTTTTTGAAGCTTTAGTTATTGTTTCAATAATATATCAGATTTAACTATTTTGAAGCAAGAAATATATTAGGTTGGAAAGAAAGTCCTGTCGCATTTTTGCTATAACTTTGAGGTTATTTTTCGATCATGTCATGCAAAACTAAGCATAAAATCTGGTGTTGTAAACTTTCCTGTTTTCTCTTAGAAATATTTAATGTCCTGTTGAAGAAAATTTGATTTGTTTCATTCTACCCTGAAAAATGAGAGTAAATTAGACACACTTGAGAAACTGCAAATTCTACGAGTTCAAAAAGGGTTTACCAGCCTCAGTGGCGAGGAATACCTGTACTGTCTATAGAAATAGAGCCTCAAGTGTCAGGACATGTCAGCGATAGTTTGATGAATTTTGGTCGGAAACTTTTTCCCTCAGAGATTCCCCTCGTTCTGGATGACCGACTTCGATCAACAATCAAACTTCTGTAACATTAATTGAAGAAAATCCTAAATTGTCAGCACAAGAAATGGCACATTATTTCAATACAACAATCATACACCACTGTATGGACTCAGTTAAGTGTCAAAACATGATCAATGGCTTCCACATAATCTGACCGATTCTCAACTTAATCAAGAGTCACCATCTGTTCATCATCAAGGACAAGACATGCTACAGAAGCATTTCTGGAAATGATTGTTACCAGTGATGAAAAGTGGGTCCTTTATAATTATATTCAGTGAAAGAGTCAATGGTTATGACCCAAGTAACAGCCTGTGCTTGTACCAAAACCAGGATTTCACCCTGAGAAGGTAATGCTTTGTGTTTGATGGGATATGAAGTGTCATCTATCATGAAGTGTTAAATCGTAATGAAACGGTCAATGCTGGGAGATATTGTCATCAATTGGAAGCATTGCACCAGTCATTGTTAAAAAAACGAGCTTCACTGGTCAATTGGAAACTCTGCCATGATAATGCAATACCACATGTTGCAAGATGCATCCAGGAAAAGATCTTGTCTATGAATATGGACATTTTGTCTTATCCTCCCTACTCACCAGATCTTGCTCCATCAGATTAACACCTTTTCAGATCTTTATAACATTTCCTGTTCACAAATTATAAAGAGGTTAAAAATGACATAGGGGTGTTTTTTGCCTCAAAACCCAAATAATGTTATGCTAGAGGCATTAATAACTTGCTTACTAGATGGGATTATGTCATCGAAAATGAAGGAAAATATTACCTTGATTGAATATGACAATTATCATTAAATAAAAATTAGTGTTATGTCTTAACAAAAAAGCGACAGGACTTTCTTTCCAACCTAATACATTATTTAAAAACATCTTTAATATTTCTTGTCTTTGTTACTGGTTTTGTTTATTCTAGTTGAATTCCAATTTCATTCTTTTCTGCCCTATAGTTTTTCAATTAGTATCAACTTTTTATGTTTATTAATTTTTCTTTGTATTTATCATAGCTTACTCTTTTCTTTTTAAGAGTAAAATAATTTATTTGGCAAAGCATGTGTCCATTGCATTAAATATTAAGTCCATCATAGTAAAAATAGAAAGTTTTGTGATAAAACACACTATCTATCGAGTTAATATTCTTCTCTAAGCATTAATAGCATTTTGTAAAACGTCAGGTGAACGGTGTAGTTTCTGTTTGAATAGTTTGTCAGTTTTGCGTAACAATGTTCTGTGTGT
>VCCN01003764.1:876815-889957 GCA_006491835.1 Architeuthis dux | reverse complement strand
CCTAAGCTGCTGCGCCTTCAGATACCTTGTATCTGAGCTCTTGAGGGGAAAAGCTCAAATTAATAAAAAAAAAAGTTTTGTTCATTGACTACTGAAATGTTTTTGTCTAATTTATTTCATTTTTACAGTTGGTTTGCAGGTGTAAGTCAAATATATTTCTTAGTGGGTGTGGGATTGGAATTGTCACTTCTGTCATCAAATGGGCTTACAGTGTAGTAAAATAGTGCACAGCCTGAAATAATGGGCTTATGGTTTTAAAGGGAAATTCTGTTTTTATTCAGTTTTCTGGATCAGGGATGATATAGATAAAAATGTTGGTCCACCAACCACCCGCTTTATATTGTGAATCATGTTATAACAAACTGGGTTATATTGGGGGGATATCTGTATAAACAATAACATTTGTAGTTGCTAGTTATATCATTTGGACATCCTGGATCTTACTAATATACTAGCGGAAGTATCCTGCTCTTCCCGGGTTTCTAAATATCTAAAATGAATACAATCACACGAGTTCACTATACTTTGTATTAATTGCGTTAAAAAGATGCTGACATCATCATTTTGTCTGCGAATGCTGATTCTATCAGAATTTACAAGCAAGTAAGAAAATAGTTCTATTTTACCTTTATAAAAATAAGCAAAAACATAAATAAACAAATATAGGTCCTAAAATGAAATTCTATTATTATTTTTAAAACTGAGACCATGGGTTAAATTGAGATGGGGAAAAAAACATGGACGCAAAACAAACTTGTGAGGGATGCCTCTAACTTTTCTTGACTGATCCTAACTATTTTTTACTCTTTACTTCCTGCATTTTTTCCTACCCAGACAACGGCAGGTAACCCTGCTAGTTCTTGATAATAGCTACCATTAGTTTGAACAAGGACATCATTTTTATCTCAGTTTGTAAGATATTTGAAAATGCTATTAGTAGGTAGTCCAAACAGTCAGTTTTTTGGGCGAAAATGTCGCAGTAACGCTAATTTTTCCCTGTTTCTCAAGTGTTCATTCTCCATAATGTTGACTAATACAAAACTGTTATGCATGTCATAATAAAGAATGTCCAATTCTGAATCTGTTGCTGTCTTATTTGTCATCGTTTTCAATTTAATGTGTTTACAGTACCCAAACTGCGCTGTGACAGTT
The DNA here is from genome assembly GCA_006491835.1 of Architeuthis dux. Taxonomy (NCBI): domain Eukaryota; kingdom Metazoa; phylum Mollusca; class Cephalopoda; order Oegopsida; family Architeuthidae; genus Architeuthis; species Architeuthis dux. Next base: position 888,805 of record VCCN01003764.1, on the reverse strand, counting down.
TTTTACTGTGGTCGAAATAAAAGGTGTCTATAAATAAATGATTGCTGACACCTCCTTTTTCGATGTATGTCTTTGGAACCAATATCATCTAGTAGAAAAATAAATGTTCTTCAGTTTCGTATAAAATTTAAGCAAGTACAAAATGTCTACATATTACAAAAAAATGATGGCTTTTCAGTTTTATAGGGTGTTGAAAAGGCCATTTAAAAAAAAAATTTTTTTTGTAAGTGTTCAATTTGCCATGAGTCCGCAAATGAATAAATAATCATAATTAGTGAACTAATAGGAGTAGAGAGGCAAATGAGGTATCAAAATGTTCAGAATAACAAGACCTATAAGGGGAAACAGGCACCAGATGTATAAGATCTTCCTGTAAAAACTCATTGCAGTACCTACTATTAGTAAACAAATCTCAGTTTGTATTGTTCCAAGGACATTTTTTTTTCCAATTTGTGAAACTTATTGAGGTCAGTTTGTTTGCATCAAGTTCAAGTTTAAGAGAAGTAATCTAGATGCTGTACAAGATATCTGCTTATTGTCTATTTGTAAAATCCACAATATCCATGTGGTATAAGGTTCCTATTTTAACATTTAAAAATAATTATTCTGTTGAGACTTTGTCTTATGTTATGACATTAAACTCCTGTCTCTTTTACCTGTACCTTCCCACATTCTTCTTCCCCCCCCTATAATCCCAATCTGTAAAACTTCTTCCTACCCTGTATGTCCTAATTCTCTTTTTTGGATTTTGAAAAATTAGGTCATTACCCAAGACAGTTGAGTAAAACTTGTGTAGATGTATATCACCATTTGTATATGTCTTTATTGTTTTTGGATTTGAATTTTTCTTTTTTTTTCCCCTTTTCACCCCCCACCTCCCCCACCCTTTTTTCCCCCCTTAAAATAAGTTGTTCTGCATATCTCTGATGACTAAACACAACTCCTCACCCCTCCCATGGTTTTGCTAGGATGCCTTTCCCAGGTGCAAGGGTGTTGGACTGTTTAAATTCTAATATCATCTGTAATGCTCTACTACAACTGGGTACATCCTTACTTTTCCCACCCCCTCCTCTATATCTGTTTTATATTCACATGATAACAAAGTGCAGCCAGAGAAGCATTACGACTTCATACAATATTTAGCTTATATATATTTATATTTGGCTTACATATATAACATAATGTTCAATATTACTATTTTAGCACAACAATGCATTTGTTATGCTTAGTTATTGTGAATTTGTGCCTAAATCGATTGATTGCAGTAGAGTGTAAAAAAACTTGTATAAGGGCCAACATCTACTCATTCTACTATACTTATTCAAGTAAGGGCCTAGCAATTCAGTTTGAGATGATGTCCTCTTGGGGAGTTAAATTTATTTGTTAGTATCTATGTTATAATTCAGCTGTTAAGTTTAGATTTTACTGCCATTAGTCATCTGTAATTTTAGTTCAATGTTCAAAAATTGACTACTAACAATTTTCTTTTCGGACATATTCATTATCTCTTATCATCAAAGATATTTGTAGATCTGAACAAACTTAGCAAATTGTAGTTGTATGATTCAATCTCTTATTTCATACTATGAAAGATAATTTTGATTCCTTTGATCTGCCAATTTCAAAGTAGAATTCATGATGTCTCTTGTTTTCACCTGTTATCATTAATTTCTTGCAGCCATTTATTTGCTTGTCATCCTTTTAGATGTTGCTATATAATGTAAATGATATTCTAAGATAAACGTTGCCTTTTCATTTTATCTAATTAGTTTCAATATCTATTAGAAACCGTCAACCAAAACTGTAAAAATAGGTTTCTCCAGTTTTTTAGTTGGTCTAGCTGGCTGGCTGGCTATATATGTATATATTGTGTGTACAGGCCAGACCAATGGAGCTATTACTGACAAGTCTCATATATCTACAAATTTATTGCGACCAAGCAGATGGTGATGTTGCTCTTATCAAATGTATTGGTCACAGAACTACCCCATATCTCGGAAACTATCAAAGATAGAAGCAAGCGGTTTTTACCATTCGATAGCATGACTTTTGAAGATTCATTTAGATTTTTAAAAATAACGCTGTTTTAAGCTTAATAACTCGGAAACTAATGTAGATAGAAACGTGAGGTTTTCACCAATTCATAGCCCATTCTTTTAAGATTCATCACATTTATCACATATGTGGCATGTGTGGTTGTTTATAGTACTTGAGGAATTATGGTGTTTTTTCTGAAGCAAGTCATTTTTGGTTTCCCTTTCTTTGATGTAGAATACGGTAGACACACATCATAGAAACAAATGACTCAAATGTATTTGTCACAGAACTGCCCCATATCTTGGAAACTATTAAAGATAGAAGCCATGTGGTTTTTACCATTCAATAAAACGTCTTTTGAAGATTCATTTAGATTTTTAAAAACCGACCTGGCCCAGCATAGGGTTCTGGAAGAAATTATTAAATTTTGGAGCGGTTTTAGTAATTTTCTCCTCCTCTATATCGTAGCTATGTATCCACACAACACAAATTCTGCAAAAATTCTAAATGAATTTCAACTTTTCTGGTCTTTAGAAGTGAAATAAATCAAAAGCATTTAACTTTAAGTTAAATTAATTATCATTAATTTGACTGTTAGCTGTGACTGCCTAGAGGTTAGGACATTGACATGCTGGCTGTGATAACCATGGTTCAAATCCTGGTCACGGCAAGACATTGTTTATCTCTGCCAACAAAGTTGGAAGAGATATATGTATTCACCCGTGTTTGTCCATCTTTCCATTTGTCCACAAAATATTCCCATAAATTCTCAATGAATTTCATTGATAGTTGTGCAATGATGTACGGAAGAAGTTATTAAATTTGGCGGTGGATCCAGCAATTCTTTCCTTCCTTACATTGTAGCTATGTATCAACACAGCTCAATATTTTCCACGGTTCTAAATGAATTCAAAGTTTTCTGGTCTTTAGAAAGAAAATAAAGCATACATACTTAATTTTTGACTGTTAGCCGTGACTGTCTAGGGGTTAAGACCTAAAACTATGGCCTTGGTAAGCCTGTTTCGAATCCTGATCATGGTGACACATTGTTTAATTATTTATTCATTTTTGCTACTATTTATATTTTTACCTCTGCCGAAGAAGTTGGGAGCAGTAAATGTATCCATCCATGTCTGTCTTTCTGTCTGTTCATCTTTCCATATGTTTGTTAACACAATATCTCCAAAGTTTTTCAATAAATTTCAATGAAATTTTGTAGAAGGGTGGATACATAAATTTTTCTTCCCATGGATCGTTGCTATATATCCACACCAAAAATAACTCCAAAAGTTCTCAATGAATTGCAATAAAATTTTAGGGATAGGCACGTAATTGAGTAGGAAAAAAATGGTCAAATTTTGGAGCAGATCCAAGAATTCTTTTTTGATAGAGATATACTTTATCATTTTTTTTTCATACACTTATGTATTCACTCATGTTTGCCCATACACTATCTCCAAAAGTTATCAATGGATTCCGATATTTTGTCATAGGGTAGGTCTTGGGCTGTGGGGCAGATCCAGGAATTCTTTTTCACTTTTACTTGCCCTGCATCCTAACTATTTTAATTTTAAATCCTAATTGATTTATATCTTCTGTAATTTGAAGACTCGGCTACTTCATTGCAATAATTATTGTTTCTGCTTGGTCTGTGTTAATTTTAGAAAAAAGTATAACTAATCCATTACTCTTTTAGATGTCTGAATATATCTTTTGGGATATAGAAAACACTAATTCGTCTAGAGTATTGGTTATAGCAACATATATTTTAGGTGTATACGTGAGATAAAAAGCATTCTCAAATATTCTGTTACATTTACATTCTGGTTGCTTCTAGAACCTTACTCTCCACATTTAAGCCTACCAGCATTGCAAGATTCATTTTCAATTAATCTGGCCATATACATTGCCAGTTATTTAGATATGCACAATCCATTCTTGTTTACATTGTGTAAGCGAGGAAGCATTATATACTCACTTTTACTGAGGATATCCTTATTAGGTAGTAGTATTCTATCTATTTGAATTTAAATTTCAGTCTCTAAATGCTGAAATATTATCCAAATATTTCTGTATAAATTTGATTATTCATAAGTAATATTAAACACTCATAAACTATTCTGGATTTTTCTTTTCATGTAATTTCATATTCCCTAACTGAAACATTATACCTTGATTTCCATATAAAACTGAATTCTATACTTCTCTTTTGAGATAGAAATCAATAGGTTTCTTTTCTTTTCTTCTTTTTACAGTTATCTGCTCTACCACTGTTTTAGTATGTTAAAAGGGATTGTGATAAAACTTCATAATCTTTACTTGTTACCTAAAATCTTGTCTAGAGAGCAATCGTTTGTAGTTTGTGGTTTTGAGGATTACCTGCCTACTTTTACTCTTTCATTCATCTTTTCTTAAATGGTGTGTGTAAAAGCTTTTTATTCTTGATCTGTACACTGTGGTCTGCCTCTTTTGTTTAGTTATGTAATCATTTCTGACATTGCAATAGCATCAGTCGTTAATTGAATGTTAATCCTTCCCCTACTCACTTTCCAGGATGTTTTCCTTAAGGTGAGAGTGGGCGGTAGAACAGGTAGTCTCTTCTGCTTCAAGTGCTACTGACATGTATAAACTAAGACGAGAGGCATGATTAAATTTGCAAATGAATTGTACCGATTCAACTGTTTGAAACTTTTTTTTTTTAACATTCTATGCTGAATGAGTGACTTGGGTAAAACTATGAATGAATAAGTGAGAAAATGGATGAAATAACTTCAATAAACAATGATACAAATGGCTGGTTATATTTTCTCATCAAAAGGATTTATTTACATAAATCTATTGAATAGTTTCACCCCCACCCCAGTCTTTTATTTATGCATTCTTAATTAACTAATCTTGTTATAATTATTTGCATTAAATTTGAAGAGAACTTGACATTTTAAAAAGCTTCTGATTTCCATAAAATCTTTCTTTGTATTATTACAAACTTATATTTGACTCCAAAAGGTCAGTTTGTAATTTGAGCTCAGTGTAATTTTTTAAGATTCGCAGAAGCAATTTGCCTGTGAATTTGGATCATTGGTGGAAAGAAAATTCATAATTGATTTGAATAACTAATTAACTTAATTATTTAAAACATAAACAAATACCTTTAGTGTCTGAATAAGTGAAATTCTTTGTTACTGTATTCATGATTTTCTTTGCTTCTCATTAGTAAATAATCATTTTTGTTTATTTCATCAAACAGCTGATCAGTTTTAGCTTTCATGATTTTTCTCAAGTGAACCATTCTTGCCACAAATATCTGACCTTTTTGATTGAAAATTCTTTATTATAAGATTAAATAGTTTTTTTTTGTTTTGTTTGGTTTTCTTTCTCATGAGCAAAGTGTTGATTTAATTTCCCTTCATATTCACCCTATGGGCCACTGCTTAGTGGAGGAAGTATTTGTATTTTTAATTCATTTGATCTGAAAATTATGAGAACTCTTTGAAAGAGGGATAAAGGACCATTTCCAGTATTCAAGTCTGAACTTGAATTTGATCATCTTTAAAAAAAGATTTCCTTAACTTCATATCAAAATTTTAATATGAATCTTGCAATTTGAAGAGTTTACTGTGGTCTGAAATCTAACTAACCAGGTCATCTACTCAATGAGGAGGTAGAAAAATGAATGTCTCTTAATTATCATTTACATTTGCCTTCTTGTTCACATAATTATTTCTTGTTTTATTGCCTCATTATTCTGCTTGGAAGTATTGGCTTTGTATAATTTAGATAAATGACTTAATGCTGAAACTGTTTTAAGCAAACTGCAGTTCAGTTGACATGCTACTGTTTTTCTTTACCACTGAAAGTATATGGTAACTAATTAAAAAAGAAAATAGTGGAACAAAATGATAAATATGCTGTTCAATAAAGTTAATGTTGAAAATAAGAAAATTGTCTTTTATCTTTACTTAACTCTTAATTTCATGAACTGCTTGATACTGCTTCTAATTGACAGTGGAACTCTTCTGTCACGAAGACAAAATTTGTTAAAATTATTATGACAGTATAAAAAATGAATATAAAAAATTCACCTAAAGGTGAAAGGTAGCTACCTTTGATCAATAGTTATTCCCCTTGATACTACCATTTAAATTTTCTTATATGAATTTAAGAGTTAATAAACCAAACAAGAATTTTGGCCACCTAATACATATAGTGGGTTATAAAAGTTAACAACCCCTGAGGAAAACTTGCAATATTGCATGTTGTTCACAAATATTTCTCAAAATAGGAATGTTTTGCATTAAATAACAAACTTTTCATATAAAACTTCCCAACAAAGATAAAAGTCTTAAGTGTGAGGAAGGATTTGTTTTTTTAGGAATCACCCTTACATAAAAATTGTGTTGCAAAACTCTACATTCACTCCTGTACAATTAACTAATATTTGGTAAAATCCTTATGTGTCTCAATGACTGCCAACAGTCAAAATAAGTAGAAAAGTGTTTTTCACATTGAGAAGGTATTTTATGCTATTCCTCATGCCAAGTTCCACCAAATTTGAGGGTTATCTACAAAGCATTGCCAGTTTGAGCTCTTGCCACAGATTTTCAATGGGGTTCAAATCTCGGCTTTGACTTGGCCAGTACAGAACTTGGATTTTCTTTAATCTGAACCATTCCAGAGTAGCCCTGGCTGTATGTTTTGGGTCATCGTCTCATTGGAAAGAAAAATTAAAACCCAAGTGAAATTTCCTGCTTGACTTTGAGAGATTCTCCTCAAGAATTTAGTGGTGTCTGGCACTATCCATTGTTCTCATTATGGTAACAAGCCCTTCTGGCTCAGATACAGAGAATCGCCCATAAAGAATCACAGACGCACCTCCATATTTGACATTTGGAATGGTGAATTGTACTAATTTACTCTCACACATTTTTGAATTTGGACCAAATTATTCTACTTTAGTTTCATCTGACCACAGTACTTTCTATTACATGCCTCCTTGTGTACATTTGAAAAAGCCAATCTCACCTGATTGGCTTCTTTTGAGACACCCTACCTTTCATTCGAATTTCACGCACCCCTTTGGAAGTTGTACTAGTGGGGTGGCATTCATCTTCCCAAACTCAGTTTTCCCGAATGTTGATTGGTCACTGAACCAGCCTTTTTAAAAATAATACTCTGCCTTGTATAGACAGTTCTTTTCTCATTTTGTCACAGTTTTGTCATAAACAGCACTAGCTGACTATACTAACCATATAAAAACAAGACTGAAAGTACATATACAAGTGGAACAGTTGTTGAATCACAAAAGAAAAATGAATTATTTGGACAATTTTGCACCCTAAAAGTTAGAACACTTATATAAATAATGAAAGTGGTGACTAAATTTACTATCTGAAATGATAGTAATTTCTAAAAGCAAACTCGATGATACACTCAAGTTTTTCTTTGCCATTGTTGGGAATTTTTAGATGCAAGGTGTATTATTTGATTCCAAACTTTACCTATTTGAGAAATATCTGAACAGCATGGAATTTTGCAAGTTCTTCGCTGGGGGTGGGATGGAGACTTTTGCATCCAACTATGTGATATTTCATGTATAAGTAAAACCAGCTTTGACAACAATGATGTTTTAGAGTCTTGGTAAACTGCTACAAAAATACATACAAATTTCTCTTACATAAAGAAATTTATTACTGATAGAGTATATTTACCTACTTAACGTTTGTTTTTAAATTAAAAGTAATTCTGTTTAGATTCACATTCTGTCAAATTATGGATTGTTCACTTCTTTATTTCCGTACATAAGAAATGGGAGGAATAAGCCAACCATAACCAATTGTAATGCTTTTATTTTGTTGATAAATAACTGGGACCAGAATTTTGTTTTACCTGAATTTAAGTACTATCTAGAGACTATGGCTCAAAATTCTAACAATTTATTCTACGCTGTCTTATTATTAACAGGTATAAATGAAATGTTTAGCTACAAACTCTTACTGCACCATTTATGGCACAGAAAAAACTGTGTAACAAGGGTAAAATAGCAAATCTTCTGATTTACCAAATGAGCAATGCTATTTTGAAGTGTAAAAGTGAATGACCGAAAATCAAGTAGACAAGATAAGCTTGATTTAAATTAGATCTACTGTTATTATAGGATATTTTGCTTATTAATACTTGTGTTGCTTAGATAATGTGGATTTTACAAATTCAGAATCAATCATATGGATACAATCATAGCTTTTTTTTGTTAGCAGTTTAGATATGTATAGGTTACTTTCTTATCTGTGTGCACATTGTATATGTTAACCTGACTTTGTATATGTAATGTTTATACAATTGGACATAAGAGCAAGACAAATTGCCTACAATACACTTGAAGTGTGAAAGACTTGTCCAAAAACTTTATATAAACCAGAGGCTAAGACCAACCATATTTATGTATGTCACTTTGGTTGTGTGTGTGTGTGCACACATGTTATTTTGCCAAATTTAGTGCTATTGTGTTTCTGAATATATTTTGGCTTAAAAACTTTGATGAAAAAATGGTATACACAGTTCTTCTGTTTGCTTATTCTACTTGACTGGAAAAAACTCTCCAGACTCATTGTGTGTATGTGGCCCAAATGTACAATAGGTTCCTCTGCAGACTCCAAATCCCCCAACAGCTGCAGATAATCACCTGACCTTTCTCCACTAGCATTTACCAATGTCTGTCAAACCAGGCTGCATCCTGCACCTAGCCAGCCTAATTTTGGTGATCTTTCGTTGAATTAAACCACTACCACCAGACCGTTCCTCTCCTCTTACCAGTCACAAATCATTTTTTTTTGTTTGATATTGTTTTATCATTTTTTTTATTGTTCTCATGAAGCACATTTGGCTCTTTCTTTTTTTATTTAGTTTTTTGCTTTTTAAATTATTCTTTTTATGTGATAATTATTTTCTTTTTTTCTGCTGGGTTTCAGTTGGAGAGTGGCACACACCTACTTGTTACACAAGAACGCAATGCCTTTGTTTTAACCCTTTTCTTTGCTTCCTCAGCCTTTTCACCAAATTGTATTGTTAATTGTAGAGACCATGGCAGACATTCCTCAGAAACATATTTTGCAAAGGCTGATAATTCCATTTTCATGCTTTTAGGAATTTATTGGATTTTACTTACATACAAACAAATATTTCTAGGAAACATTTACAGTTTAATCAATATTTGAACAAATGAGAAAAAGTAGTTGATTTTGTTAATGTTTCTGTGATTATTCACATCATACTCAGTATAATATGACTGGAGGGGAATTATATTGCTCTTTAATAAAGAAGTTAATAAATATAATGGAATAATAATAAAAGAACTGTGAGCAGAAATAGTAAACAAGCATGTTAATAAATATGAAAATAATACTCCAATCTATTGAAGAGAAATCACAGTAGATTATGAATTCCAAAATAAAATCTGGAAATGGATGAAGATTCAAAATAAAATAATAAAAAGTGGTTGATATTTATTTGACTTTTGATATCTTTGTAAAGGAGAATTTAGCTGTGTTGGGCACCTAAATGGTTAAAGATAAAATATATTAAAAAATTAACCAATGAAAACATTACGATGTAATAATCGTTGATTATTATTATTTTTATTATGACTATATAGCTATAAGGCTTATTCGAACAATGCCTGCTGGTGAAACCTTCATGGCCTAATCAGTAAGGTGCTTTCATGGTAAGATAGATTCTCAAGAATAAGGCATGTGAATTCAAATCTTGCCAGAGGCTCATTCTTTGTTTCCAATCCATGCTGCTTAATTGTGGAGTTATGAAGTTTCAACCTGAGAGTTGTGATGGAAAGTAACAAAAATAGATAAAGGAAGTACAGTTATGCATTCGTGGAGGTTAGGGGCACCAGGGGACTGTGATGTGTAAAATCTGCAAATAATTTTTCCTGACCCCCCAAAATCCATAAATCTTGTACCATAAACCTTTTGATAAACAAACACGTTACCATTCCCAAATTTTAAATGTACAAATAAATAAATGAATACAGTAAAAAAAAAATACAATTAATTAACGAAAACCATAAATTTCATAAAACTACAGTACAGTGAATTGTAAAAAAAAAATTCATTTCTAAAATACTGTTTGACTAACTGATTTGCGAGTATAAACAAGTTTTAAACCATGATTATCTCCGAGTTTATATTGTCTACAAAAATAATTCTCTGTAGATAATTTTCTACAATCTTTCATCTTATTAATAACAAAGATTATTGCGATAAAATTAATCTGCATTTATGATTTCCTAAACTTATAACATTTTGTTTATACTGTACAGTGTGTCTTCTATGATGCTGTTTTTCATGGTACGCCAGAAATCTCCCCAAAATATTCCCATTAAATTATTCATGACTGAACCACGAATGGAGAGGGATAACTGTACTATTTATATCAATCATATTTCTTAAAGTTTTGTTAATGATACTGTAATTTATTTACATGTAAGTAATTTATATTGTTTTGTTTTAAACTTTATATATTAAAACAAAACCGTAATAACAATAATAGCTGACATCACTGGTGAGGAAAAAAAGGAGAACCTTTGGAACGAGTCAAATTTGGGTCCCCCTTTGTACAATTGTACCAAACAACTTGATAAACTATTACTCTTTGTAATGATTATACACATAATAACTCTGTTCTGTCTGTCAGTTATGCTTGCAGTAAATCCTGACCATTGACAATCCCTTTTTCCTGATTTTAAATGCATAGCATACAGATTAAATGTTGAAACGAAATAAATTTTAGATGAAAATTTAAAAAAAATGGTGCAAATCATTTTTTTCTTTACCACCTAAAATATTCAGTTTATTTGTGTAAGTATCAGGAAATAGCAGTGTAGCAGTAAAATCAGTGGGCAGCAGTAAAGGCCAAAACTTTGCCTATGTATACTATGTTCAAATGCTGTCAGTGCTAAAATACAACCATGGTTATTGTTTCATTTTTTGTTCCTTTTACCAAAATGCTGTATCACTATACAGGGGTGGATCAATAAGTCTGTAGCCGGACAGATTAGCTGAATTTTGATCTGATATCTTCACTGTATAATGTTTGATTTATGTAATTAATAGAGAAGCATTGAGTTAAATGCATTGCCAAGGAAGGAGATTGTGGAAAAATAAATATTTGTTGTGTAAAATAAATGTTTTCCATTATTAGGCTATGGACTTATTGATATACCTATGTATAGTGAAAGAAAGTTTTGATCTAGTTGATTAATAAATACTTCCTGTAATATCAGAGGTTACATTAACATCTAATAATATGATGACCAACTCTTCAGCCATATTAGTGAACGATAAGATTTATGGTTTTTTGTGATTAATTGTAAATACCATTTCTTTTTGAAGTCTTCATAGCAACTGCACTAATGTGACTATTAGTATTTTCATAAGGTACTCCACTAGTATGGCTTTGTGCCAGACTAGGTTAAGCATTGTACCTATTTACCTGCTTTCTTTCCACAAGTATCTTCTCTAAATTAAACAAGTTTAATTCATGTTCCTTTTTAAAACTGTTTTGAAGAATAGTTTTAAAAAAAAAATCATTATTTATTGTATAAACAACCAAACCACCTTCAAAATTTATTTATATAAATATACTAATCTTTTGTATTTTTGTCTTCCTACATGTCTCTAGTTTATATTTTGGTATGATAACCCTGCCTATCTTATAACTTACCCCCATATGAGAGAGAGAGAGAGAGAGAGAGAGTACCTCTGCCAACGGGGGTAATTGTGCATGGACTTCATCCGTAGCCTATTGCAAACCCTTGTACAAAATTTCATGGAAATTTATGGAACTTTTGGAGTTATTTTATGGACAGTCATGAACGTATAAATGTAGAGAACCAATTCTTCCTTATCCCATTGCCCATCGTTCCACAAAATTTCATTGAGAACTTT
>VCCN01003764.1:854258-865932 GCA_006491835.1 Architeuthis dux | reverse complement strand
AGATCTTCCTGTAAAAACTCATTGGAGTACCTAATAACAATGTTCCTAAAAATACTTATAGTGTGAAAAAGCAAAAAATAGGGGCTCTTTGTTGTTTTGTTAAAAATGAAAAATCTCACTTTATACATTGTAACTCTGTAATTATTTTAGATTTATTGTAATATGCATCAGAATCATAATGCAGAGTGTTCAAAATTAAAAGTAAATGAGCATTGTAGTTCTAAAAATAGTGAAACTATGCGAGCGAAAGTTTGTCAAACTTGCTTTTCTCAACTTTTTAAAAATGGCTCATTGGGCACTTATCATGCACGGCCACTGATATATATTTACATAATTTTATAAGACCATGAATTTATATCTCGCCTAACCTATCTAATGACTTTGACTCTGAATTAGTCACATCGGCTGGTTTCTGGTTTCAGGCTTACTTAAATGTATTTTCCCTACACTTTTATCTGTTATAATATTCTAAAAGTAGCCACATCTTTTTGTTGCAGAATAGTCAAAATAAAATAGTAGGGCTGGGGTTAAGGTAATGATGTGTAATATAATTAAGCTTTCATTTGATTTAGGCTTAACGGATTGTAAAGATTCTTCAATTACTCAGTTGTTTCTTTCTAAATTCTTTCATATATTTACTTTCTTTTCCTTAACTGGAAGTGCATCATTAATGTATTTCCTATTACCTATAGAATTCATTCTGCCACAACCATCTTTTTGTTTTTCACTATCTCAGTTGATAACCTTTCTCTTGATTTCAGCATTAGACTCGGAAGCAATTACCTCTTCCAGCAAAAATCGAAACATTTGTCCACATTTGTTGCTACAGAAACCTTTTTGATTTTAAAAAGCTTTTAAATAATTTTTGGTATTCTTATTTTCTTTCCCCTCATTTTGTTTCTGCTGTTCAGTTATGCTGCCAAGGGTTTACGTTTGGTGCGAATGACTAAGATATTAGAAGAGGACAAAGACAGTTCAGGAAAATCATGGCATCTTCATCTTAATATGTCACCTGACCTGGACAACCAGTCTTCACTGCTTGCAAAGTGTGCACCGGACCATCCTTTCTTCGTTATGGAGAAAGGTAAGTAAATATTGAATCCAGTCTCCAAAATATGAAGGGAAATATTAGAAGTTGTAGTACCACTAAATGATATTTAAGTTGGGTCATTCTGAATTAATTAGTTTTCATACTCATGTGTTGTTTTGGTTGGTTCTATACTTTTTATATTGACAACTATAGAAAAATTGATTTCATTAAAAGCAAATTTTACAAAGGAAAAATAAAAAAAAAAATGAATGTATTCATTCACATTTAGAAAATTAATCTTTTTTCTGATATTTGTCAAATAGAGGAAGTGAAGTTTTAGATTGAAAATTGTTTACATTTCTGAATGTTTAGTAAGTTTAACAGTTATGAAGGGAGAAACTAACTTTTTACAGTGACCAATTTTAACAACTCGGTTAACTCTTTCTTCCCTAATAACGCCTCTAGGTGTGATAATAAATTTCACTCATGTCCTGATCATGTGTAGAAGTGTGATCTTATATTTGCATTATTTCCCGGGCAACAAAAAAAAATGTTTAAATTTAAACCATACACAGATTTAAATCATAACAATGCCAATCAATCAATAATAATACCTTTTTCAGTGAACTTTTCATGATTTTATTTCACTGGACTTGGAAGTGATACATTGGGAATAATCACTGAAAATGTGGCTGTCAGGGAGGAAAGAGTTAATGCTTGTTTCATGCCACACAGATTAAGAATAATCAAAATCATATATTTCATTTTTTGTTTGATTTATTCATTTAAGACAGTATTTTGAGGAAATAAGTGAACTAATTTTCTATAAAATTTGTTCTTTAATGCAACTGTACTCTACATAGATCCTTGTCATTATAAATGATATATTTAATTCTTACATGTAGAATTCCATTATTGTAGCTATTTAGGTATAATGTTGAGAAAGGCCAAGTATTAAAAAGTTCATATTTAAAATGTGCAGATTATTCAAAATCCATTAAGAATAATGTTTCCTTTGATTCTATAAATTATATAGCATTCCAAGGGAAATTATGAATCACCGCCACCCATATATGCTGTGTTGGGGATGATCAATGTGATTAGTTACTTCTCTCGCTTTTAGTTGGGCTGTGTGATCACTAAAAAAGGTCTGAATTTTCAAAAAACAAGCGGGCACAAATGTGTGACCAATTTAGCATAAACTTACATTTCATATTGAATCCCCACTAAAAGCCTATTATGGGGGGAATTTTCAAAAACAAAAAAAACCCAAACATTTTCCCTACTCCTTGAGGAGTGTGTGTGTGTGTGTGTGTGTGCAAAATTTCAAGTTTCTACTATGAATGATGGGAGAAGTCCGGATACATATAAATGTCAAAACACATGAATAACCTAAACCCAGCTATAAACCAGTGTTGTGGGTAGCAGTGATTAGAATAGTTTACAATACTTACATGGCACTGTGTATTGTTAGTATGTACCAATACTGAATAACTATTTTCAAGCATTAGGATTCAGCAATTGTTAAATACTTTTAACCTGTAGGTTTTGAAACTGACTGCTGTGAATGTTTCATATCCTAACATCAAAATCAGTTTTTATTCTCTTGGGATGGTTCTTAGCTTTAAACCCTTTTTTTTTATGTCACTTGAACTAAACCCATAAGTATAATGTGAATAAATATATTCAGGTGGCTATAAAACAAATGGAGTATCAATGAATATCACTGATCTAGAACTTCTTTGTAATTCTATTGAGTTATACTTACTTGTGCTTCAGAGGTTGGAAGTAGCATTAATGATAAGACTAACCTTGAAAACTTAGCTGTTGAGTTTAACAAGTGGACTAAGATCATATGAGTACCAATGATACATACTGGAGAATATTGATTAAAATGATCAGAAATAGTAATGATCTCAAAGTTTATTTTAAACTCAAAACTAGAAGTCAAGGTAAGCATAAATTATCATCTTTCAAAAAACAATGAAGTAATATAATCTGGTGGTGGGTGAAATTTATTAACTATTGTGGAAATAGTTGTCTACTTGCAAGCTATAAATCATAAGAGAGAAACTTTTTTTGATGCTTCTAGCTATAACAATACTTTTTTTATTGTCTACGACTTTGTCCCTTCTTCCAGAATCATTGGATCACTGCTGTTGACAATAGTTGGAATGTTAATGACTCTTCTCAAAGTTATAGACAATAATTAGCACTTGTTATTGACAAATATATACAGATAACCTCTTAAGTGCTAAAAACCTTTGATATTATCATTTTATAACATTATATTGATAATTTGTCTGATCTCATTTCTTCTTTTCTTTCCTGTAGGTTGGTCTTCATACTCACCAGCAGTCACAGTGGAGCACTATGGCATTCCATGTCGTAAACTGGAGGAAGATGACATTTGTCTACCTCCAACACACCATGATGCCACATTTACTCATGATGTTTTTGAAACTTTGCAACAGAGGTAGAACCTTTTTTGCCTTCTCTTAGTTGTCAAGAGAAAGTAATTTTAGGATGATTTAAATGTTCTTTTAATATTTGTCAAATAATGACATTTATCACCCCCTTTTTCTTTTTAACAGATTCACAGTTGTTGATCTATTAAACCAAAGGTTATCATTGATAGAATGCTTTTGTATTTGCAAAATCTCTATTGTCTTTTATTTCAGTTTGGATTTCACCCCTTCAGATTCATCTGCAGTGCTAGCCTTGAGCAACATGGCTAAGGTATGAAGTTATTTTGCTTGTACTTTTTTATTTTTCTGAACTTTAATTTCTTCTTTGCTAACTAAAATAGTTTTGCTGCTTTCAATTTCCTGAGACAGAAGACCTGATTAAAAAAAATATTGCACTCCTTCCTTATAAGTTGTGTTTTAGTGAAAGAACCTTTTTGTAAAACGTTAAATTTTCTATGTGGGAGTAACAAATTATTTGTATAGCAAAATAATTTATTTTATAGTTGTTATATTTGACAGAATGATTGATACAGAGTGATACTAACCTTTTGGGAAAAATGCAAAAGAAAACCTAACAACTGTCGTTATTTATTTGCTATCAAATCTAGTTTTTTTATCTTTTTTAAAAATTTTAAAATTTTTTATTCCTCCTTAAATTGGTAATCTCAATGAAACCCTTAAAAAAAAACTTACTAAAAACTTATTAACCAAATTGCGACTCCCTTATAATCAGAATATTTTTTTTCTAGCAACGGCGTGACCTTGAGCAAGAGAACCTGGAAAGACGTAACCAAGAGAACCAAGCTAAGAAACAGAATGCGATAAAGCCTGATTCTCTAAAAGCCAAGCGTCCCATGAATGGATTCATGCTGTTTGCAAAAAAAAATAGACTGGAATACACTCAGATGTACCCTGGCAAAGACAATAGGTTGGTCACTTGATAAACTTGTACAGATATTACAACATAGCCTGTCTTCTTTTGTACTACAGTGGTGTTCTCACACATAAAAGAACATTTATATATTGATATTTGTGTTCATTAATTTTTAAAACAAATTCTAATGATGAAAGCTTCTGCTACCCAAGTTTCTTGTGCTGTATTTATTAATGATAATCTTTCCCTTCCTTGAGCATGTCTATTCCTAGCCTTGTAATCTAAGAACTCAACTGAAATGAATGCTACACTTTTCTGTGTATGAGTGACGATATTTGATTTCCATGTAGTCTTCTTCTCAGTACACTATTTTTTAAAGAATCTGCTTAAATAACTAGTCTTTTCAATCAACATACTGGCCAAGTTCTCTTACTGCTTGTAACGACCAAAAAAGTTAATAACTTGCCTCTCCTGCATAAATTATGGTTTGTGTGTATGTGTTTAAAATCTACTGAATTCCAGTCATCAATAAAGATGGGCATGGATAATTTAAATGATATTTTAGCTCAATCTTTATTATTATTGGATGAAGCATTGTAACACACCACTTTTTATTAAATTGATTGGCCGATTGATAAAAGCAGCTAGGCGTAAACTAGTCTCCCTCTGGCAATGAGGGTGTGAGTTCGATTCACACTGAAGGCTTACTTTTTAGTTCCAATTGCGTTGTTATTCGTTGCCATAGAAACAGTGGCCCGAATTAATAAGTTGTATAAAAAACAACTAAAATTAGGATGACGGTAAAAACTAGTCAAATTTAATAAAGTGGTGTGATATATTAACTGTTTTACTAAGGCACTTTTAATGGTAGAGCACTTTAATATACCAGAACTCAAAACAACAATTTAGAATTTGATATTTGTGCAAGAAGGTGTTTTTGACTGTTATTTGATTGTTAATTTTTAAATTTATTTTAGAGCAATTAGCGTGATGCTTGGAGACAGATGGAAGAAGATGAAGACGGAAGAACGTGGTGTATTTGCTGAGGAAGCCAAGTATTTAGCTGAACAACAAAAGCGAATTCATCCAGATTGCTGGAAGAGGAAATCTGTGAAAAGCTGGTGAGTTTCCATCTTAACTTTTCTTCTTGAGTCAATTTTTTCATTACTTGATAATTCTCAATGTTAGAGCCTTGAAGATAGGTATGGACAAAATGTACAAAAATGAAAAAGAATTTCAAGCATCTGATTTAAAAAAAATGTATGGTAGACAATGCAGTACACGTATATTTGAGTGGAAAAATAAGCATGATTAAAATGGACGACAGCTGCGCTGTGCAAAAAAAGGCATGTTATTGCCTGCAGCTCCCATAATTTGAAATAACAGTCAATTTACATAAATAAAAAAACAGAATAAAATATATTAAAAATACAAGCAGTAAATATTTTTTCATCATTTCACTATATTTAATTATTCATCTTTGTTATAATATTTGTATATAAGTTTCAGTCGAACCAAGACATAGAATAAAAAATATGCATTTAAAAAATTTATAAGATATCGGAATAAATCGATAAAAATGATGAAAAATATTTTTTTAAATAATATTGAGTGAAAAATATATATTTTTTTTTTTCATAGATCAAAAGCCTGAATGATAATTAATTGATTAAAACTAAAAGAATTTCCAAAAAAATTTATTTTACGTAATTTTCCTGTTTTTTTAATCCCACAGTAAGAGTTCTGTTCCAGCAGTTCCTGGATATTATTCTAAAAAAGGTAAACATAATTAATATCTCCAGGGATATATCTGTAAAATGTGTAAAAATCAATGAAAGCATCATTTATATAAAATAGTTAAATCATTAAACTAATAAGAGGTGGGGTAGGAATATTATGAAAAAAAATTGTTCTTCTCCAAAATTTGGAATGGAAAATTATTTTTTTTTTAAATTCGCCCTTTAATAAATAAGTATCAAAAATGTTATTAAAATCGAATAATATGCTGATTTTTGTCAGATTTAAAAAAATGTCTTTTGTGTTGATTTCACACTGATATTTCCGTCCATTTTGTTCATACCTACTTGAAGAAGCATTTTTTCGGCTTGCCATCTCTATTCCAAGATGATAATATAATTTTTATTTATTTAAAAAGAATTATAGAACCACACCTGAGAAGAGGGTTCTAGCTCATTTGTTAAAAGAATTGATTCTTTAAGCAGCTGGTTTAAGTTTTAAATCTAGTTCTTTGTTTCTGAAATACCATGATTAGTCATGAACCTGTTAAATCTGCAATACTTTAAAAGTACAAATATAAACTAATGAACTCCATTTTCTACTGACTACTAAAGGCTTGTTTGTCCAACTTTTACGTTTCAACCAGAAACCTCATAGTCTAGTGTTATTATTCACTCAAATATAATCTGAAAGGTAAGTAGTGACTGAAATTTTCAGGATTTATGCAGATATGAATATTTATCTAGAAGGCATATTTTGTTCAGTTATTTTGATATGCATAAAAAAAATCTTATAATTCTTTCTATTCTTTGTTTCTGTGCATGTTATGCTTTCATTATATCTTCCAATACTTGATCTATTAGTGGTAGACAAGATACTATAATATTTGGAATACAATTCTATGGTAATAAGTCACTGTTGCTCATTGGTAAGTGCCTACCTACAGAGTTAGTTTTAAATCTCTGAATACAGTTTCTGTGAAATTCAAAATATTAAAAATAATAAAATCTCCAATTTAGGATGAGGTATAGTCTTGGGGTTTTCTTTTCCTAATTATTTGAATCATTAACATTTTTTTTAAAATCGTGTAAAGGAGGATTTAATGTATGTAAAAAATGTACTGCCCAAATAAATTGAACATTATGATTTTTTGCAAGCCTCACCTACTTAACTCAAATAGTGCTATGGAGAAAATTTGGTTTGCAGTTCCAGTTTTTATTTTTATATTTATCATTATCTTCTAAATTAAAATCTGTTGTTGAGCCAAAAGTGTTTAATCATCTGATACACTTGAATGTATTATTCTGCAGATAGTGAATTATTTCAACAATTACAAAAATATATAAATCTTATAACTGGAATTTTCTTGGGTCCTTCTAGTTATCTGAACTATTTTGATACATTTATTTACAACCTGTTAGCTCTACTCTACTCACTCGGTTAGTATGCAAGGTTGTTCTCAGGCATCATCTACTGTTGGCTTCCTATATAAATGGTAGAACTTAATTGGTTTAAAAATTCAACCTTTTTGTCTGTAGTCCAATTTTTCAACCATATAGATATTTCCTCAACTATACAATGTGTGTTGTTGAAATTAACATTTTTAATCAACTTTATTTATACTCATCAGTATTTAGGAATCTTACAAGGAATTACAGTAATCCTAAAGATTGTTTCTGGAGTTTAATCATTTTTTTTATGACTTGTTTCTTCCCTTATTGTAATATTAACATATACTTCCTACTGCATTGTTACATCGTAATCCAAGTTTCACGTTTTTCAAACATTTCAGATTGAAACCAAGTTGGTGAAATTCCCATTCTTCCATGCCAACCTGAATTAAGGCAGCTACTGATCTCAAATGTACAAGTTCCCATGTTACTGCCACAAGATGAACTAAGACTGTTCTGTCAGAAGAGTGTGAAATGTGTTTTTATTTTTTTCCCCCCTTGCCACCACTTGATCATGTAGACACAAGCTAGTATTTTGGACCAGCTGAACAGCAACAGATTTCAAATCTTGGCAATTCTGTACAGAATTAGCTTAATGTGTTTTTATTTTTTTTCCCCCTTGCCACCACTTGATCATGTAGACACAAGCTAGTATTTTGTCTGTACAGAATTAGCTTAACAGCCACATAGATGTTAGTATTCCCATGTTGGCTACTTAGTATTCATTCAAACAGTTTATTTAGCATTCATTCACACAGATAACCACAGCTCATTTAGCTAGTTAGCATTCACAGATTAGCTAGTAAATAATTCAGAAACCTTTTTCAATTGATGATTATTTATATAGATATGTGTGTATGTGTGTGTTTTCTTATCTTTGCAAATTTATTTTACTTTTCCATATTTATTTCAAAAAGTACTTTTATCTTTTTTAAGAAAAAAAATATTTTTCTATGTAAAAAAAATCTATCAGATATTTTATAAGAATTCAAAATCAAGACTACTCTCTGTAAAAAATTCAATGATTTATTTTAAAAAAAATTATTTTTGAAAAGTTTTATTTATAATAATTCAGGCATTTGAACCTCTATTAAGCGGGGTAAGAAAATCATTTCCCTAAAAATAATTTTTTTTCCTGCAAAATTATAGTAAGCTGTAAAATCAAGATGTTAAAAAAGAAAATTTATTTGCGTTTTTCAACAAAACTTGGTAATTCAGAAACCGAATCTTTCAGAAAAATTGCCTGCATATAAAACTATATAACAATGTTTTAAAGTATTCACATTTACACAAATGCATTAGATGCCAGATAATTTTATGGTTACATTTAACTTTTAATTTTTCTTTATTTTCTTTTTCTTTATTTTTTTTGCTTCCGAAAATACAGTATATTTGAACTTTGGTGAAAATGAATTCACTTTTACAGTGCCTTTTGCAAAAAGTGGTTTAAAGAGCTGAAATTTTTTATGCCAAAATAGCCTTCAAATTATTAAATATACTTCTTTTTGCAAAAAAATTGTGTTTTGTATTTTTGATGCCAGTCCAAAGCACTAACAACTTGATGAGTCTGGTTTAAATTTTTCCCTTACATAATGATTGATTCTTAGATTTAAAAAAAAGTTTTTTCCCTTTTTAAATAATGTTTGAGTGAGTGTATAATACTGGATAAATCAATTTCATGGTGGAAAAAAATTCCCACAAATTATTTTTTATCAACGAAAAGGGAAATAGGAGCAGTGATACTTTTTTTTTTACATGATTTCATTTAGTTTTTCAATTGTACTTTTATAATGTAGATTACTTTTCTATCTATAACTGTATTTTGACTCTACAGTTTTGGCTTACTCTGACCACAGGTTTTACATAATCTCCATTGGATTGTTGGGCTGGGGAAATGGTTGACCCATGAAGCTAAATATTTTTCAGGAAAAAATGGGTACTATCATATTATAAAATGTCTTTGTCCAAAAAATGTTATAGTCAGTCAATGTTTTTTAAAATATCTTCATGTTGAAAATTTAACTTTTTCAATCCTGATAATCAGATTTGAAAATGAAATTTAATCAGTCTATTTTAAAGCCAAATGTTTATTAAAAAAAAACGAATAAATTCTTCCAATTTCACTTATTAGATGAATTTTCAAAGTCTGGTGGAACCTATGTGCTTTGGCCATAAAATTATTGTTAGCAATTTAAATAAACTTTCAAAAGATGGTGGTGATAAATTCAGGTGCAATGAATGACTTGTGAACAAATCTTGACTGGCTTTATAGATAGATATAATGAAAATGACATTTCTGAAAAAAAATAGCTATTTGTAGCTGAATTTTCATTAAATTTATTGCAATTGACAAACGTTAAAAGATTTGTAGAACTGAGAATTAAAGAATAAGTGAAATGGGGACAAGCCAGGCATGCTACATTCAGTAATTGCTTTTTTTTATTTTTCAATACAACTGTGATGTGCCACATGAAACTCCCGATTATTGCGGTTCCGATTAATGTGTTTTTGATTAGCACACCAACAATTTTTTATCCCAAAAATCAAATTGCATGCCCAAAAGTTTGTTTAGTGCAGTAATTAAAGGCTAATTTCAAATAATTTAGTTTGCTATAAAATAATCTTTTTTATTGTACTCCATTTTCTACCCAATCGTTTTTAACAGTAGGGACCTCTGGTGCGTGTGTGCACTTTTGAAAATGTCAGAATTAATAAAATCACACTTAGAGGAGCTTAGCAACAATGATTTGCTCAATTTAGAAATTCAGAGTCTACGAAGGTAAAGATGATATGTCAAATGAAAAGATTCTCACCCCTGTGAAAGAAATCACTCAAAAGGAATTCAGTGAGATTTTTCGAACAGTCCAAACTTTGAAACAGCAATGTGTTGAAGCCAACCCAGACATGGAACATAACAGCCACATTTGCTGCAATGTGGAAGGGCTGTGTGCCCATATTTCGAGATGTACGAAAAAAGAAGGAAGGAAAAAACTTACCAAGCTACATTTAGTAATTTTTAAAAAAAAATAAAAATATGCTCATTTCCTTTCAATACATTTATAATCCTGAAACTTTTTTATTATCCTTTGCTATTATGTATTATAAAATTGTCTTAAAAATCATTTTCTATTTTTTTTCAAATTTGAAGTTCCGAATTAATTATATTTCCGATACAGTTTTTAAGTTTGATTAGTGTGGCACTTTTTGAGGACACGTTAATCGGGGGTTTCTTGTATTTCTTAAATATTATTACAGTAACAAGTTTTTATTTGCATTCTTTCTTTCAAATAAATTCTATTAGCCATTAATGTTCACCATTGTGCATTGAGGTTCATGTTTGATCAAAGTAATTACCTTTTTAGTGATTTGACTGCCAAAGACTATTTCTCCTCCATAATAATCACCATTTGACTCCTTTTTCTAAATTTAGCTATTTTATAAGATGACATTAATTTTGTACAAAACTACTTCGTCTGATATCTACCTAGAAAACTAGAGCATGTTTAATACTTTACACAATATTAAATTTAGAACACAAAAAGGTTAAGCTTAGACATTCTCATTACCATAGATAATCTTTTCAAATTCTTGAGTATGAATAGCCTAATGTTTATAAACTAAAATTTAAAAATATATATTTCTTAAGAATTTTATAATTTATCTTGATGTTTGGGGATTCACTAAACAAAGAGTAGGTGATGGAAAAAAATAACTGATAAAGTTGTGTGCAACGTTCTAGATTTTGTAAATGAAGAAATTCATCAGTAGTGATTGCTTTTGTGAAATTTATTACAAATTCATAACTAGCATGATAAACAATAAGGATATAAAAAAGAAATTTCATGACACACTGGCAGTGCAAACTGACAAATTTTCTTGAATTATTATTAGTTTTTTTTTGTTATTTTTTAATTATCAAGTTTTCTTTTTTGGCTTTTATCACTGCTGCCCATCAAGCAAGCATATTGACCATTACAGTTTTTCATTGAGGAATGTAATCGTTTTATTTTTTAAATTTGAAGAAATTTTGTCTTCCTTTATGAAAAAAACATCCTTTGTACTTGCATTTTCTCTGATTTTCAATTCTTTAAGAGAAACGTATGTATGTGTGTGT
>VCCN01003764.1:815332-826711 GCA_006491835.1 Architeuthis dux | reverse complement strand
GCCTTTCTTTGATACTTTATCATTTACAAAAACACTGGTTAACTTTGTTTTTCTAAAATTAGTGCAATTTGGTTTTTAGACTCAATATTTACAAATTGTTAAAATATGTTGGATGTTTATTGTTTTAGTATTTATGATAAAATGAATTTTATTTTAATTTTATTTCAGTTATTTGGATTAACATAAATAGGTAATTGTATGGTTCAGCGGAGTAAATTCACAATTTTTTATTGGACGGCATAAATTATTTTTAACATATTTCAGCAAAACATTATGAAGTGATGCAGTAACAATATAATTTATATATTTACATCTGCTTTTCTTTGATGAATTCTCTTATTTATTTTTTATTTTTTGTTATTTTGTTATTTTTGTTATTTTCTTTACATCGAGTGGCCTGGGTCTTAAAAAACCTCAATGAAATTAGTTCAGGTTAATTAGGTTAATTATAATGATCCAACTCTGTTAAATACCTAAACTAATTACTCATAAACTATATATTTGTAGACATACAATTTAAAGTGACATTTAATAAGAAACAGACAATAAATGTTACATATGTTTTGGGCTGAAATAAGAACATGAAAACAAAACGATTGTGGTTCGTAGAGAGAGATATAAAAGAGAGAATAGGTTAATTTGACTAGTCCTAAAAAGTGAGAATGGAAATGGAGGATACTCATGGAGTTTAATTGTCATGTTTTCACCTGACAATGGAGCACCTGGTAATGCTTGTTTTAATAAGTTTGGTAAATCCACGAACCAAGGCAATATTTATTAAAACAAATGAATCAGGGTATTCACAGAAACCAGTGAGGCGTGGGGAAGGCAGACACAATTTGAGACACCAGCCAGTTTATGAAGCTCAAGAGATTTATGTTAGCCACGGTACTAAAGGGAAATGTACTGGTCAAAAACTAGTTGTAGTGCTAGGATTGGCCACGTCTAAGCTTAAAGAAAGCTACTGTGAGAAAAGGAAATATGTATACTATAGAGCACACGGGCACAAACGTTATCAGTGTTGACCGAAAAGTCAGCTACATGCAACGGAGGGTCGTAGTATTTATGGAAAGAGCAAGAAGGAAGTGATGTCAGCTGAAACTAAAGGCTTAAGATAGTTTGGTATTTTCTTTATCTGAATATTTAGTTCTTCATATGGGTATTAATTCTAGCTAAATGGAAGTGAGTTAGTACACTTTTATCATTATTAGATGTGAAAGAAAGGAATTTCCTCTAGCAAAAACAAGCACATTATCTAGTCAACAAAACCATTATCTAACCCAAAATATCTTTATCACTTGGATTCATTCTGACAGTGACATTGCATATTATCTAATTTAGATAATTTTATCATTCAAGAACATGAATATAGATATTAACATTTTCAGCTGTATCTTAAACGATCAATGGACAAAGTCTAGATACTGGATTCAAAGTGTCGATGAAAACTGAAGGCAGGCGTACAGTAGCAGTTACGTCACGACTGCTGGAAACATGAACATGTGACGCTGCTATAACAATGACAACGCATTTATTCGAAGATCAAGTTGATATATCATCTTCTGTCTGGTACGGGAGGTAATGCAATACAGTACTTCTAAAATCTGCTTCAGGTCAGGATTATTGTTTCTCTTATGAGGCAGAGAAGAAGATTTCTGCAGTCCATTACTGGTAGCTTCGCAGTGGGGCTGAAGGCTCCTGTCTCTGTCTCACTCTGTAGTCTCTAGTTTTCAGCGGGACTTGAATAAGTTGCTTTCTGGTTCTACCATACTGCAGTACAATGCTTTTGCCGTATCCGCCTCAGATATCAAAGCGACAAGAGTTCGCCAGGCAGGTCGATCCGAATCTGACTGAAAAACAAAATCTACCCTGTTTTATGGGCAAACCTCAATTCTAGGGTTTGGTCTGACGGACGTAGGGGAGACACTCAACTCCACTGGTGCCTTTTCCAATCACCTCGGGGTACTACTGAATTCAATGTGTCAAGAACTGCAGATCAAAAGCCCTGCTGAGGACACTGCCTGTGTTTCATTTCAGGTTGGCTAGTATACTCAAACCAACCTGTCAACAGCTCGTCTTTCTACCATCTGGTATTTCTCTCAACCAGTATCTCCTTGTTTCTATTTCAAGCCAAAAATGAAAGTGCTTATTCTGATACAACTATAACAAATGAAAGGAAAATATTGTGTATTTAAAAAAAATATTATAGCTCTAATATTCACTTAGCTTAACCTAGTATGGCACATAGTCAAATGGGGGTAGGAAGATTGTGTTATTCCAATATTCCAAGTTGAGAGAACCTGTCTAGAAAATCAGTATTCAAAATCCTAGCTCAAACACTGTATGTAGTTTGTAGCGCAGTGGATTAAATTCATTATGTTAATTACTATATGGCTCCATTAGTATTACCTAAAACTTAACCTTACCACATTAACATTTAATACTGAGTTCAATTCTTAGTTTGGATAGAAATGTAACTATATAACTAATAGTAGTAGTAATAGCATTTGTTGAAGTAGCAGACTTTTCCTTAAGGCTCAATGTTGTTGCTGGTTTAGTAAGCAAAGTAGAGAGAGAGAATGTATTCCTAAGTTTTTTCCTTCACTGTCTGTTTCTGTTGTCGTAAAAGAAATAATGTTGCATGCAACAATTGAATGAAAAAAGAAATATGCATAGTTGCATGCACAATGAAAATGCAGATGCAAATTTAACTTAACAAGAGATATTTATTAGAAATGTGCACAAGATTAGATCGATACAATTAGCTGTAGATAGAATGTTTGAGTTCTCATTAGTGGAGAAGAAGAAATGTTTTTATAGTTCGGTTTGTTACGTATTAAATGTCTCATGAGAGGAAGAATGCATCTGGAGTATTTTACATGGAATGTCAGAAAGTTAACTATTCAAAGTCGATGTAAAAAGGTATCATTGTCTGTATGTATACATAGTGTGTGTGTGTGTACATATGTCAATAGAAGATGCGTACATGGTATCGAGTGGAACAGACCGCAATCTGCATTCCACAAGGCGCAGAGGAGAGACTGTAAAAAGATTGTGCTTGTATTTAATGAAAAAAATGGTGTATGGTTGGATAACAGTCAAAATATTAATCCTAATTATTTGCTGTGTGTGTGTGGGGTCTGTTATTTTAATGGGCGCTTGTTTTGAGAAAGAATTCATTTATCAGGAGTGAACAGATTTCACCTTTGTCCTGGTGTGTTTTCTTAGAGCAATCGATTTCTGGATTTGACAGAAGATGTATCGCTCATTGTTTAGTATCCTGAGTTTGGTTTTTATATCTCCACAAAATAATTTTCAGTCGGCTGAGTATTTGGTTACACTGAGGCTTGCCTAAAACAACACACCTTTATTTTTATTGTTTTGTTTTGTTTTGTTTTTAAGGACCAATGATAATCTGGTTTTGGTCTGTTACAAGCAAGTTATTTCAATCAAGAGATAGGCCTCCAAATATTATAATCTTTATTATACCCTTATTATAAAAGCTATAGTCTTTATTACTCTCTTATATGTCATTGCTATATAGTAAAATTGTAATTTTTATACAATTTAGGGTTGATTTTTACTGTGCATTATATTATGAATAAATCTTATATAAAATTAGCAACTTGAACAAACTTACATAGATTTCTTAAGGTCACAGAATGAGGAAAATAAACAGTCTAAAGCAAGATTGGTACATGATAAAGCAGTGGAACTATCTGGTGTCAGACCACGTTTGTGGCCAGTGAGAACACTAATTAAAACTGACGAACGACAAAATAAATGGACCGTATATATTTGGACGCCAGAGAACCTAGATGAGAGAGGGACCCAGTGATAAGCTTTGGCCACACAAAAAGCCATGTTATCATGGTGTCACACACACACTGAATGACTACTATATATCTTATCGTCTTACTAGCTCCAGCAATGATTTATGTTTTAAAATAAGTGGTTCTCAGTTGACAGAAAATAAAATAATAGTTGTGATATTTTTTGGAAGTAGTAGTAAGGCTGTTTGTGTTGAATTGAAGAAGAATATGATAGTGAAGAAGTTCTTAACAGTTTAGAAGAGTTTTCACTACAGTTGGCTTGAAATGTTCATCAAGCGTTGTAATCGTGTTGATTTTGAGTTGTATGGTGTGTTGAAGAATTGCAGCATGAGTAGTGAATATTTAAATTGCCGCATTGGTGTGTGTTGAGAGTTTTGTGTTACTGTAGATGTTTGTGTTTGAGTAGTCAGACTGAATGTTGTGAATGATATTAACCTCAGGGACCATTGTCACTACTGAGAACACTGTATTTAAAGACTAAACAGAGACTCAGACAGGCTTGAGATAGGGTTTGAGAAAATGGTCCTCAGCAAGTTTCTGATTGGACAGAAAATATGATGTTTGCCACCAATTTTCATTAGCTACTTATCTATCAATCCTATCTGTCAAAACAATTTTTTGTCATTTGACTTCTGGTTTTCGAAGAGTGAGGATGGTCACTACAAAGCCATATCCAAAGGAGAGGTAGAAAAGTCTGGTATAGAAGACTGTATCTGAAGAGAGAAGGGGTCACATTACTCTCCCTGGGATGAAGTCTAAATAATAGATAGAGAATATTGCTGGAAAGTGAGAAAATTTATTGAAGCAGCATACAATAACCTGTGCAACAGTCGCATAAGTCTGGCCAGTGTGGATTTCAGTATGGTGTAGTTTCTTTTGCTCAGCAGGGTGGAAATTGGAGGGCCTCACCATGTACAAATATGGAATCTCCTATGTTACACTAGTTGCTGAGAATGAGTTTAGCCGATTAGTATATTTGCCACTATTTTCCATAAAAAAGAGACCCCCTCTCTTTCCTTACTTCAATGGAGTTACATTCTTTCACTTTTAAAAACCTTATTATAGAGAAATCTCATGCCTTAAGCTGGCGTTCACCCTCCTCACAGAATTTCCGATGCTCATCAATAGGTTGGAATTCTTTCCTCCACAAAGTCTCTGGATGCCGACAAACATCCTCCATAACTCCACCTTCTTAATTTATTTTCTTCATGATGTCACAGACATTCGGTGCCCTTACCAGGGAATATAATTTCACACACGTGGGATCAAAATATTTCCTGACAACCACAACATCTAAGCCCTTTTAATACAAAGTAGGACTTCATAGTTAATCCGACACTGATTAAGAGGCAAAGGGTTTTTCCCTAATGTCTATCGTAACTGGTATTTTAATTAGTAATGTCTCCTGTTAGACTAACTTCAATCCTTGTCGACATTTAATAAGACTAGTGTGATTCAGTACTAACTTACTTTCAGTAAAGAAACTTGATCTAAAAGACCTAAAGTGGAGGATGTTGAAATCTTATATATATGTACATACACATTTTATATTTCTTTAATATATGACAACAACTTTTCTAACGTGGACTTTCTTCATTGGAAGAATGCACAAACCAGTAACCAATTAATCCCTGCTTAAAAAGGATACATCAGCAGGTGATTCCTAAGGCTGGAAGCAGGCAATCTCTTTTTCTCAGAAATCTTGCCAAGATGGCACTGTGTTAAAACACCATTTCGTTGGTTGGCCTTACGGTCAGCCTTTATTGTTGCCCCAGAGTTGGCCAAATGACCATCTCTTTCAAAAAACACTCTCTCAAATACTTTGAAGAATCAAATCAACTCAATATAGAAGTTATGAGTCATTACCGTAAAAGTATGTGGAACTGATGTAATCAATCAAATACTTTGAGACAACACCCTTTTTCAACTTCAAGACAACTTTAATCACATTCTTCGAGATTATACCCCTTTTTCAAGAGGGCTGACTCTTTGACCTCGAACTGCAAAAACTCTTCAAGTTATCACTTTTCAAGTATTCACCTCATGTATGTAGCGGACCAAAACTAGATTATCTTTGGTCCTTAATTCAAAACAAAACAATAAAGACACACTTATTTTTGCTGGACAACTACGTTGAACTCAACACAGAAATTCTTGTCAAAATCACTTCTCTGAACACAATGTACATCATAGATAGTAGAATTCTTCTCAGCCACATTCTCCAAAATAATCAATTCATAGTGTAATATGATATACATTGGAGACACAGAGTCTAGCAAAGAATCCAAAACTTTCACCTTTAAGTTGTTGGTGACAAAACTAAGATTTGGCAATTCACACCCCACACACATACCACTTTCAATAAAAGTGATATGTGCACACACACATATGCATGTATACATACAGACAATGGTACCTTTTCAACACACACTTTCAACCAAGGAACTTTCTACCTCAATGCGCTCTACACAAAGAGACTTTCGTCTAAATCCAATCATTCTATTTCCAGAACATTCTTTACACTGAAAGAAAAACTCTTTTGAAACAAACTTTGATCTACATAAAATACTCCAGATGCATTCTTCCTCTCATGAGACATTTAACAAATAGCAAACCGGTCTATAAAAACTTATTTCTCCACCAATGAGAACTTTATCAATCTTTCTACTGCTAATTGCATCTAATCTTGTGTACATTTCTAATAAATATATCTTGTTAAGTTATTTTGCATCTGCATTTTTATATTGCATGTAACTGTGCATATTTCTCTTTCCATTCAATTGTTGCATCCAACATTACTTATTTTTTCCACGATTAGAGAAAGAGATAGTGAAAGCAAGAACTATGGAATACATTCACTCTCCATACTTTACTTACTAAATCTTTGCCTTAGGGAAAGGACTACTACCTCAGCAATAACTATTACTACTGCAAATATTGTTACGTTTCTATCCAAACTAAGAATTGAACTTAGTATTAAATGTTAAGTAAGGTTAGGTAATACCAATGGAGTCAGTAAATAAACCTCAGGAATTTAATCCACCTCATTACAAGTATTATGAACTTCTCAAGGACTCTCTTTATATTACCTAGACTTTCTTACAGTAAATCTGCAAGAAATACTATTTTCTTTGCAACAACTCTGTCCTTACCATCCAATTATCTCTGTTAATCAATGTCAGTAATGTAGGAAACACATCCTATTGTTTGCTTGTTTTTATTCATGGTTGATCATGGCAGTTAACATCCTATAAATTACAAAAATTACAAAAGAAGAGAGAAATATAAAGTGAATTGATGCAATAAATCAAAATCTTTTATTGGTTGTTTGCTGGGTTAAACCTAGAGGAATCTAATTAGAATATGCTTATTGTCCACAGGTAGATAAAAGACTATGAAAAGACAGTCATGTTCACTCTTTACTTGACAGTGGAAAAGAAAATTACTCTTAAAAAGGTCAAAGTACTAAAAAGAATGTTGTGTGACTTAGTGACAAGAAAGTGCATTGTTGTCAATCAGACATGAAAGCTCTGTCAAAATAACTTTTACATAACATAGTAGATCCCAACTTACTGATTGAAAATCTTGTGAATGGAGATGGAAATATGAGTATAATATAGTCAATGATATGGCTTATTTTAATACCACACAATTATTTAATTTTTAATTTATTTATTTTAATTTAATTAATTTATTTTTTGTGACTGCTACAAAAAAGGGTCCTTTTTAAAAAATCTTTTATTTGATATCAGTTTTCTTACTCTTCAGTGAGTCATGTATCTAGGTAGTCACAATTCAAGATCTTTCAGCTTCAATCTTAGTCTCCCTTCTCTATCAGATCTGTCAGTGGCTTTTCTGCCCTCATTTTTCTAGTAATTAGTGACATACTTGCATGAAGTAGGTAATATCTGAAGCAACTTTTTAGCATATCTATGTCTGAATGTTTATAATGTCCCTTTAAATAATATCTGTAGGGGCAGTTAAACTTAAGTGAACAATTCTGTGCAAAAACAGGCTCCCAGGCTTTTGCACAATTTTTTAATACAAATTTTCCCTCCAAAAAGTATTAACTGTTGGAAAACCTCAAATAGCTACATTAAAATAATAATCAACCAATCAAAGCCTGACCATTTCCAGGGTCCAATATTTTTCCTTAAATGTAACCCTATCAATGTAACTGGCAGTGGGAGATTCATTTTAACACTTTGACTTGGCGGACATGCATCACACTTCAAAGAGAACAGGGAGACAGCTTTTCATAGAGAGTTCAGTATTTCAACTCAACCGACAAACTTAAACTCTTGTTTTATCATCAGCACCAATGCAGGAAGAGACATTCAAAACCATCATCATTACACTTCTCTTTGCCCTGCCAGCAGGTTGAGTTTACTACTGCTTTCTCACTTATGCATACACACATGAACTGTCTCTATTCTTGGTTATAGACATAACAGGCACACACATGTGAACTGCTACTCACACCTGGTGATACATAACACACACACTTGGGACTGTTTCTCTCCATAAACACATACACAACTTTACTCACTCCCATTACAATTGCCACACACATTGAACTTTTAATTCCAAACTACACATTACCTATTTTCCTCCATTTGAACAATATCTATTTTGTTGTTAATTTAACTGAATAAAACACTGTTGTAAATTGTTATTCCTGCCTTGTTGAATTTCATCTTGAACCTACACGCTTATTTATCTATTTTTATTATTGGGCATGTCAGACGCCAAATTGTCTACCCTGATAAACTGACACACACCCCGCTCCTGTGTCCGCAGCATATCACTCCACTAAGGCTTTGTGCCGTAGTAACCCCAAAATCCCTTCAACCATGAATTGTATACTCATTAATTTCTCTTATAATAAAGACAGTGTTATTCCTTTGTGTTATGAACTGCTTTGCATACTCAAACATTTGATATTTAAAGGAATACAAACACTTGTATGTAATTATGGAAACCATCAACCAAAGCTATCAACATAGGTTTCTTCAGTTTGGTCTGGCTGGTTGGCTATGTATATATCAAGTGTACAGGCTGCACAAATAGAGCTAGAGGGCTGAAAGTTTAAACATTTATTCCTTATTATGTTTAGAAAAAACTCTTTCTTTTTCTTTCAAAATTACCCCCCCATTATAGGTTTTTAGTGGGGGGTTCAATTTGCTATGTAAGTTTATGCTAAATTGGTCACTCAGTTTCTGTCCAGTAGCATTCATGCTTGTTTTTTTTTGAAAATTCAGATTTTTTTGTGATCACTGTCCAACAAAAGGTGAGAGAAGTAACTTATTCATTAATCACCCCCAATCACCTCAACACAACATGCTGCCAAAAGATGTTGGTCATGTGACAGTTTCTATTGAGTGGCTAAGTAGACCTGTTTTTTTATTGTTTCATGCCACTGACCATGAAAATTGATCTCCGCTAAAGAAGTTAACATTTTTTTTACTTTCGTACTAAGCTGGCACGGCAATGACTGTTTGAGTTTTAGCAAAAAATGATTATTTTATTTTATTTTTTTATTAAATCATGTATTGTAAACCATTTTTATTAATTTTTGACTGCTATTTACCCTCATCTTCATTTTTAGTATTTTTTAAAAGAATCACAATGTGTAAAATGGTTTACAATAAATGTAAACAAATAATAATAGCTTCTTTACTAAAACCAAGTTGAATTGTAATTAAAAAAACAACTAAAATTTAAGATGAAGGTAAATAGTAGTTAAAAAAAATTAATCAAAATGGTTTACAATACTTTGTCTAAATAAAAATTGAATAATAAAATAGTCGATCGATTTTTTTTTACTAAAACCAAAACAATAACACTGCTGTGCCGGCATTACTGAAATTGTGATTAAACAAACTAAGAATTAGGATGAATGTAAATAGTAGTCAAAAATTAATAAAAATGATTTACAATACTTGATTTAATAAAAATATAAAATAAATAATCGTTTTTTTACTAAAATTCAAACAGTCATTGCCGTACGAAAGTAAAAAAAATGTTAGCTTCTTTAGTGGTAATTGGTCAAACCAGTCCTTATGATGTGATCCATTTTTGACGGTTAAGTTTTCCTACTTTGCCAAAATTCCTTTTTTGATCTGAGTGACTTGCTTTTTAATCATTTTTAATCTCATCATGCTAAAAGAAAAACTGCATCTTTTTGTAATCATTTTATCTACATATGACATTTATCTCTGTATTCTGCTTCATAGAAAATGTGTGAAGAGGCTATTTCTCAAAGCCTTATTTTTAGGTATTTACTAAGCTTAGCTTAGTATGGCACATAGTCACAAGAGTAGAGCACCTGGCAAGGATAACATTCACGACAATAGTAATGGTCTATGAGACTAGCTTGCTGACCAATACACCACAATATTCATACACATAAAAATTCACACACCCTAATGTTTTCCAGAAAAGAAAAATAGTCTTAATTGCTAACAAGGCAATTTTTATTTTAGTATATGACTATAAATCTGTTGGTTTAATGTACCTTATGTATCTTATATTGGTCAGTAGATACCATGCAGTAATTAGACCAACGTAGGTTTCTACCAATTGTTTCCCAGCTCCTCATCTTTTATGATGAGTGTGGGTTACATAGTTTAGTAAGAGAAGGTGTAACAATATTTGTCTCTGCTTGACCATTCCCTCTCTAGGCTAGTCTTGAAAGTGTTCACATTTTCTGCAGTGACTGTGGCTTCACTCAGACAGTTCTAGTCCGCTGTCACTAATGGTCTCAAGTAGGTCTCAAACTTGATATAGCTTAGATTTCTATCCTGGACGTTTTTGTACCTAAATATCTTATTCCTTTATTTTTACATGTTTAAAAATGCTTTTAGCCCTTTTGAAATTTTCAGAGATTTATTCTTGCAATATCTCCACTTTCTTGGTCCACATTTTCTGTTTTTGTTATCCAGTTTTCGTCACAGCAATAATGTTTAATATTTGTTAACAGCTTTCCATCTGTCAAAATACAATAACATAATTTTTAAATAACTAATATTTTTCTGTTTGGATCTGTGATGATTCAAAGTTGAACATATTTTTCCATTCTGCTATTTATGGTATGTGTCATGCAAAGAATTCACACCACTAGGCAGTGACAGTTGTTTGCAACCTAAAAGCAAATTTTATTATAAACTATGAACAAGTGATATTAATTTTGACAGCAGTTACTTTTACTAATTTGCAGCCAAATAAGCATGGGCGTCCGCTGAGAGGGGGAGGGGGCAAACAGGGCATTTACCAAGGTCGAGGGGTTTTAGTTGGAACCTTATAGTCAAATAATGGTGTTTAGTACAATAGTTTTATGTAAGCCCAACTTAATGTTCCCATATAAAAGGACTGTATTATTATTTACTGGTGCTCACTCCATCGGGTCAGGTCATGCATCTCCATCTGCGGTCCAGTGCACCATCTAACATCTGGATCATATAGTGGGTCGTACTTGCTTACACTACAAATGGCGGAGGGAATGCCTATCATGTAACATGTAACAGGGTTAGCGTTAAGATATATT
>VCCN01003764.1:726863-738910 GCA_006491835.1 Architeuthis dux | reverse complement strand
TTACTGGCCAGAATAATACTGGATATGTAGTCCAGGAGCATTAGGTCCAAACATTAAAATTAATTTAAACAAGCTGATTTCTGCAGGATAGTCCCAATGGAGCTTCCCGAGAAATCCAACATGGCATTCAAGATGGCCACCGTATTTAGACAAAATATTGAAATAATCATAAAATTGCAACCAAGCCTAATATGAATATGGTTTGGGGATCTATTTCTATGTTTTAGAGGTTGGAAAATTGATTAAAACCCACCTTGATGTAATATTTTTGCAGGATAGGGTCACAAGATGGCTGCCGTATCTGGACAAAATAGTGAGGAAACCATAACTTTGCAACCAAAACAGATGGAAAGTTGATTTTAGAGAAAATTTCTGTTTCTATGGTTGGGCAATCGATTTCAAGTTGACCATAATATTTGTGCTAAAGTTCTTGGACTAATGGACAAAAAACAAAGACAAGGAAACTGGTTTAAATCAATCAATGTATAATAGTAATTCTTTTCCTCTAATAATCCTCCAGGGGTTGTGTAAAGATTATTGGAGGTTGCAGAAATATTTGAACATTTTTTTAAAAAGAATAATCATGCAACTAAAGTTTTTAAAAAAAATCTTTTTTATCTCTCTCTAAAAATGTACTTCTGGGACTCGTAAAATTGCTTGATACTATTCACTAATTTAATAAACACTGTAAAATTTACTTACCTTTGTCAACGGAGTTGGAGAGGTAATGTATTACCCCATGTCTATCGGTCTGTCTGTCCACACAATATCTCCAAAAGTTCTCAATGAATTTCTATGAAACTTTGTTGAACGGTGGTCTATGAAAGAAGTGATTACACTTTTGGGCGGATCTATGCACGGTTACCTCCCCTATGTTGTAGCTATATGTCCACACCATATACCCAAATGTTCTCAATGAATTTCAATGAAATTTTGTGGAAGGGTGGGCCATGGGCTATGGAAGAAATGATTAAATTTTGGGTGGATCCAGTAATTTGTTTCCGACAGAGATATTATTATTATTCTGCAGGTTAAAAACGAATAGTTAATAAAAAGGCTAAATATAAATTTCAAGAGGAGTAACTCAATATTTCTACATTTAAACGTCTCTCCCTTGTTTTCTAATATTTTATTTTCATTCAGTTTTTAGTTAGTGTACAGTGTTCGCAGAGGTATGCACTCTCTGAGTGCTTTCTAGTTTTTAGCACTTTTCTAAGCAGCCACTTTCAGCAACCACAATCTAACCACCACACAATTCTATTATTGTTTCTTTACTTTTGTCATTGTCACTTTCTGTCTGGTTTACCATCAGAACCTTTGACAAGTAACACTCAAGTCATCTTATGTCAACTGTTTTCCAATAATCATTGTAAAGCAACTGCTGCTTCAGTAAGTGTTGCCAATTTAGTGTGTTTTACACTAAATTCAATGTGTTTCTTGTTATGGCAGTGCAAAATAGTGCTAAATTAGGGAGCTGCGCTTAAACATGTTGGCCATTTTCCACCATCTTTTTCTACTTTTGACCATTTTTTAGTGTCTCTTTGATGTTTTTTGGCCATTTTTGTCTATTTAAAAAAACATTTAGTGCTTTTTGGCAGTCAAACTAGTGCGAAAATATTTTTTGAGTTGAAGTACAGTATCACCCAAAAATGAGTATACCCCTACCACTTTTTTTATTGAAAGTTAATTTTCTTCTTAACCAGACATAGCAGGATTTTATTATTTCTAGTGGAACATTACACAATCCAAACGGATATTATCAGGTATTATTTAGGAACAAACTATACAGCATTGAAACTCTGTTGCCAAAAATATAAATATGAGGCCATCCAAAAATGAGTACACCCTGACGAAAATATATTTGGGTTTTGTTGCTTTTATCAGAAGTGCTTTCAACAAAATTCAACAATACTTTCATTGCTTCTGCTTGCATTCTTGTTTTATTTATATTTTAGGTATAAAATGAATGCACTTATGTTGTTGAAATCAGGCAAGAGATCAAAAATAAATGTTCTTCTTAAGAATAAAGCACGTCATATAATCATTAAGTTCCAGAAGGGATCACTCTTTGCTAAGGATAAAAGCGACTTTGTTTTTGGTTTCGCAAAGGTGAGTTTATTATTATTCAGTTAACAAAATGGGATCAAGTTTACATCAGGCACCCTAAAATTGTTGAATCGAAAAAGGACACATTTTGCGTCGACACCGGACATGTTCAGATTTACGTACATTCAATAAAAAATAGTTTGTTTTTTTTAAACTTACAAATTTTCCAAGTTACTAAGATACTTTCTCCCGGGAAAATAAAAAGTATTTGGCTTTTATAGCGATCATTAGAGTTTAAATTTTACAGTTATTCAGTAACTGTCATCTTAGCGTAATAAAAAATAGAAAAAGGTTGGATGGAAAGCACAAAAAATACTTTTTATTTTTCCGGGAGAAAGTATCTTAGTAACTTCGAAAATTTGTTAGTTTTTAAAAAAACAACCTATTTTTTATCGAATGTAAGTAACTTCGAACATGTCTGGTGTCGAGGCAAAATGTGTCACTTTTTGATTTGACAATTTTTAGGGTGCCTGATGAAAACTTGATCCAAAAATGCATATCCTTTTTAGGTAATAAAACAACTCAGGCCTTGGCTTGGACAAAGGATAATAATTGCTCTGCATTTGAGTTGCAGCTGTTCCAACACAGCTTTAAATGATTATGGATTTCATGACAATTATCTTTATATATAAAAAATCCAGTGTCTGTTGCTTTGTAATGCTCAAAACAGATCATGCTATGTTTTTGTTTATATCTAAGAGTGTAGACCAGATATATTTTTCATATTTTACATACATAACCCCAATATAAGTCTGCATAAAATGGTATAATATATATGTTGTTCATCTCAACTAGGTAAGTACCAAAAACATTATGAACCATAGTAATGATCATATACTTTATTTTATAGCAATTTTAAAACATATTGCAATAATTTAAATATCTCCTTTGAGGTTTTGATTTTGGTTTTAATTGCAACAGAATAGTATAATATGGAAATGGTTCTTCGGACGGTTGAACTCCTTGTTATTTGTGTTGTAAACACAACGTTTTGGCTGATCCATTCTTCGGCCTTCTTCAGGTGTAAAATCCGACTGTGAAGGGTTAAACAGAAATTATGCTTAAAGGGGAGTAGCCCTTATAGTGCATGGCCCTGGTGTTTCTGTGTCTTTGTTCTGTTGGGTTTGGATTTGTTGAGAAGTGGAAGCCACATCGGGTTGAAATCCGCGCTTGTCTGGCTAATGCATTTAGTCGACATTTTGATGTTTTGATTGCAACAGAATAGCATAAAGTTAGTTGTAAAAAAAAGAAAAATTACTTTTGCATACGTAAAGAAAGTTTCAGACTGTTTTTAATGTCAGTTTTTATCAACCAAAACTACTTTGATTATGCCATGATTGATGTCTTACTGCTGATGGAAAAATTTGGGGTGGGTACTTTGGTATATTGAGTTATGGGTGATCCAATTGTTTGTTTACGTTTTATAAACAAAAACTATGTTTTTGGTTACAATTGGAAAATATTTTCAATTCTTGAAAATCTTTTCTGAAATTTAGTTAGAATGTTGGGGAAACCCCATGAATTAAAAAATGGTGAGTTATGGCTGATCTGATTGTTTGTTTACATGTAATTTAAAATTGGATGACTTCTTTAATTTAAAAGATTTTC
Organism: Architeuthis dux; assembly: GCA_006491835.1. NCBI lineage: Eukaryota > Metazoa > Mollusca > Cephalopoda > Oegopsida > Architeuthidae > Architeuthis > Architeuthis dux. The sequence continues at coordinate 735,196 of VCCN01003764.1, read as the reverse complement.
AATTCTTGACAATTTTTACTGAAATTTAGTTAGAATGTTGGGGAAACACCTGGAATTAAAAAATGGTGAATTATGGATGATCTGATTGTTTACATTTTATATGTAATTTAAAATTGGATAACTTTTTTTATTTAAAATTGAATAACATCTTTATTTTTTAAAATATTTCAATGAAATTCTTTTTATGAAGTTTGAGGGAGGTATGAAGACTTTGGTATAATGAGTTATGGGCGATCAGATTCTTTGTTTATAAACAAAAAACAGTTTTTGGTTCCAATTGGAAAAGATTTTCAATTCTTTATGATTTTTTCTGAAATTTAGTTAGAATGTTGGGAAAGATATTTCAATGAACTGCAGGTTAAGTGTTATTGAAACAGTCTGGATACTTCATAAAATGTGTGTGGCACACCGATGCAATTATTTAAAATCTGAAAACTAAATTTCAAAACAGACACATATGCTCAATCATTATCAATTATTTCAGTAAATATGTATTTTTTAATTCTTTTAAAAAAGTTATCCTTTACAGCATGAGGTGTTTTAATGGCATAGCCAATGGTTTCCTTTGAAGGGAAAGCCATTTGACCAAAGGTCAATTGTACATCTCATGATGTTCATACAGTGTGTTCTAACATTATATGCAAATCAATAAAATGATGATAATTATATAACTAATGGCTCTAGAATCATTAAATTTTGGTTATACACCACATGTTTATGTGGAATATCCCAAAATCTAAGATCTTATTATAATAGAATTTCATTTCTGCTGGAATATATAAAATATGATTATTTAAAACATTCTAATTCATCCACAGCCATCTCAAAAGAATCAATTTGAAGTGATAGGAGAATAAAAAAAATGAACAAGAATGGCCAAACATAATGATTTATTCCAACAAATGACATACACAGCAAACTATTACAGGTTTGGTTGAATCATACAGTTGAAAAGCCATATTATTTGCTGATATACTTTCCATTTTTTCTAATGACTTCAAGCAGCCTACTGGCCACAGAAGAAGCTAAATTCCAAATTTCTTCAGAGGTGATGGATTCACAAGTAGTTGATATTGCTTCCCAAAGTTCATTCTTGGATGAAAATTGCTTGCCGCTTTCATAAAGGCGCCTTTTGATGATGCACTAAAGATTTTCAATAGGGTTTGGATCTGGCAAATATTTTTTAAACTTAATTTAGCTAAGTATTCAATGGTTACAATGAGCTGGAACACTGTCAAGCATAAATACCACTTTCCGTTTGAATGATAGTCTTCTTGAGTCATGTCTGAAGCTTGGTCTTTAGGAAGTTGATGTAGGCAGATGAGTTCATTTCGATGTAATGTTTATATAATGTCTATATATGTATGTATTAATGTTTACAATTAATAATAAATAAACATGCGGAAGCAAGCTCCCAGTGGCCCCCATTCCTTTTCTGGTCCCAGAAACGTGGACCGGAAGTGAGAACGGCAAGTCTCTCTGGTCCAGGCAATAGCCCTGTAAACATGTGTCTTTGTTCCATCTCTTTTCTTTTCTTAAACACAGCTAAATACAGTTGTGAATCAAACACGTTCAAACTAAACACTGCTAAACAGATAAGAACACACAACAAACAACAAAGGCACTAATGCCAGAAGACATTACAGATGCCATCAGCAATTCTCCAGGGGCCAACCAATTCATTGCTAATGATTCCTGCCCCAACATAACTCTTCTGCCTCCTTGCTGATGTCTCCCCTGGAGAGGCCTAGGATCTTACTTTAGGCCTATCCTGTTTGCCAGCCATTTGGACCATCCAGCATTATCCTGCACTAGTCTATGAATAACACCCACTGAATGTCTATTTTCAGATACTTTTCAGCCCACGTAACACGTTTAGCACAATTCTTCGGCTTCAGAGGAGGGCGAACAATGGTTTTAATGCCTGTCCCTAAGCACTTCAAGATGTAGCATCACGAGGTATTTGGCACATTTGGAGAATAAATGGCAGCAAATAACTCTTTGTTAATTTTTAGCGCATGCTTATATATCTCGTTGAGTAAGAGACAAACATTCACACATCTTCCCTTTGTCAGCACATGTACTGCATGCAACTAGGATTGAGACACATTTCTTGATTGTACAGTGGTCTCTGGCTAGAGTTTTAGCAATTTCCAGTGTTTTCCAGTGTTTTTTCTAACTTCATTAATCATTTGAACAATATTTTCCATTTCATCATTACTCAAAAAATCTTCAAGGCCCATGTTGCATAAAATGTTGAACGCTGGGAAAGAAGCAATATCACCAAAATGGATGCCGGATATTTATTAATGCATGCACAAACACTTCACTTGACATTGCATGACATTGTGGATGCCTGGGTTGCACACCTTTTATTAAAAAATTTGTGAAAATCCATGCAGTCAATCAATGGATATTTTAAATAATGCAATTTGCATATAATGTTGGGACACACTGTAATTCAATTCTGTATTCTTCACTAATAAAAAACTGGAATGAACTGACTTCTCTTTGATCTTTTAGGATCCTACCAAAGACATTGCTGCTGATGTTGCTTTGAAGCTGAAATCTGAAGGCGCATCTTGTGCCTTGTTCCACCAATTAGATTTACATGTTATCCCATCAGTCTACCAGATTTGGAAAAGGTAAAGTAGCAGTTACTAATAAAAATCATCCCACATAGGTTAAATCAGTTAATTTCTTGGTGAAAGCTGTTTATGCAAATTGTACACACAGCTCTGTCTTTCATGAAAATCACATTTCAAAATCTATCCTTTGTATTACTGGGACACAGTAGGCTTCATGGAACAATTAGGAATAATGAAACAAGGTAAAAGAATTAAGTTTGAGAAATTAAATAATTGAACCATGTGAGAACAGCAGATTCAAACCTGGAATTAAACCAGGGTTTACCAGTATAATCCAGTAAGATCGAGTAATATCCATCAAACACCCCTGTTCCTCTGGAGTCTAACCAAGTTGACAAATGGGTCTGCACTTATGACATGGGCTATGTATTTCGTTATCTACATGAAACTGCTAAAGTATTAGTCCAGTAGAATTAGTCAGAATTTATACATGGACCTTGAACAAATTTGCATAAGATGAAACTTGGTATATAGATAGGGTATAGGTCTAACTAAAACATATGGTCCTCCAAAATCCGAGAATAGGTTTTTGAGAAAATTAAGCTTTTTTTGTTATAATTCAAAGTTATAAATTACAATACAAACTAGAAAGCAATTAGAGGGGGGCATACCTCTGCCAACGCCATTGCCAGGGGAAGTAATTGTGCATGGAACCGCCCCCCAAATTGAATTACTTCTTCCATGGCCCATTGCCCACCCTTTCACAAAAGGTCATTGAAATTCATTGAGAAGTTTTGGAGATATCGTGTGGACAGACATGAGTATATACATAAATGTATGCAAAAAAGAACTGAAAAATATCTCTCAATCAAATAAAAATTCCTGGTTCCGGCCCAAAATTTAATCAGTTCTTCTGTAGCATATTGTCTAACCTTCCACACAATTTCTTTGAAATCAATTGAGAACTGTTGGAGATATTGTGTGGACAGGCATGGAATTTGGATAATATATTATGATGTGTGTGTGTGGGGGGGGGCGTAATTGTGCATGGATCCACCTCAAAATTTAATCATTTCTTCTGTAGCCTATTGTCCATCCTTTCACAGAATATCATTGAAATTCATTGAGAACTGTTACGCCTCCATATATAGGGTTTGTATCTTGTCTTAGACATGCATATCTCTCCTGCACACTGAACTCGATTCCCTATTATCACCATTATTAGGCTAATCATGTTTGGTCATTTTTCTCAAAGACCTAGTCTCTGATTTTGGAGGACTTTTGATATGTATAGCATTTCCTCTAACTATAAACCGATTTTCATCTTCATGCAAATTTGCTCAAAGTCTCTTCCTAATTCTACTAATGTTAAGTGATTAATGACTACTGGTGTCAATATATTCATGACCACACATAGGCATATGAGCTGGGCATCATAAGGGTTAGTACAGAATCAAATGCACACCCCAAATTATTTGGGTATTTTCACAAACTAAAATGCTAAAAACATGCCTGGGGTCCCATTAGTACACACAGAAGATGTCATGGGGATAGGTTGTGAGGTTCCTGAATTACGCTGTCAAATACAGATGGACATTTAGTGAATTATAGTAGAATGGGCCAGATAAAATATTCCATACTGCCACAAAATTCCCGACTTTGTTTTCTAAGTTGCTGAGATTATTAACAAGGTGAACCAGTGACTGTATTTATTTCTATGTATGCCATGTTCTCATCAACTTTCCAAGAAAGATTTAAGATGGTAAATGATATTACATTGTTTTTCATTTCAGAATGGGACTGGATTGTATGCTCTGCGGAGGTAGGCAAAAATTCCTGGCTGCACTGGGTATTGATAGAGTTTCTTTTGACAAAAAAATGATTGCGTCAAATAATCTACGAAAACGAATGTCTGCGATGAACCCAGAAAACAAATTGAAAAGTTCCAGGATGAACAAAAGACAAATGGAAGAACAAGCAGGGCTATTGGCATCATCCTTGCTAGCATTTTTTAATGATTCAGGTATGTAAATGTGTAGTATAAGCGTCTTGTACATGTTCTGCTGACATGAAACATCTCGTTCCAGGGCTGCACATTTATGGGCGAGAGTTATCTGTGGAGGGAAACAAACAGTTGGTCCATACAAGAGAAAGGCTCCCCAACATGGCCAGAGAGAAAGACGACAAAATTCATTCATTTCAAAGAAAAAATGGGTCCTTTTTATTTCCATTGATAAGCTGCGATGCAGGGCCGGTTCGCGGATCAATCAGGGTATTGAATTATGTTTTGTTGAAATTTAATGAATTGTTCCATTCCTAGTTACGTTACTGAAGGACTGAGGGTGATGATAGCAGTTCAAATCAGGCCACATTCGCTTCCTCCTCCCATTCTCTCGGGTGATTTTTGGATTGATATGAAACTTGATCCAGACCTTCGTGTGAACCATTCTCATCTTCCTACCCCTCCTCCTACTACCACACTTAGTAATGCTAAATATTAATTTTCTCAGCTGTATCATGTTAGATTGATATGAAACTTGGCCCAGACCTTCGGGTGAACCATTCTCATCTTCCTCCTGCTACTACTACCACAACTAGTAATGCTAAATATCAATTTTTTCAGTCGTATCATGTTGAATTGATATGAAACTTAGTCCAGACTTTCAGGTGAACTATCCTCATCTTCCTCCTGCCACTACTACCAAAATGTTTAAAAATGGAACAAAAGTCGCTAATTGTTATAGTTGCTAATTATTGGGTATTGTTAAGAAGTGCCTTGCTAAAAAATTTGTCACTAATTGTAGGTTGCCTGTCCATGTGGTTGCCTCAATTACTAATTGAGGCAACCACATGGACAGATATGGACGTAAGGATGGTTGGCTCATCGTTGAACTTATGGTTCTTGTTCTTAGATTCATCACTCATACACTCAACAAAAATTATTTGAAATAAGAATGAAAATTGTTTCATTTGATCTGTGGCAACACTAGCTCCATTATAGTAGGATGAAATTTATAAGTAATCATTGTATACTGATAATTCTTTATCATTTTTAATTGCTGTATTACTACCATTTCTTATGGATCATTAAAAAATGTAATTCTCATAATTTATTTTTGATTTAATTAATCCAAGTGGAAATGCCAATAGATATAGACAGTGAGGAATACTGTTGATAAACTTGCAACTAATTGTAATGTTTGCACATAGCCAGTGACAAGGAAAGGGAGATAACTACCTAGAATTATCTACCTTGCATTCAAGCCTTAGGGAAGTACAGTTCAAGCATGCGCAGTGATTAAAATAAAGTTTTGCTCATGCTTGCTGAGGAACTCTCTCTTATCACTGTGTGTGAGCTTGTGTCAATATCATTTGTCTCTGTGTTCCTTTCTTTGAGTCATACCCGCTTTTGGTAGTGAATTATAATTGCTAGTCACTCACAAGCTGAGAGACATCACACTAGTAACATTGATAAGAACACCTAAAGGCAGAAGCAAGAAGTTTTCAAGACAACATTCAGCAAAGACTGGATTGCAGGAGAGAATGGTAGGAGGAAGTGAATGGGGCCTGATTTGAACTGCTATCATCACTGTCAGTCCTTCAGTAACGTAACTAGGAACAGAACTCATTAAATTCTTAACAATACCCAATAATTAGCAACTATAACAATTAGCGACTTTTGTTCCATTTTAAAACATTTTGGTAGTAGTGGCAGGAGGAAGATGAGGATATTTCACCTGAAAGTCTGGACTAAGTTTCATATCAATTCAACATGATACGATTGAAAAATTGATATTTAGCATTACTAGTTGTGGTAGTAGTAGCAGGAGGAAGATGAGGGTTATTCACCCGAAGGTCTGGATCAAGTTTCATATCAATCCAAAAATCACCCGAGAGAATGGGAGGAGGAAGCGAATGTGGCCTGATTTGAACTGCTATCATCACCGTCAGTTCTTCAGTAATGTAACTAGGAACAGAACTCATTAAATTTCAACAAAACAGAATTCAATACCCTGATTGATCCGCGAACCGGCCCTGCATCGTAGCTTATCGAAAATAACAATTAGTGACTTTTGCTTCATTTTTAAACATTTTGGTAGTAGTAGCAGGGGGAAGATGAGGATAGTTCACCCGAAGGTCTGGACCAAGTTTTGTATCAATCTAACATGATACGGCAAGCAAGAAGTTTTCAAGACAACTTCCAGCAAAGACTGGAATGCAGGAGAGAATGGGAGGAGGTGAATGCGGCCTGATTTGAACTGCTATCATCACTGTCAGTCCTTCAGAATTCATTATGGAATCAAAAACTTTAATTTAATATTTATTGCATTTTTTTCTTTTACAGGTGGTAGCTGTAAATACCAAAGAAACTTTGCTTATAGCATAATGGAATGTCTCAGTCCTGATTTGCGAAAACTGATACAACACCGTGGAGGCAGCAAACTGGAATATGTCTTAGTTCGATAATAATGATACAAAGAAATTGGGTTTGAGGTTTATTGCCTTTATTCTGCAATGATAAATAAATACTAATATTGAAAAACCCACAAGCTTCTTTTTCTTTCTTCTTCTACTACTGCTACTACTACTACAACAACAACCACCAGGCAGGGATCCAGGGGGCCTCCGGAGAGGTCACAATTTTCACACAGAATGCACAGGCGTAAGACTTACATATTTTGATTCCTTGTACTTTAATCTACTTAGGCCACCAATCAAACCTTGGGCACCAAAAAACATAAAGTGGTCTTGGCTAATAACATATTAGATTTATTCACAACAGCAACTTCAGAAGAATGTATTAGGTTTCTTACAAATATTGGGCTTATCGAAGCAACAGTTTTGGGTACGGTGGCAAATTTTTGATCAAGGGAGAATCCTCTAAAAAAATATTTAAAGTATATAATATTTATTTGTTTAAATTAAAACTCTTGTTAAGTATATTATTTTATCCGCCTACACAAGGTAGAGGTGGATAAAAAGAAAATACTATAGCGGTTTGATCTCATATTCTTACATTTATGATGTAACCACTTGAAAAATAGCCTGAGAAATTTAATTTTTATAAATTTTGATCTCTATTTATTAAAATAGTGTTACAAATTTATTTATTTGTCTCTTTTCTCATATTTTTTTCCCATAAAAAAAAAATTGCCCCTTACCCGATACCACCCCAAAGTTTTACTAAACTTCTAGAATTAATAAAAATTTAGTTTAATATTTTCCTCATTATTCTTTATCAAATTTGACTAGTTTTTACCTTCATCTTAATTTCAGTTGTGTTTATATACAAATTTCAATTCAGGCCGCTGTTTCTAGGGCAACGAATAACAGTGCCGTCGGATAATAAAGAATAAGCCTTCAGGGAGAATCGAACTCACACCCTCATTGCCAGAAGGAGTCTAGTTTACACCTAACTGCTTTTACCAATCAGCCACAAAGACTTTTATGGTTTAGCAGAAGCTGAATCACACTTTTAAACTCATTCCTTACATCCAACTCTCGGCACCATATTTTTGTTGTTTTCACGTATGAGAACTAGTAGTCTTAATAGATAGATTAATATTTTTCTGATTAATTTTTGAAATTTTAAGTGGGAATTTTACCCATGATCTAGCCAATCTTTTAAAGGACTGTTTTTTTAAAAATCTAAACTTGTCTTTAAATGTACATATGTATAAATATATACAAAAGATATTCCCCCCCCACACACACAATCATATGAAAGCAATCTGGAAGTACTTG
>VCCN01003764.1:715269-726662 GCA_006491835.1 Architeuthis dux | reverse complement strand
TATTTTGTCTTCATATCTAGAAACAAGAGGTCTCTCCTGGAAAAACTGTGTTGGCATCTGTACTGATGGTGCCCCATCAACGGTTGGTTCCATAAGAGGTTTTGTTTCTCTTGTAAATCAAGAAAATGCTGATATTGTCTCAACACATTGCTTTCTTCACAGAGAGATGCTGATTTCAAAATCTCTTGGAGATGAATTGAAAAACTTTTATGATGATGTTACAAAAATGGACAACTTTATTAAACTAAGACCAGTTCACTCCAGAATGTTTAAAAAGCTGTGTGAAAACCTGGACAAAGAGTACATAAATCACTTGTTACATACAGAAATCTGGTGGCTGAGTAGAGGAAGAAGTCTAAATAGGGCGTTTGAGCTGAAAGATGAATTTTGTCAAGTGCTTTGAAGATGAAAAATGGTTGCAGAGGCTAGCCTACTTAGACATTTTTCATCACATGAATCAGCTGAACAAGTCGCTGCAAGGCCTTGAAGTATTGACTTCAAGTGACAATATTCTTGGATTTAAAAGAAGACTGAATCTTTGGAAAAATCATGTTACAAAAGGAAGTCTTGAAGTGTTTCAACTACTGTTGGGGCTTAAGAGTGAAGAAGGATACCAGCAAATTTCAAGTCTTATTGAAATCCACTTGGAAGAACTGTTGATAAAAATCGAACATTATTTTCCCTCCTTTTCAACAGCAGTGTATGATTGGGTGAGGGATCCATACTCTGAATCTTCTGCTTGTCCTGAGAACATGACTTTAAGAAAAGAAGAAGAACTTTGTGAGCTGCAGTCTGATCGTACACTGAAGATGAAATTTACTGACCTATCTCTGGACAAGTTCTGGATTTCTGTGAAAGAAGAGTATCCTGCCATTCATAGGAAAACAATAAACATATTACTGCAGTTTTCAACTTCTTACATGTGTGAGCAAGCTTTTTCTTATTTAACAATTATCAAGAGCAAAGACAGAAATCATCTCCTTTTAGTTGAAGATGAAATCCGTGTGTATTTATCTAAAGTTTTGACCACAAATTAAGTATTTGTGTACGAAAAGACAAGCACAGGTTTCTCATTAGAAAAATAAATTTCATTATCTAAACCGGCTTCAGAAATAACATATAACCCATATGAATCAGCTGATTTATCTTAATCTTTTATTGATAATGTTGAAAAGTCATAACTTATTGTAGTAGTTATTATCTGTTTTTGTTCTGTTTATATAGGACGCTGGTTATTTATGATTATTTTATGTGAATATAGATATGTTTGATTTGTTTTCTTGTGTGAATGAAAACCTCCTTATGAGATCTCTTGAACAAGCAGTTTGATTTCTGTTGTTTTTTGCATTGCCAATAAACTTGAGAAAAACTATTTTTTACTTAAAACCTGCTATCAGAAAGATATATATGTTTTCCTTATGAACGAGAAAGAAAAAGATTACTAAAGATATATAATATTTTTTATGTAGGGGTTCCCAGAGACGTGGAATTTATTTCAAGGGTTCCCCAAGGGTTAAAAGGTTGGAAAACGCTGATCTAGATAAAGGAATTTTTTTTAAAAGAAACAAAAAAAAAAAATCCCAAGTAAACATAAATTAACCTTAAAAACAAAAATGTATTATATCCATTGACAGATTGAGTGAGAAAAAAGAATTTGGAACCCCCACATCCCTGTTCAAAATCCTGGATCCCCCCCTGACTATTTACCCAAGTCTAAACTTAGCTTTCTATAAAACATGGTCCAAGCTGTGCGTGGAGAAGAACACCCCACCCACACCAAAAAGTTTTTTTTTAATGTAAACAGTAGAGCCAGCCACTCAATCTTTGTAGTGAGTGCCATATGCACAATCATTAAAATAAAAAATAACAAATAAAAATGAAATCTCAGTAGTACAGACTTGAAAAGATTAAATGGTAGTCTATGGATAGTATATCTATATAAAAATTACTGATCAGTTAAAGTTCAATACTGGACAATTCTAATATGCATTATATAGAGTTTTCTTTTTACAGATGGGATTTTTTAGATGTGTCCAACACATCTCTGTAAAACACTTGTCAGTCGGTCGGTCTCGTTTACGTAAACAACAGGGCCATCTTTTGCTGAGCAGTACCAGAACATTTTCAGTGATTTCAACCATTGCCGTTTTCTGATACAGAAGACCATACGTGTAAAAGTCTGCTGCTTTAGAATCTGGTTTCTGTGGAGAAATTATTTTTCTTTAGAAAGATGGTTGTTTTTAATAATTGTAACAATGCAATATTTTTGCTGCCCCCCTCCCCCCTTTCATGTATGGGTGTAGCTGATATATGATTGATTCTCAGATTTTTGAGAAAAAAAGACTATGCCATAAAAATATAATTTTGAACATGGCAGCTTTTAATGTAGTGTTTCGGCACAAGAAGCCGTGGACAAAAGGGGAGACAACCTCCTTTCCCATTTGATGATCGCTAGGGAAGGAGAAAGCCCCCCCCCCATATACTTATATTTAAAAAATCATTCATATATATTGTGTATATCAACGTGGTGAAGTATAAAAATGAAGATTTCTCGTCATATGCACTTCGAGTTTTGCCCTGACCCACTTTCTAAGAACTAGAAACACCACTGGGTATAACATATATGCAAAGAACACAAAAAACACAACAATAATTAAAAGAAAGAAATTACATATATTTATTTGTATATATTTAAATCAAATATTAGAAACGGGAACACCACTGAATGCAAAAAAAAAAAGCACATTATCCACAGAATCCAGTTTCTACAACAGGAAATTTTTACATGTATGGTTCTCCATAGCAGAACCGGCAATGGTTGAAATCACCAAAAATGTTCTGGGACCAGTCAGCAAAAGATGACCAACAACAGAAAGAGGAAGGAAGGGGGGTATTTACCAGCTGCTATAATGCCAAGAGGAGAATGTGTGACATCATTAAAAGAACATCTATTCTGATCAATATTTTTTTGATAATGATTTCTTTAACTGTCAGGGTTAAAACTGGTCACGGGACTAGAAATTCTGTTGTTTTTTTTTTGGTAAACAGAGGTTTGTGCAATGTTTTAAAATTTTCATTAAAAACTCTGATCATCGCTACAATTTGTAATGTTTTTGGAACCTAGCTATACCTTTTCCCGAGCACGTTTAAATGTAAGGCAAGTAAATTAAAAAACTACCCCAATCATATAAAGAAAACAAGCAAAATTAATCTATGAACATGAGTAAATCGCATAAATACACTGCTACAGTTGCTGCAAAATTCATGGGTCTTGTTCATTACTCCCTGTTCTTGACTTCCACGAGGTTCAAGATGTCAAGTCAAGAAAAATATAAGACAAACCTACCTGTTTTTCTTATGTGGAAATACTTGCAGGTTTGTTCGTTCATTTCAGTCGTCAGTTTCTTCTTATGATTAGTGTTGGTTAGAAGCTTTAGTGCTTGTTAGTCAACAAGAAAACAGGAGGGAAATAAGTTGGAAGTGTAGATAGTTTTTTTTTTTAGAAGAAATAGACTCATCTCCCAGACATGGCAATAATTTAGGAGATGATATAGACACAACCAGTCTTGGCCGTGGAGTTACTCAAACTGACTGGATTCACCGAAAAGCGTGACAAATCACAGATGTTGACCATGGCGTGAACTTTGGCACGCAGCTGTCTGAAGGTCAACTGTCTAGACAAACAAGGGGAGTAGATCTAAAAATAGTACAAACTACTCCTGATGTCTAGCGGGTTATAACAGTCCCCATCAAAAGCCATAAAGATTAAATTGCAGGTTTTTTTTGCCGAAAAAGATCCAAAATGCTAAGTATGGTTTGCTATTTTAAAATCGGCTAAATCTTATATATAAAATATATTTTAGATGTTAAACTCTGTTTCACTGTTGAATCAGATATTTTTTATTGATCCACAATGAGTTGTACAACCAGTTTCACTCTCTGGATTATTCAAGTGGGTGCAAAATTAATTTAGAAATTCCAATTTATACTAAGAAAGTCTTTTTTCATGTCTTGTTATTTGTTGAAGTTTTGTGGTGGGTGTTTTCAATCCTTCTGGGGTGTTGCTTGTTCCCTGCACTGTTGTCCGCTGCCCCTTTATTTTATGACTGTATCTGTCTATCCCTTTTCTTTATTTTCTGTTAATGTGTTTTATCTATACTGTATCTTATCTTATTTCGCTATTTATTCCTTGATCACTTTTCCCAACTCCACAAGGTCTATGCCTGGTTATTTTGCTATTCTTAATATCTATTTTATATTCCTTCCGACTCCATATTGTTTATGCCTGATTATTTAGCAGATCATCTATTTAGGTCCTAATTATCTTAATTATTAAATATTTTTTCAATCATTATTCACATTTTCGTTGTTGATTTCTAACTCATCACTATTTTAACATCATAATTTTCAATATTTTGACTCAATAATTTATCTCATTAGTTATTTTGTGAATGTTATTTCTACTCATCTTGGTATTCTAGTATCCCTATTCTTATTTATCGTATTTTAATTTTGTTTATTTAAGGGTTCCTACGTTGTAGTAGTTCTGCCTCTTTCTCATTTTATCACATATTTAAGTGATGTATACATATATAACTCGGCTGAATATCATAGATTGGGCCGTTTTGAAGTCAATGTTTGGCCGATAAAACATAAACAACTTATTTTACATTGACAAAATTTTCACAAGGTAAAAACCTAGATTTTAAACTATCCTCATGCTATGACTACCACAACTAGTAATGATAAATATCAATTTTCACAGATGTATAATGTTGGCTTGATATGAAAGTCAGTCTAGACCCCCAACCCCCACAGCTGGTAATGCTACTACTATTTCGTTTAGAATAATTTTGAAAACAGAAATCACAGTTATGGACGTAAGGATGGTGGAAGCATTGTTGAACTTATGGTTCTTGTTTTTTTTTTTCATCAGCGAGCACAAGTTAAAACTGGACAGCAATAACTTGTATGCCTCTTGTTACCTCCCCCAACACACACTGCCGATTTTCTCCTCATCAAAACCCTACTTTGTGGAAGTTGTTGACTCGCAATTGAATGGAAAATTAATGTAAGAAAGGAAAAAAACAAAAAAAAAAAAAAAAAAAAAAAAAAAAAAAAAAAAAACTGAAATTTCAAGTTTGGATCTTTATTGAATAAAAACTAGATACATGAAATGATCAAAGTAGCAGACTATTTGACAAGTACAACTTCGGGACAAAGGAAAATTCACTGGATTATTTATTTTTTTTATATATAAAAAAGCAATGCATACATACATTTTAACTTCAGTGAATTTGCATCTGGATTAAAATAAATTTTGTATTTGCATACATCAATTTAAAAGCTGCTGTCCTAATGTGTTCGTCACAGAAATTAAGAGGTTTTATAGAAATAAGCATTTATTGCTATCACCAAATGGCAATCAGTTGCAAGAAAAGAGACTCTAGCAGCAATTGTTTCCACTGGTATTACAGAAGTGTACTGTTTAAATAATAGCTACTTAAAAATGTTAACTATGTGTATATAAATATGTATCAGGGTGCCCATAAAGTCTATCTATTTTAGCAACAAAAATAAATAGAAATAGATAGAGACTTTATGGACACACTGTATACAGCTACATGGCAGATGGTAAAATTGAATATCAAAATAAATTTCTCTTCATCTGTTGGTTGTTGGCAACTGTATGTAGGCATTGCCAATTTTTTAAGGTTAAAAAAAAAAATAAAAATAAAATAAATAAAAATAAACCTCACACACAACCCAAAGATAACAATTATATATATAATATATATATATTATATATATATATGAATCTATTTCAGCTCTATTACAGAATTATACAAAAAAAAAAGAAAAAACAATAACATTTGTTTCATGCTGCCTCTTCTCAAAATAAGAGAGGAGGGACAATAACTGGGGTAACATATTTTATTCTTTATTTTTGCACATTGTGTCCAGTACAGCAATTATGTCTCCGTTTTTAATTTCCAGCAAATTTTTGAGCCAGCCATGTTCATTACCATAGCCCATATTCATCATCTGTTCCAGTGCCTCATTAATTTTTGGGTCTGCAGAAAGAAAAGAAAGAAAAAAAAGATTGAAAACACAAAAAAACCAAGACAAATTGGTGCAGAAAGTCACTGTGCACAGGAAACAAAAAGGTATCTTTTATGTTAGTGTAATGTAACCGTCAGTGATTTTTCGCAAATGGTCACACTTTGTTAAATTTAAAATTGTGTTTTAAACATCATGTCAAAAATGTCTACAAGAACAATGTAAGGAGTATATAGAAAAGTGATAGTTTGCTATATTCCTTCATAAATAAACATGAATAATGACTTGTAGTTGTCAAAGGACACATTTTAATGTCCATTTTAAGAGAACAAAATCTTTTAATAGTAAGCATGTTATTTTGCCTCTCAACTCATAATAGGAGAAAAAAGAAATTCCTACAAAAGATGATTGAGGTTTGTCAGGCAGAAATACCACCAAGGAAAATAGATTAACAACTTTCCAATAATTAGAAATAATTTAACTATTCTTCACTGCTAACCTTGGATAGCACAACAAAATAAGCATGTGCTCTGCTCAGTGCCGCATGGCAGAAACTGAGTCAAGCATGTTGACATGGTTATTCATATTGCCTTAGATAAAACCATGGAATGGACACAAATGAGCATCATGGGCAATACACAACATGCCATGCAGAAGTGAGTGGTGTGGCAGTGAAAATATTAATAAAAATATCAAATGCTAATGCTACCTTTCTTTTGATCTTTGCATAATTCATCAAATGCCTTCACTATTATATATTGTTTGATATTAGGCTATTATAACTGATCAAAGCAAAAAAGATTTCCTTACCCTCTGACAAATAGAGATTATTGTCTTGCTTGATGCCATCACCGACTAATTCATAAGGAGCAGGTTTACGTGCCTCAATTCCATCTTCACTTTTGGAGTTTGGGCTCAGCATTGTCCAACCATCAACATTCTGAAAGAAAAAAAAAGGCATAATTTAAAATCTGAATTTTGTATAACTTAAAAATTGTTGAAAGAGCGGATCTTCCTGCTAATTAGCTTGGGACTGATATATTTTATACCTAGAGACATTAGATCCAATTTTTACTTAAAACCAAATACTTGAAAAATCATGTACACTTATTTTAATTTTAAAAAAAGAAGAAAATTATCTACATACTGTGCTGTCTGTTGATGGTGTTTCCTTCAAAACGGTTTCATCCAATGAAGTTGTGTCCATTGGAATTGGGGACTTGGGTGTCTCAGCTGGAGATTCAGCTGGTTTTTCAGCTGGTTTTTCAGCAGGTTTTTCTGCAGTAGCAGCAGCCTCTGCAGCAGGGGCTGCTTCTTCAGTGGATTCTGAAGTTTTATTGCAATTAGAAGTAAAAATCCGACTGGCAGCAGCTGCTGCCTCTGCAGCTGCAGTAGCTGCAGCTCTTGCAATCTTGGCATTGGTTTCAGGGGAAACATTGAACACTTCAGGACCATGGGCAAAAACATGAGGCCCAGATGTAAACACATGGGCACTAGGAGCAGAGACATTGGGGCCAAAAGGTCCAGGGAATGGTGGAGGGGGTCCGTGGGCACCAAATGGAGGATAGGGATGAGGACCATGTGGCACAAAGGGTCGACCTGTAAACACATTCTGAAATTGGCCTTCCTTCTCCAACTTCATATCCAAATCAATCCCTGCAAGACAAAAGGAAAACAAATTAACACAATGTTTAAAAACAACATGGTGGGGAAAGAACTATAGAAGGAATTCAGTATTAAATACAGATTCAAAACATTCCTATGGTTTCATATTCACAAGAAAGCACCATTAAGTTGATTCACCATGATTTATTATTAGAAGATTCCAGAACATGATTAAGTAACTAGTGATGTACTGGATGTGGGTTTTTGATATCTTAATTATCATATTAATACTAACATAATTTTTTATGTAAAATTCTTGAATAAATGATACTAAAGATATAAAACTAAAGATTAAGTTTACCTTAGATAATACCTATTTATAATATGCTAATCAATAATAACACATGTAACATTAAACAAATCTTTTTTACATTTTAAAGTGAAAAGATGGTCACATCCAAGAATATCAATTTAAAAAAAAAAAAAAAATCTTTATTCTGATAATCGACCATACTGCTTTTTGCGGCCTTCACATCAATGTTTTCAATTTTAATTATTGTGTGTAAAGAAGAAAACAATTAAAATATCGTTTGAAATTGAAAAGGAAAGGGAAGTTAATGAATTTGATGAATCTGTTTTGCAATGGGAAATTTTTGGGCTATCACTGCTGAAATTTTAATTACGTTTTTTAAAATAAGGTGTCGAAGATTTCTTTTTTTTTTTTTTTTTTTAAAGTGTCCAGTACTTTTCATTATTATTCTTTCTAATGAATAAATTAGTTACATGTATTTAAAAAGACAAATTCTTTTTAGTTAGAGTTTTTAAGTTCATCACAAATTAATAGTAATGAAAGATAGTGCTTTTTGTTAATAAACCAGGCTGGATTTGAATGAAATCCAGTTACCGGATATCATGAAATGCAGTAAAATCAGATATCCATTTTTTTTTTTGTAAATCTGGGAAATCTGGCCGGATACAAATTCTGGTACATCAAGATATCAGGATGGTAGAAATACCTTAACTTTTATTTAAATTACAAGAATTTTATAGATTAAATTAAAGATATAAAAAAAAAAAAAAAAAAAAAAAAAAAAAAAAAAGAAGAAAAATCTATTTACAAAACTACGAATCCACAGCAAAGATGGATGTTCTTTTATTTTTTCCTAACAAAGAGAATTTAACATAAAAAGGAATGTAAAATTGAAATCCACAGTATTAAAGAAATAAAATAAAAATTAAGAGAGAGAGTTGTCAAAGGGAATCTAACTAATGCAGCAACAGAAGAATAAATCTTACCAAATGGGTTAAGCACTGAAGAAAGGTGTTCTCCAATATGTTGAAACATATTAGGTGAATATTCTGGAGCCTTTTTGGACTGATCTTTCTTGTCATCAGTAGTTTTCTTCTCTTCCTTTGACTTGTCATTACTTGTGGAGGAGGTAGAGAAGGATGTGCTGAAGGAACAACCACCAGGAGCAGAAGCAGAAGCTGTACCAAATGAACAACCAGGGGCAGCTGTACCAAATGAACCACCATTACCATTGAAAAAGTCAGTCTGCAAATGGAAAACAGATTTACTATTGCTTCAACAGTTCCAAGTTTTTAAATTAATAGATTTCTATGTAAAACCTATTTATAATCATCTTCACAACAGGATTAACTTTATTTTTAAGGAGGCATTTGTGCTTCTCAAATACTTTAAAAAGATGATTTTCAGCTATTGCAGATACTAGTTGTGTTACGGGTTTACTTATCTTCTGTTGCCAATACTTTGATTAAAAATAGATTGGTCAGAGTGTGAAAGGGTATTTACAACACAGGCATCAAAGCAGGTTGATTAATGAATACATCAATAAAATATCTTGCATTTATGCAAACATTACCAGCATTATAATTAATATAGGGAGAGAAAGAAAAGCTTGATCTTTTTATCCACTACAACTGGAGTAAACATTCCGAAGGGGATATATTATCCTGACAAATTCTGGCTTTCTTCAAGGAACTCCATTTTTTTGCTTATCTTATATAAACTAAGAAGTTTGGTCAGGTTATGAGAAATGGGCTTTCTCTCTTAAATAGCATTTATTCTAGTCATTATGGTGAAACAACATTTAACATCTAGCAACTTTCTTTAAAGTTGAGGGAATTTGTTATATCAAACTCACACATTGTGCGGAGTTATAAAGAACAGGTTTAGTTAGAAGAAAAAAAGTGTCCAAGGAAGACGTGATCATTAGCTAAAGCATACAAGATAACAGAGCAAAAATGTCATTCGTGGTGAAAAAAAACCCCCAACTTTTAGCAAAGGCAATGCTGACAATTTTGCCAGGTAAAGTTTAAAACAGCATGTATGGTATATATTTCACTGACCCTAGAAAAGAATTTAGTAATGTGTACATAAAAGTGCAAGTGCAAATAATCAATTACCTTGACGTTTGGAAAAGAGCCAGGGGTGGGAAGCTTTATCATGGGATGCTCAGCATGCACAGACTTGTAGTCGCAAGAACGGCACAGATCGTAATCATGGCACATAAGACACTTGTAACGAGGACCATAAATAGCAGAATCACATCCATCACATGTCAACCCAGGGTGTAATTCTCCGCTTTTAGGTTCAGCTTCAGGAACATTTTCAAGAACTGGAAGAAGAGAGAGAGAAAAAAAAAAATCAAAAAAAATCAGCATTTATAGGAAATTTTGTCTTCTCAGGTTTTATGCACATACATTGTCTTTTATATAATTTATATGCGGTTTGAAATTTCTTTTATTATTGTGATTTTTTTTTATTTATACATGGTGGTCTATCTTTTATTAATTCTTAGCAAAGAAAAGTGTAAATTTTGTGAATTTTCATTTCACTGGGGAGAAGGAAAAAAAATATTCTAGAATATGGCTAAAATCTTTATTAAATTTGTTTTTCTTCATACTATGTACCTTAGGAAGTTGTATTGATTGAAAGATTATGTTTAGAAGAAACTGAAATTCATCTCAACCTATTTTCTGATAGGGAAATAAACAACCAAGTAAGAGGTCATGTTCTATGATGCTGCAGGTCACTGGATAGCTGTAGAAAAGTAAATTTTGAACTTTCAAAAGTTTTAATTTTGGGCTATTTGCAAAGTTATGTAAAATCTCATCAACATTTGTCATTCATGTGTGGGTAATGATCACAATTCTTTTATTCATCATTATGTGTGGGTAATGATCACAATTTTTATTCATCATTATGTGCAGGTAATGATCACAATTTTTATTCATCATTATGTGCAATCTATAGCTTTTTGGCTAAAGCCAGAGAGTAAAGCAAAATATTAACATTTTGTGTCAACTTTTTATTTAGTTATCTTTTGGGTATTTTTTAATACTGAAATAACTTACCAATAACTTTGAAATGTGGTCCTTTCTTTGAGTTCAATGCTTCCATAAGTTCATCATCAGTGTTAAACATGATGAGATCATCATCACAATCTGAAAAATAAGTGTAGTTAAAAGGTTTTATAGTATAGCAAAGAAAACAAAGTCAAATAGTCACATCACTATTGAAATTAAATTCATCAAAATTTGTATGAAACATTAAGCAATCCTAAAATTTGTGAGCAAAAATGAAACGTCAAGTTTTATTTTTTCATATGTTGGAACATTTGGGATATTTGATATATGCTTTGTTTTTGTATCTTGATACAAAGCAACTAATATTCCCTCTGTTAGTACTTAAAAAATAAATAAAC
>VCCN01003764.1:659635-670729 GCA_006491835.1 Architeuthis dux | reverse complement strand
AAATCTTCATCTAAAAATTATTTGGTAAACAATATAAATTCTGAGGTAATGGTAGTTGAAAACTTATGCTTACACTTAAAAAAAAAAGCGGTGTAAACCTGATATTTCACATCCAAGTAAATGCTGAATTTGTAGAAAGCAATACTCAAAATCCAAACTTTTTACTTCAATTTAATCCATGTAAATTTATTACAAGGGGTAGACTCCATAGTGGTAATAAAGAAAGTAACCGAATACTTCACATCTGGTCGGAAAGTACGGGTCCATTTTAGCATTATAGTAGAACTAGTTTACCCATGCCGTCAAAAAGTGACGATTGTATTTATATAATTTTGCAATTGCATTGTACTTGAAAAATATCTTGTTTATGCTCAACCAGAATGAACTCAGATTTTTTACGCATTTGCAAAAAAAAGAAAAAGAAAAGTAAAGGAAACGACTCTGTAATTACCATTTAATAGTTATCTCCCTTGACAAATGTTACAGACAAAATATACACACACACGTGGCGTATTATAAGTAGATTGTAATAGAAACCCCACCCACCCTAAATCCATGAAAAAAATATTTTTTCTCAAAGGAGACAAATTTCTAGAAGAAAGGATAAAAAAACTTTTCTAATTCTTTTTAGCCATTTGGTATTTTCCGAATCTTAAATTAAAATCGTGATGGATATCTCCCACTTCAACTTCAAGTAGTTAAATAAGAGAATGGCAGTTTTTTTTATTTTTTATTATTAAACTTTTTTTTAATTTAGAAGCGAGCGGACCTTTGAACAATGAAGATAGGAACACTTTGGATATTTTGAAGAGATCCGTTTTCCAGGGATTGTGTTACATAATACTAATAATGATGATGATGATGATGATGTGGGGGTGATAATAAAAACAATCACAGCGCAAAATAAAGAGCGGTCACTCCTCCTGAAAAATATACCCAACAACAATTAAAAGCGCAGATAAAATGAGGTGTGTCAAGACGCAAGATTCAAACGAAGTTTAAGAAAAATGTATGTGATTGATTTAGACGAGAAAGAATAAAGCAGAGATTAGTGACCTAACAAGATAATGTCAACAAAAGAAAGAAACGAGGACAGATAAGTGGATAAACATCAAACAGGAATATTCGGAAGTTTCTGATGACGTAAAAACATTACAGCCAGCCTTCCTTTCATTGGAAAGAAGACCTGTCGTTTTCCTCCTGCGACCATTACTGTTAGTTGACGTGGAGAGACATTGGCCGAGAATGAGACAGACAGACACCTGTTGAGTTGCTGCTCATTAAATCAAGGCTGCAATTTGTTTTCGGATTCACAAGAGAAGAGTCAATAGCTGTACATTTGGAAAATTAAACATATATCTGGTAGTGGGTTATTTAAAACAAATATGGAAAGTTTACAAAAAAGGTAAGTAATTTGGTCCACAAGAAAAGTTTCTTTCTTTTTCAAGTTTAATAAAAAAAAAAAAAAAAAAAAAAAAAAAAATCTCTTCATTGATTATTGTTGCATGAAGAATCTTGAAGAAAGTTAAGTTACCAACGAAATTAAACTTGTCATTGATTTGGATTTCAATTAATCAATTTCAAGGATATTTATATTTATTTTAAACATTAAATGTAACAGTGCCTAAAATGTCTCTAGACTGAATAATAATTATAAGAAGAAAAGAAAAAAAACGAACGTTAAATGCAATTTTTTTTTTTACAAGAGCTTCGCGATAAATATATATAAAAGCTTATTTGACATTAGAATTTCAAACATAAACTATGTACCTGACCTTTGATTTTAAACTCATTTTTTCACCCTAAAGACTGAATTGATTGAATGAATACAAAACTTTCTAAAAAGTTCATGTCACGAAGAAGGAAAGGTTTCTCGTTTTATTCCCTCCGCTGAATGAAAAATCTTTTTAAGCCAGTTGTGAACATAGGATAGATTACACGAGAAATAAGCACCAGTTAATTTGAATCTTGTATGTTTACACGCAACACGGACCTACAAATTATTAAATAAAATAGAGAGAGAAAAAGTTTAAAAGTGAAATAATATCAAATGGGATGGCCAAAGATTAAGCACAGAAATCTAAGATTAATTTACTAATGTTGGAAAATGATTTAAAAAAAAAAAAAACAAAGCACAATATGCCAAAGAAGTTTCATAATTTGCTGATTTCACCGTAATCGAATCTTTCTATAATGTTTTCTGCTCTGCAAGACGAAGACGAAATATATCAATTATTCTTTCTTTCAGCAAAAATAATATCTTAGTAAACCAAACTAACTCACGTGACTTATTTTCTAAACTGAGTAAATCTTTCGAGATTTTCGTTGCAGACTTTCTATTTTCTTTTTGTTCCATTGTTATTTATTCTGCCTTGAGCAAGCGAGAAAATTTTTTTTTTATTGAATTCTTTTCCGCGATCTTCATACTAGCTTCTGTTGATATAGCACATGTCTAACCGGTGAAGAAAACGGAATGTCGCGGTTAATAAATAATCCTACAAGTCAGTAAGTCAAGAAGTTTTAGTTAAATTTCCATGTACTTATTTGAAATAATTCGTAACTCTGATTAACAATCTATCCTATTAAAAACAGTTTTCTTTTTGATTATATTGATAAATGACGAAAACAGTTTAAGTTTTGAAATCGTAATTTCGGAATAATGTTGGTACAGGACAAATGAATTTTGACACACATACAGTCATAAATCTACTGTCAGGATACGTGGAAAGCAAAATGTAATGGTATTTCTTAATTTGTTGACTGTAAATTCAATCAATATGAAACTAAGTCTAAAAAATCTAAAAATAAATTAATAAACTGATAATTAAAGAAAATCTCTTGTTGGCGAGATGTGTCCGATGCAGTCGACATTTTTCGACAACTTGGCATGTGGCTGTGTTCGTGTTGGGTGCTCACTTGAGAGGTATTTATTTATATTTTAAGATGCCCAAAATTCCTCAAGATTTTGTCGAGTTTAGCACTTTTCATGTATTTTTAAAAATTATCATGATATTGTTTTGCTATAATAAGTATTTACTTTGTACAAAAATTGTTAAAATGTTTCGTTGTCAATTGCTTTTGCTTTTAAAGAAAAAAAAAATCAATGTTTTTTTTTTGTTGAGAATTTGATAAAAACTATGAAATTTTGGTTTTAATTATTTGATTCAAATTTTATCTCCGATAAAATGTTTAATTTCTGTAGATTTCTCTAGGTTTTTATACATATGCACATCTCTAAATCCATATATTTTATTCCGAGTTTTAATTTAATTCTAATAAAAATAAATAAAATGATTTAATTTCTAAAATTCCACTTTCAACATATTTTTGTTGTTCTGTTCTCTCTTGAGATTTTCTTACAAGATTTTTGCTGTTAAAAAACCAAAAAACTCTGTTGCTTTAGGTTTTTATAAATTCATGAATCTACGACCAAAACTTTAAAGTTTTTACTTTTGATCACTTTTTGGCATTATTTTTAAAGTTCGATAAGTAGAGAAGTCACTAGAAAAAGATTCACTCAAATCTAATTTGTAAAGATTCTTTGTAAATTTGTATAGAAAATAACTAATTTTCAGGTTTGTTTTGTTTTCTTCACTGACCGTAACCACCAATGGTCAAGAAATAAAAATTCTTTCTTTTCGTAATTCGACTATTAAATTACGGCGATATTTTTTATCACGGTGTAAAATGCTTTTTTTTTCATAGTAAAAAGCTTTCAGTCTGCTTGATTTTCACCCGTTTTGGACTATAATTTGAATTAGTCATAAATAAAACTACAAGAAATTGCTACTAATTTGTCACAAAAAAGTAAAACACTTTCATTTTGCATTCAAAACGTAAAAAAAGGAGACAAATAAAAATCATAAATTATTTATTAAGCTGGCGAAAATCTGTATTAAAGGCAAACAATTCGTTTGTGATGAGAATCTTTGAAGAACGGTTCTTCTAATTGAACCTAAAATATAAAAATGAATAGAATCATTTTTTTTTTGGGGGGGGGGTAGTTGGTGTCAGGGTGTGCATTGTTAATTAATTGTTGGTGTAAAGTTTGTAAACAACTCACATGTAGATTATTTTTAGACGAAGAAAAGTTAATTTTTCCTTCACTCTTCTGATTGAGAAAATATAGCTTCGATCTTTATTTATTTCTTTAAAAAAAAAATATTCCGTGACCCCGACAGTGAAATGGCAGGTGCGACTTTTTGTTTAGGGCCAGGTTGGTTGGGAATAGGACTAACATTATTACTTCTTATTCCCTTCATTATTTTTTGTGATTTCATTATTGTGACACGTACGTAAAAAGTAATACTACCCCTGTCCCATAATAGTTGGTACATTTAGTACTATTTTTTTTAATATGCAAATGTAACAACTATTATGGGACAGTAGGAATTATTAGACGGTTCTAAAAAAAGTACAGTATGTTGACACTTGTTTTGTCTTAAATCTTCACGCGCTTATTCTTTTCCACAGACGTATTGCAATAAATTCAAATTTCTTCATGAAGTTTTAAATGTTTTTATTTGCAAGAAGATAGCATAAAGTTAAAGAGAGAAATGACTTTTGTAGACTTCAGAGCAGTGTTTTGTGCTACTATAGCATGCGGTCTACCGCGAAATTTACACTAGGGTTCTTCAAAGTACGGGTCCTCAGCCATCATTAGGTCCTGCTGCTGACTGGGTCGCAGGTTCACAATAAATGAATGAAAAAGTCCATTAAATATTAATAATTCCCAAAGGTGGGTACATACATAGATTTTAATGCTTAATTGGTCCTTTCCTAGTGTGGTCTTGGTTGACTGTGCGTTACTATACTGTAGACTACAGATACTGGACAAAACCCCAGAATTTCAGTGATTCGTGACAGTATATTTTTTTTACCTGGTCTCATTTTCTAAATATATACTTTTTTTTTTTTTAATGCTTTTTATTTTGATGCATCCAAAAATTAAAATTTGTTCTTGTTTATTTCTTTTATACGACTCCCATTTTTCTTCATGAAAGCACTTTTGTCACCGATATGTGTTGGAAAATTAAAGCTCTGTTCTAAGACTTTCACATAGGGAACATATCAAATAGTGAAAACCATAGCTTTGATTAATGTGGACACATACATGCACAGACCTACTTAGGAGTATTAGTCAAGTCAAAATAGGTTTTGACTCGGAAAAAAATGTCTACAAAATAAATTTGATAACGTTGGAATGGCAAAGTTATCCTCTTTCAGAATCTGAAAACTCTTTTGTCCTCCCTGGGGAAATTTATTTGATTTGAAAAAAATTTACAGATAGTCCATTGCTGTGTGCATAAGATAGGCCCTAATTTTCTCTTTATATTCATGAACAAGACCATGTGGCATAACAAAAAAGTGAGGGTAGACTTTTAGTAATCGCAGTAATGATGTCATAAGCCATGCTCTCTACCGCATTTGTAATCCTGCTCAAATATTTTAGTAGAAGGGAGTGTTATACTGTTTTGGAATGCTCAAGCAACATAGGAACAGAAAAAAATGTTTACAATTTTTAAAATGATTTTTGTGTATTTTACAAGACCAAAGTACTATCATAAATCCCAAATGGTTAAAAAATATTTTTGCTTTTTTAAAAAAAATGTTTTTTTATATATTTGCTTCTGTCTGTCTACATGATATCTCATAGATTTCTCAATGAAAAAGTGTGCCACAGAGTAAGGAAGAAGTAACTAAATTTTATAGTGGATCCAGGAATTCATTTTTGATTGAGAGATATTTTTCCGTTTTAATATTTTATACATTTATGTATTTACTCATGTCTGTCTACACGATATCTCCAAGTTCCCAATGAAATTTTGTGGAAGAGCCACAATATAAGTGATCAAATTTTGGAGCGGATCCAGGAATTTGTTTTTGATTGAGAGATAGTTTTCCAATTTTCTTTTTTTTTCTCTCCTTTCTTCCTATATTACTGTATTCGCTCCTGTCTGTCCATATATCTCAAAGTTCTCAAGGCATTTTAATGAAATATTGTGGTAGGTTAAGGCACGTATTAAGGAAGACGTGATTAAATTTTGGGGCAGATCCAGGAATTTGATTTTGATTGAAAGATATTTTTCTGTTTTTTTTTTTTTCTTTCTTTCATACATTTCTGTATTTATGTCTGTCCAACATTATTATCACAAATAAAAAAAAAATTCCATAAAAGAGGAGTTTTCAGATCCTTGAAGAGGATAGTTTTCTGGTTCCAACAGTACCACATTTATTTTGTAGACATTCTTTTGACTAGACTATATGGCAGGTCTGTCTAAATCAGATCATGCATTCCTTTATATAAAGAATCACAGGAAGTAATGAAATACTTTTATTGAGGTCTTGTGCTCAGAATATAAAAACTGAAAAGACATAACAATGATCCTTCTAATAGTTAAAGATCTATCACTTTAATTGCACCGGTCTTTGGCAGCCATCATATTTTGCTTTCATGGCCCCTTTCTTCTTCTTACTTCATCTTAGTCTCTTAAAGGGCCCAGTGTACATCATAGTATTAAATTATTGTGAGAGAAAACCAAAATGTTTTGCATTACAAAACTGATCAGTAGTTAGGTGTGTTTCAAACTTTAAACTCTTCAAAGCAAAGAAAACTTACATTTAAGTAGCATCTTTGTCATCACTAATCATATTTGAAAGAAAAAAAGTCTCTCTCCATTTCAGTCTTTATAGTATAGTTGGTTGACTAAACTTCTGATGATATCTGCGGCTGGTTGTCATTGGTAGACCTGAATGCTGTAATGTGGCTGACAAGTCCAATTCTTGAGGCGTATACAGTGGGGGCACGGATAATGAGTCCGTTTGGTGTACTCTGGCGCTGATAATCTGCTCTCTTCAGCTCTTTTCAAAGGATGTAGAGGCCACGTGTGTTATGCTGTGCCATTTGGCTCTGTCCTTAGCATGAAACTCCAACTCGTTTACAGGGATGCCACAGTGAAAAAGTAATGTAAAAGAAATCCCCATGAAGTTGGTTTTACCAAAACTTTCACAAGCAAACTGTAAATGTGGGATTCAATATTTTATGCTGAAAATATCAAATTTAAAACATCTTTATTAAACCTTGGTGAATATATAACTATAATTTTCTCTTTTATTAAATTGTTTGTGGTGGTTTTTTGATGAATACTATTAGATTAATAAAATGTTTGTGATTTCAGAGTGAAAGCTGTTGGTGCTCTTCCCCTAGCAATGAGAACATTGCTGTGTAAGGAAAATGTCTTCCAGACAAGGATATGAAGGGGAAGTACGTCAAAGGAAGATGGTTCCAAGAATCGCTCGTGATGACTCTCTTGATAGCAATGATCTTGGAACACGGAGAGAAATAAAAACTACAACAACTTACAACTCTTGGGAAGATAGTCCTACAAGAACTACTTCAATGCCAGAGGAAATACCACTGGCAGATTTCAGCGATGTGGCCTTAGGTCAGCTGAAACCACTCTCTGGAGATTGCACAAATGGTTTACTGTCTGAACATAATGTTGATTTGACTACAGATGTGACTGCTCCATTGTTAACTTCACATGATGATGATGATGATGATGATAACATTGAAGAAGCTACTTCTGCCATTGACATTGTGTCTGAAGAGGATGAGAGTGCTCTGAGCATTGGTCTGCAGGTGTTTTTACCTTACATCATTGCAGGATTTGGGACTGTTGGAGCTGGAATGGTTTTGGATATTGTACAGGTAAAGAACTTTTCTCTTTTAATGATAAAAATGAATCTTTTACCATAATATCTTGTCAATTAATTGGGCATGTGCGATAGGGTGGTGTCCTTAATATGATTTACACAAAGCGACAATTTTAATTTTGTAATAACTTTTGTAAAACTCAACCAATTTTAATAAAATTTAAGTCATCTTGTAGAGAATTTTAATTTTGAATAACCTTTTCTTTTTTTTTTTTTTTTTTACAATACCAATTCGCGAAAATTGCTCTCAAAAAAAAAAACAAATTTTAGATACAAATTTTCAAATTCTTCTAGTTTTCGTTAAAAATTTGCAGTAAGAAGTTAATGCACACCTAAACCGTAGAACTAAATTAGACAAAACTTTGCAGGCATATGTAACAGGATCCTGTGGATGTCATTGGCTACAGAAAAACAAGGGTTTCCCCAATTTTGTAAATATATAAAAAGGACCCAGTTTTTTGCATTCTATGTACAAGGCAGATATACGACACCAAGCCACATTAGTTTCCACCGATTGTCCCACGGGACATGGGCGAGTGGATAAAGACATTGGTTAAGTGCATCTAGCAACTTGCCTGGCGGTTGCGGGTTCAATCCCGAAAATCATATACATTGGTTCAGTGGAAGAGACTGATACGAGCCCCCCCCCCTTCCCGAAATGGTCAACGGAATGAGGACAAAGAGTTCGGTTTGAAATTCACCCCACCCGCCGAAATGGACAACAGAATGCGATTGTAGATTGAATAAATCGCGGACGTGATTATTCACAGATTTTTTTTCATCAATAAAATGACTCAGACTTTGAAAAAAAGCAACCTGTTTTGATAAAAACGCTCATAACTGTGTTATATTTTCCCTACCAATCTGCCCGATGTAAGGGGTTTAACTCTTGATATACACGGCTCACCCACCCGATATAAGGGATGCATTTCTTTCCCTTTTTAATTTATATTACATTGTTTCACATGAAATATCGTTTTTGCCAATAAGTCTCATATAGTAAAATAAGATATTTTAATAAAGTTAGACGACACAGGCAAAATATGTTTGTAAATCACACACAAATAATTTATTCATTAAAATTAAAATGAATTAGACTAATGTAGGTGAAATATCTCGCTCTGTAAATAAGAAGAAAAAGATATTTTCTATAGTTTTGAGAATGGTCATTAATATTCAAATGGTTCTACAGACGATTGAACTCCTTTTTGTTGTTTGTGTTGTAAACACAACGTTTATCCCCTTTAAACAATGACGAAGAATGGATCGGCCGAAACATTGTGTTTACAACACAAACCACAAGGAGTTCAATTGTCCGAAGAACCATTTGAATAAGAAGAAAAAGGTTTGATAAATTGAAAAGGAGCGAAGAACTAAATACAGACTAAATGAACCAAAAGATCTAGATCATCCGCTAAAAAAGGATCTGAAAATTTGCGTGAGCAATAACAGAACGTAACAAAAGTTCAATACAAAGTAGCCCAAAATGTACTTAATCTTGAATTTTAATTAAAATTCATTATTTCATAAATAAGAAAATATACTTAAAAAAAGTTTGATAAATTGAAAAGAAGCTAAGACTTAGGGGCTGAATGTACCAAAAATAGCTAGATCTAGCTCCAAAAGAGCTAAATTGGCAACCCTGTTTGGTCTGAAGCTAGATACTTCACGCTCATGTGTCACATGACTGAAAATATTTTGCAAATTTAATGCAAAATTATCATTGTTTTTAAAAAAAAAAAAGTATCAGATTTTCACAACGTCAATGAAAAGAACCAAAATCGGCATCCCTGTCTGCTTTCCATCCCTATGCTCTAAGGCCTACCCTTTCTTGCCTTCCTTGTAACACTTAGAAACCGATGTGGGAGTTAAAGAGCAACATAATTTTATTATCTTTGTTTATTCTTGCTTTTAAAAAAAATATATATATAAAAAATAAATACTTCTTATTCACTGATCACGATTGTATATAAAATGAGCACTACCTCCAGTACAGTGAAAAGTTCCACTGACTGAAAGTTCTATCGTGAGTTGTCTCCTTTTGAGTTTTACGTGCTGTATAACAAATTCCCATTGTCTTAATTTCTTGTTATTTATTTTTTCCTACTATTTTCCCAAATAAATTATTAAATGATCATCATTCCGTACAGTTACATTAGTTGTTTGTGTCTGTGTGCAAGTTTCGCAACTATATGGCAAAGTGTGTGAGTTGGGGAAGGCTCAAAAGTTATTTTCGGAATTTCAACTTCCGACTCCCTGTGAAATTCGAGGGACTACTGTATATATACACACACACATTTTAGTAGAAATTGTAACCTTTTTTATCTGGATATTGTTGATAGTTGCTCTTTATTGAAATAAATTGTTAAATAAAATCTAGTTCAATCTACTTGTATATGGTGATGGTCTATATTTTCTGTCTGTAATATTTGTCAGGGGAGATAACCACTAAATGCTAATTATAGAGTAATCTCCCTTATTTATTTATTTTTCTGGCAAATGCGAACATAAACAAAAAAATGCCGGATAACATAATGTTTTTGATGCAAGTTTATTTAAATGCTGTCAAAAAATAGTAAATAGTAAAGTAAATAGGATTTTGCACTGCACTATTATGTTTCAAACCCAAGCAGACAAGTCTTTCCTTTTTATTTTGTCTCCAGGGCAGAGTCAAAGTTGACTTTACTCTCAAAAATAGGGGAGTAAACTGACATATAAAATCAGCATTTCACTACCGAGATTTGAACGTGCGATCAGGTGATTTCTAGACTGGTGTGTTACCACCTGCACTAAACTGACAAGTCTTACAATTACATACCTCCAAAATTGTACAGCAAAGTGTGTGAGTTGGGGAGGGCTCAAAAATTATTTTCGGAATTTCAACTTCCGACTCCCCGCGAAATTCGAGGGACTACTGTATACACAGACAATTTATAGTAGAATTATACAAGGAAGTAGAAGTAGGAGCAAAGTTTGACTCTGGAGCAGCCAGGCTTGTATTGTTTTTTTTTGTTTTTTTTGTTCCATGCTAATTGAGTACAATGTTAAATGTGGGTTAGGCATGCCCAACAAAAGATAATAATGATCTTGGAAGTGTTATTTATTTAAACTCTGGTAATGTTGAAGAAACTTGCTAGTTAGTAAATGAACTTGAGTGTTGCAAGGTATATGTTGTATAGATTACCATCAGTTCAGCTTTTTAATTGGGTGGATCTATCTGGTATGTAAGGCATGAACCACTCTGCTCTCATTTTGCAAGTCACTCTTCTCACTCGTCCAAGTCACACTGTTCCTCATTAACTAGTATGTTGATTTGTAGGTAAGTAAGAACAGACATTCATTAAAACAGGTCTGGCTAGTCACTCAATAGAAACCATC
>VCCN01003764.1:610647-622310 GCA_006491835.1 Architeuthis dux | reverse complement strand
CATATTTATATTGACGGATTAGTCTATGGGAAGTAATAAATTCGTATCATTATACTGTTTTGACTAGCGAAAAATAAGCTGCTGCTGCTAATTATAATAATAATAATAATATATATTTGTGTGTGCTCGTGTGTGTGTACAAAGCACTTTGGTCCACCCTTTTTACGGCCAAACCAATAAAACAATTGCTGAGACAATTGGTGTGATTTATGGGATTACATATGGCGTCAGACTTATTTGTTGTACCAGTGGACGGTAAGCGACCAGACCAACTACATCAATTCGCTGAAACTCCTTATAAGTGAATTCATTATAACGTCCGTTGAGAAGACTAACTATTCACTGCTTTTGAGATGATTTCGAACTTTAAACAGACGCTGTTTGTATCATCATTGAAAATCATACAATGCTTATTGTGACGAAAGCGAATTTGAAAACTGTTCTTAAAAGGAACTGTTAATATAGAAAGGTAAAAAGTTCGTAAAACATTAACAAAACAATGATACGAGTTTCTTAGATGAAGAATTGTCAATTCATTAATTTTTTGACAAGTATTTCTTTCATCTTAATTTCAGCTTCTTTTTATCTCCAAGCTCGCCATGATCGTTAAGTAAGCAGCGCATATCGGAAAACATAGGAGGCTTATTCTTCATTTCCGATCCAAGCTGCTAACCAAAAGATCGTAGAATGACTATCTGGGATTTGCGATAAAAAGCAACTGAAATTAAGATGTGGCATACCTAAGATCCCCCAGTTCTCTGCCCCTCCCCTGTATTCAAATTATGTGTACACTGAATTTCGCTAATTTAATAGATACAAAATGGTTTTTAAAAAAAACCAATTTCGGAGTTCTTTTTTCGTCACCGTTTTCATTTATTCACGGATAACTCTGCATTTCACTATCTGATTGGAAATTCCAAATCGGATAGCCATCCTGTGTTTCTTCGAAGGATGAAACATTGTCGCGTGCAGCTTTTCTACCTCTGAACTTGTCCCAGAATCCGGTTCAAATTTGTTTTCCGAGGATCCGTAGATCAGCATACGACGTTTTGCTTTGTATGTATCTCGACCAGCTTGAAAACGAAACAATCGATGGACTTCATATGGCAAGAACTTATTTTGAGGTGGCTGAGGATTCGTTTTACCAACCAAATAGTTCTGGTGAAAATCACTGATAGTTGAGTTACCACCTCCTGAGGGGACCGATTGAAAATGATATTGAATAATAGACATTCCATGGCTTATTTTCCAATCGAATACGTGATCTTGGAATGGAACACTAGCTTGATTGGGTGGGAAATGGGCTTCGTATATTCCTGAAGAGGACGGGCTGTTTGTAGATTCAGGGATTTCAGATTATTGATACTTATTACTGGGGTTATTACAATAAGAAAAGAGAAAACTTGGGATTATGTGATAACAATACACTGGGAATAAGATTGTTTTTTTTTACACGAGAGACTAACAGCAATGAATATATCAGCTCGTACATAAAGGAAGCATCTGCTTTAATATATAATACAATATAATTCGAAGTTAATATGAATTGGGTGTCAAATAAATATTACCGCTGACACTGTTAGACAGCAGAATTGCAATAGTTAACAATACATTTTGTAGTGTAGGCCCTGATGTGAAAAATTAAGTTTTAAAAGACTAAATTCAGATTTGCTAACATAATTTTGAACACATTATCTATCTATCTATCTATCTATCTATCTATCTATCTAACTATCTATTTATCTATCTATCTATCTATCTGTTTAGTGATATGAATTGATTGATAGATAAATATATACCACTATAATAATGATCTATCTATCTGTTTAGTGATATGAATTGATTGATAGATAAATATATACTACTATAATAATTTTGGTATCTTAAACTTACCAGTTCTCCTGAGACGCTGAACCGTTTTCTGGTGCAAATAGCAGACGGTAGCGTGTTTCTCTTGACAAAGAACCGAGGGAACGGATTCCAAATTAACCACTTGAGAATGGTCCTTACTTTTGTACAAAAGCAGCAGCGGACATTTTTGCCTGAAAATCGGACGAACATTTATCTTTCAGAATTTTATATACAATTCACGGATATATTTGTATTTCTATGAAACTATTTTCTAAGAAGAAAACAATTTGTTTCAGTTGAAGAATCCATAGTTTTAAATGGTGGGAAGGAGGCACTTTTAACAGCAAGTTTTTATCCATGATTGAGAGTCAAGTGTTACGGACAGCAAACCAAGAAAATCACACTGTTCATTATATAAGTATTGTAAGTTCGCATGAATTGATATCAAACCATCTATACTGGGAGATCCGATGAGAATCGAACCCACTAACAACGGCCAGCTATATTCGGTTGATGATCATTGCTATACGACGACTGTCCTGATCTGTTTTTTCCCCCTTCTTTTTCATATGATCTACGCGTTAATCCCCGTTGAAAACAAATCACGGATATATTTGGATTGCGATGTTTTGTTTTAGAGAAAATAAATTCTGGATTCGTTTACTGGGAATAGTGCGTAGTTTGAAACAAGGGACAGAAAGTATATTTGTATGCAAAAATTTACACCCCCCTCCAGCCAATGGAATAGTCCAGTGTTACGACCCACAAATCAAGAAAATCTCACTGTTCTTTATTAGGTTAGATAATGGGAAAATATTTATTTATTACCTTCTTTATTTATTTACTAGTTTACCCATGCCGTAGATAATGACTATTGAGTATTTAAACAATTTTTCAATTACATTGTACTCAAAAAATATCAAAAACATTCTGTTGCTATGCATTTTTAATCACATGCTACCTACAACAGACCTGTTTGAACACTGTTGCTGGGTTTAAGGTTATTCAAATGTTCTGACATTTAATATGTATCTATGTATCCGGACTTCTCCCAGCCTTAACCGTTCATAGTAGAAACTTGAAATTTTACACACACACTCCCTTCAATGAGTAGGGAAGATGTTTTTTTGTTTTTTGAAAATCCCTTCCCCCTAAATAGGTTTTTAGTGGGGGGTCAATTTTTAATGTAAGTTTATTCTAAATTGATCCCTTAGTTTGTGTCCCGTGGCATTCACGCTTGTTTGTTTTTTAAATCATGAATTTATGGTTCAAACCTTACTGGTAGCATTTTCATCAAGGTAACTTAATTTTACCACCACCGCTGCTTAATTTACGAGGTAAAAAGAAGCAAATATGGTGGTGGTGATTCATAATTTCCCTTGGAATGCTAATCTTGTTCAACCAGAATGAACCCGGACTTTTTCCGCATTTGCAAAAAAAGTAAGGGACTGTTTTATGATTAACATTTAATAGTTATCTCGCTTGACAAATGTTACAGACAAAAAATATAGACATATACATGGCGTATTATAGAAGTAGATTTATATTCAGTAATGGAAAATTAATTATTTATTACATTATTTATGTATATTCAGTAATGAAAAATATTTATTACATTATTTATATTCAATACTCGAAAATTAGTTATTATATTATTTATTTATATTCAGTGATTGAAAATTATCTATGATATTATTTAATTATTTATATTCGGTAGTGGAAAATATGTATTTATTATATTATTTATTCATTTATTTATATCCAGCAATTGAAAATGGATCCCACATGACTTGCAGCAAATCGCCAGCAACGCGTTGATTGTTGTGTGACACGGCATTGTCGGAAGCTCCAGGCACTTATTTTGGACGGAGTTGTTACTCGAGATGAGAAATGGATCCTTTTTCACAATGTTAAGCGCCGTCGTCAGTGGTTCAGTCGTAATGTTAGACCTGCGCCCCAGCCGTGAAGCGACCTTCATCCAAAGAGAATCTTGTTTGGTGGGAAATGCAAGGAATCGTCCATTACGGACTTTTAAATGATAACCAAACAGTCACAGCTGAAGTTTCTTCCCAACAACTTCGGCGTTTGAAAACAGCTTTGGACAGAACACGCCCACCCTTAGTGAACAGAAAAGGAGTCATTGTGCATTACGATAATGCACGTCCTTATACCGCTCAAGTGACTAAAGATCATATAAAGGCATTCGGCTGGGAAAAAATGATTCACCCATCATACCCTCCTGATATTGCTTGAATTAACCATCATTTATTTACGATGGATAAAGACTCAATTCAAGATAAGAAGTTGAAAATCAGTCTCTTATTTCAGGTCAGAATCGAAAGAATTTTACAAGTCTGGTTGTAATGTCGTCTGGTATTAATGCCTCTATTGCTTGTTGTTAGTTTCTGTTTTAGCTGTGTTTAGTTTCAATGTGTTTGGTTCACAACCGAATTAGCTGTGTTTAAGAAAAGAAGCGGAGAGAACAAAGACACGAGTTTACAGGGCGATTGCCTGGACCAGAGAGATCTCCCCAGTTTCCACTTTCGGGCTCCCGGTACCGGAACGGGGCTCGTTAAATGGGGGCTGATGGGTAGATTCGTGTTTATTGACTGAAACGTATACATATACATACATAAACATTACACTGGTATCGAAAAAACTTATAGATAGATTGAATGAGGTTAACGAAAGCAAAGTCGAGTATATTAATGATTAAGTGTATTGTAATGTTTATATAAATGTATATATATGTTAAATCAATAAACATGCCGAAGCAAGCTTCCAGCAACCCCCATTCCGTTTCCGGTCCCCGAAAACGCGGACCGGAAGTGGGAACGGGGGAAGGTGCGCTTCTCACCAGGCGAAGAGCCCTACCACATGTATTATCTTGTTCCGTCTTTTCTTAACACGCTTAAACACGGTTACGAATCAAACGCATTCTAACCTCACACAGAACCTTACATGTATCACCATTTTTTAGTGTTACAACATAAATTGAAACATTGGACTGAACTTTCTGATAAATCTATATTTTCCTCATTTAATTTGGAATTTTCAAAATCATAGTTATTGTCTGATATCAGCAAATGCTTCGACACAATTTCCCTCCTAGGTTAGCTTAGTCTGGCGTAAGGCAAGAAGTGTGAGGCACTCAGTGAGGTTAGAACTTACCACATTCATAATGATCTGCGACACTAGTTAGTACTAACCATAGTTCCAGGCCCAGGCGCCAGTTATTTACTAAGCTTTGCTTAATCTGACACAAGGCTACAAGTATGGAAGAACCAGCGAGGATCGAACTCACTACGGTTGGAATAGTATGGGAGACTAGTTTGCTAGCAATAGCCCAAGGCTAAGCGCTCAGCTATTTACTAAATTTAACTTTGTCTGGCACAAGGGCAATGTTGGGTACACGAGTGACGATCGAACTTACCACAGTAGAATGCGGAAGTAGCTTGTTAATCGGTGTTGTGTGACGAGGCGCCCATATATTTAATAAGCTTAGCTTAGTCTGGCAGAAGGCCAGAAATGTAGGAACAGTGTGAGGATCAAATTCTCTAGCAATGACCTGTGAGATTAGTTTGCTCTACGCCAGGCGCCCAAATCAGAGAACGCGACATAAGCAACATTACTTACGTTTATGTTTGTTGTAATAATTGGACACTGTGTTGGGGCGTTGCCAACGCAGTAGCCAAGCAGGGAAAATCTCTTCCTCGGTTTAGATAAATGCCGAGAATTATGGCTTTGTCAGGAAATGATTTATCATTTCGTCCCTTCTCTAACACTTAGATAAGAAATATACAATTGACAGAAAGTTTGGGTCAGTAGATACGCAGATACCTACATGGGTACATTTGCGCACGCACGTAATACGGTATACGTTCTTTGTGGAGTCTTTACTCTCAGGGTTTAATTCCCTGCTTTGTTCACATGTCTCTGAACGTTCGAAAAAAAAATGCAAGTCAACATTGAATTTGTGTCGAGAGCGAAGCTGAGAAATGAATCAAGATTTTCGGATTTGGGACATTTTTCTTTAGACCCAGGAAGATAAATAGAAACATTTAAGCAAAAAACAACAAAGAGAAACCGAGTGAGCATAGGCGTACAATCCAGGAGAGCAAGGGAAAAACGGTGTTAAATTTCGGGAAAATCAGTGTAACATTTCGGGCAAATCAAGCTCTTTGCTCCCTTAAAGAAACCGTTCCTATTTGCCTTAATCCCCACAAGTGTGACACAAGGTCAGTTTTAATGTGAGAACGTGTGAAGCAGGAAACACTAACAAATTTCTCTAGTCCTCGCAACTATTGTCGCAAGGTCATAAGAGCGTTTTGTCTTAAGGTCTCAGGACGAATCCTGAGCACCCTTGACTTGACTTCATAGGGCGGTACCACGCCTCATGGGGCAAAACCCCACTGGCTATGGCACCACCTCTGCCTCCGTCTGGTCTTAAATGGTCAGGACTCAGGAAAACCAGAGATCAAGCCATTTGCCCCCTTAACGAAACAGTTTCCATACGCCTATGCGAGTGAAAGAATGAATAAAGGAGGTCGTTTATTGTGTGTGTTGCGAGCAGGATTGCGAGATGTGTCCGATTTCGGACATCGTGTCAGTTTTTCGCCCTGTATGTCTGATTAAAGATTTTTTTAAATCGGACATCCAACATTGTCCGATTTAAAGCCCAACTCAGCGTTGCCAACATTGGTATTTTATATCTAAATTTAGTATAAATAATTAAATATTAACAAATATTAACAAAAGTTGTTTTTTCTTATTAAAGAAGTGAACGCTCAAATAAATAAACGACAATCCTGGAAATGGACGTAGATCACTGTAAACTTCAAAAGGCAAAATGTAGGCATTACTTCATCAACCCAAAACTACAAACACTAGTACTGTTAGTCGTAAAGCAACAGAAATAAGATGAAAGAAATACTAATAATAATTCAAAAACAGGTCTGGTTAGTCACTCAATAGAAACCGTCACGTGACCGACGTCTTTTGGCAGCATGACGTGTTGGGGGTGATCAATAAAAAAATTTTGAAAACTAAGGGACCAATTTAGCAAAAAACTTACATTGCAAATTGAACCTACACCAAAAACCTATTATGGGGGGGGGGGGCTTAAAAAAAACAAAACAAAAAACCTTTTATTTGTTTCTAGACATAATAAGGAGTAAATGTTTAAATTGTATCCCTCTAGCTCCGCTGGTGCGGCCTGTACGCGCGACACACAGATAGATAACCAACCACCCAAACCCACTTAAAAACTGAAGAAACCTATGTTGACAGCTTTGGTGACAGTTTTGGTTGACGGTTTCTTCACTACACTACTACGAAGATTGGAAGAGCTATAACATAAAATATATTAACAGGACGTGAAGTAGTATTTTTAATCAAGTACAAACGTAAAAGGCTACAGTTTTATGACATACGAGATTGAATATTGGTTATATAAGAGAAAGAGTAAAGGGGGAAATAAATAGGTAGGGAGAGATAGAGGGAGGGGGAGAGAGAGTAGATGGAAGGGAGAGACAGGAAAAAGGAGTGAAAGAAGACAAAAACAGGAAGAGAGAAAGTTGGTAAAAGGCGTGAGAGCGATAGAGAGAGGGCAAGTGGAGGGAGAGAGGTAGATAGGAAAACAAGAAAAACAATTGGCGCGAGGGGGGAAAAGAGTGATAGAGAGGGGGAGACAGAGAAAGAAAGTGGAAAAGAGATAGATGAAACAGAGAGAGAGAGAGAGAGAGAGAGGCGTTATTGAAAAGGCAATCAAGATAGAAAAAGAAAGAAACCCCCAAAGACAAAATAAAAGCAGAATTTATTGTTCTTTAAAGAAAAGAAAAAATAACTAGGAAGATTTATTGTCGTCTGATTGACAGAAACTGTGTCAAAGAATAAAAGAAAAGAAAAGAATGTATGTTTTATTCAGTTGTGTAAGCATTTTAACATTGAAAGTCACACGGCTGTGCATATTTGAGGAACAAGAAAATTCGTTGAACAAACAAACAAATGAACTCCATGCAAATGTTTCACCTTGCAAACCGGGTGGGGTCGTTGTCCTTTTTTAGTATCGTTTGATTTATTGACTAGCTATTCTGGTTTTAACAAAACGGCTCGGTATAAATATAAAAAAAAGAAGTGATAAAACTTATGTAGAACTCAATTTAGCGTGTTACACTCGCTCGACGTAGATCTGTTAGTTTGAACCTCAAAAGGGGTTCGATTTATACGAACTATAAAAGAAAAAAAGGGGATGTGGGTTCGAGTCCCACCCGAGGCTTATTCTTTATTTTACGATCAACGCTATTTGCTCACTGCCGGAGGGTAACTGGTCTGAGCAAAAACTTGCGATAAAAAGCAACTAATAAAATCAAGGTAATAAAATAATCATAAAAACAAATCCTGGTTCGAGGCAGGACCATCCCGAGCTAGCTGTATCACGGGCAGTCGCCCTTGGTGACTAGTCCTTGGGGCGCCTATCGTGTATCTGAGACAGCAGGACTTCTCAAATACAAATGGAAAATGGGAAAATGAATAAATCAAACAGAATAACAGTGAACATAAGATCTGAAACTCTCATGCTGTGTTGGAACTGTTTTCTATTTCCTGATTATTGGGATAAACTTTTTATTTCTATATATTTATTTTTCTCACTGTAAAACATAAATGAATAAATAATTAGGATAATACTATACTTTAAGTTCAGGTTGCCCAGGGCAACAGGTCCTGGTTCGAGGTGAGAATGTTGCTCGTCGAGAGAGGCAAGGAATTCGACTTCTTTTTCTTTATTTACCTATTAGGTTACGAGTCAAAAATATATAAACGAACGACCGCATATGTGGTTAATATGCAATACGTAAGACAGCTGAACACTCCCGTCTTACACAATCGCGAGTCACCCTTGGGCAAGGTGTAGTACCTGTTATTATATGCTGATGATGTTATGTAATTGGAGATGGGTACGGATTAAGAATATGTATGTAAAGAACAAGACAGACACGTGTTGATCGAACAAAGATATGTTTAATACTGAATAAGTGGCGGCAGTCAATAACGTCACAGCAGGGAAACATAATTGGCTCTGGATCTAATATTACTACATGTTGTAGTAATTGTATATATATAACACCTGTCAGTCAGGCATGATCAGAGTTATGACATTTCCAAAGCTTGGACTGACAAAACTATCATGTATGATTGTTATGATTTGCGTATCCAGCCACCTGTGGCGTAAATGTAAGTGACCTCGATCACCTTGGGAGATGGGTGTATTGCATCATTGTTGTAAACAGGAACTGGTGATTGGTCATTGACACCGTGAGACACCACGTATGCATTGTGGAGATCTATAAAGCAGAAGAAATATTCCCTGCCTGGGAAGCGGACAGAAATCTCGACACTCAAAGAAGACAGACATCAGCGGAGCCGAAAGGCACGAAACCGCTGTCCCTGCTGGGGGACAGCCTGGCGGTTCTCCTTGTCTTCTCTCTTCCACTCTTCACTATCCGGCCGACAAAGATGTATGTTATGTAATAAAAATATGTCCAGATATTTTTACAAGTAAGTCTTCGGGTTTCCTTTCTATCCAAGCCCAGGACTTATGTATAGTGGGGTACTATGCAACATGATTTATTGTTAGCCTGTCTCGTGGCTGGAATAGTTGCGTATTTCTGACAAACGCCACTGGTCGGTGTTCGAATCCAGGTAAGAAGCCAGTGTTTTGACTGCTGATTTTCAAGGCAGACAGGCTCTCTTTAGTTGGAAGATTGGCGAAACACAACCTTTCTACTCCTATTTCCCGCAATTTGATCTTGTGAGGTACTAAGCTAAGCTTAGGAAAAGATCAAGATCATTATATAGGAACTATTGCCAGTGAAAAATAATGGGATTATGTACGTATGGATCGGCACTTCTACCTAAGATCAGAGTATGTGGTGTGCTCCGCCTAGTATCAAAGTGTAGTATCTGTGGATTATTTTGAGGCTGCCTTGTTGCTGAGATAGTTTCATATTTCCAACAAGCGCCAGTGGCCAGTGTTCGACCCTAGATAAAAATAAAGGATTTGGAATACTGATTTTTAAGGCTGAGAGACTTGGAAGATTGGCTCAACACAGTCTTCGTATCCATCACGTTTCCCATGTGGCCTATCCAGGATTTGTGCCGTAACACAGTTTCAAAATGCATGATTGACAACAGCAATATCATTTTTATTCAAAGAAGATATATCCGTATAAACTAAAGGGACACCTTGATAAA
The DNA here is from genome assembly GCA_006491835.1 of Architeuthis dux. Classification (NCBI taxonomy): domain Eukaryota; kingdom Metazoa; phylum Mollusca; class Cephalopoda; order Oegopsida; family Architeuthidae; genus Architeuthis; species Architeuthis dux. The sequence continues at coordinate 612,206 of VCCN01003764.1, read as the reverse complement.
GATGAAGAAATTGGAGATATTCAATTGAAAGTTGAAAAAATTCAATAAACGATGTATGTGTTGGTGGTGCAATCGTTAGAACGGCCGACTGCTAAAAATCCGGTCACGGCCATGACATTTCTTTCAGGTGCAACACCAACCAGGACCAAATAATCCATTCTTTGCAGACAGAGTCACACCAGCTTGGAACAGCCTTAGTCAGGAAACAGTAGAAGCACCATCAATAAATACTTTAGCGAAAGATTCGAAAAATAAGGATTCGCAATACAGCTACTGCTTCTCATATTGAACACTAAACACATTTGGTTAAAGGTCTAATTACCCTACTCAGCTACCAAATGACCTATACTGAAGATAATTAACAATTATCATTTGAGATAAAACAAAATGACTTACGGAAGATTTGGTTTTCTGATTCCTCTGCTGACCCAAAGACGTTTTATTCCTAAAAAGAAACGAGAAATTGTTTCTCATTTTCTTTATTATTTATTAACTCGCTGTTTATGTTATCCGTGATATTACAAGCAGGATTCATTAAACAAATACGCCCCATCCCGAAACGTACGTTGGACCAAAGAAAAAGGATCACAACTTTGGGATAAAATACAAGTTATAGACGGGGAACCTCATTTGAGAGTGAAAAAATTGAACGAAGCTGCGTACATACGAAGTGCTTTCCAAAAGTTCGGGGAATTGGAACAACATGTGAACCGAATGTTGTACGGACTTTGTCGTTACCCTATGCCAACAGTTTCCTTTGTAAGCCAGTGGCCAAACAGCAGCCACGAAGAAGGTAGATATTAAGTGTTAGAGTAAGTCATTTTTTTTCATGGTAGAATTTTTGGGGCGCACCGTGTAAGCCTGGTATAAAAAACAGTTGACCAAGTCTGCCAGTGGGGAATGGATAGTTTTTACGCAAAAATATTGGGTCTTTTTCGTTAGTCCCCACAACTAACCATTGCCCTGACTGACTAACCCTAATCCCTAATCCTAATCCCAGGTTATTATCTCGATAAGATAATAACAAGCGAGTTGCGGAAATATCCTTAACTTCTTTTTAAAAAAAGATTTACATTTATTTATCAATCGGTTTCATTCTCGACTAATTCAAATGACGAACAGAAATATCCACGGCTGAGACACGCACACACTTGCGTGCGTACATCACACAGATATAAAATATTAGTTTACAATTTGGGCCTTTCTTTTCCTCCCTGTGTTATTCTACACTTACTGGGTTTATTTTTGAATTAGTTAATGTTAATTTTTTGCAAGCTTCAACCTGTGTAGGTCATTTTTACCACTAGAGCACAACAGCGATTTTTTAAATGAATAATCGCAGAATATTTGTAAGACATTGGCCCACTGTTTAGATGCTTGCTTTAGCCTGAACAATGTGATTAAAGAATCAATGTTGTCAACAACAGCAACAGTAGCATAAAAGAGCACCTGTTCAAATTAGAGGCTAAATTTACATACATAGAAAGTATCTGTTTTGCATACCTACGGATATAAAATATTACAGAAGGTCTATTTTGGTGTGGGTATTTAATTGGTAT
>VCCN01003764.1:542296-552354 GCA_006491835.1 Architeuthis dux | reverse complement strand
TCTTGAAAGTGTACACGTTCTCTGCAATGACCGTGGCTTCACCCAGTCAGTTAAATCACATGCACTGATTAAAACACCCGTTCGTAACTCTAGATGTGTTCTTAACGGATTATGTAATTGCTTTGAAAACCGTTACGCATTCACGGAAATCTAAGATTAATAAAAAGAAGCTTTTATACTTTACATGACGATATCTACTCCTGGGTTGGAGCGATCAAGATTTAAACAGTTTGATTTTTCTTTCAAATGTGATTTTTTATAAGTGATTTATACACATCCGTTTCCCATTAAAAGATATTCTAAAAGTGTCCATGTTAGATCATTTCTTGATTAAACTTGTCCTGCAAAGCAACAAAAATAAAATGATAAATATGTTTTTTATTTTCATAGCTAGAAGACATCGTTCGAACATAGACACTCGATAAAAACCTGTCACGTAATCAACGTCGTTTGGCATCATGCCGTGTTGGGGATGATCAATTAAGAAATTTGAAAAAAGGGGTGATCATTGAATAAGTTACTTCGCTCGCCTTTTGTTGGGCAGTGATCACTAAAAATGTCTGAATTTTCAAAAAAAATACAAAAACAAGCGTGAATGTTGCCGGACGCAAACTATTTAATATTCAATTTAGCATAAATTTACATTGAAAATTGAACCCTCCACTAAAAAGCTATTTTGGGGGTGGGGAGATTTTCGAAAATAAAAAAATGTTTTTTCGAGACATAAGTAGATATTTAACTTTCGAGTCCTCTATCTTCATTTGTGTGGCCTGTACACATGATACATACATACATACAAACAAAATTAACCTATCCAGCCAGCCGGAGCAACTTCAAAACTGAAGAAACCTATGTTGACAGTTTTGGTGACAGTTTTGGTTGACGGTTTCTAATATTATGTGACAACATTGGATTAAATTTTCATGTAAAAACTTTTCAACTTTACTCTGCAATAAGTCTTATTATCTAATAAACCTTTCAAACTGCTCCTTGAATTTCTGCTGCTACTATAATCTTTTTACTTTTTCGAAATAAGTTTCATTATTCTTTAAAGTACAAACGTTCTTTTCTGGTTCCATAAATTCTCTTTTTCATTTTTGCTTTCAGGCCTTGAGTAAGATGAAAGACGAATGGGAAAATATGTTTTTTAATTTCATCCCTTACAAGAACACAGAGCTTAGTATTTTGTCGTCATTCGATGACATCCAAGCTCTTCTGGACGACCACATTGTCAAGACGACTACAATGAAAGGATCAGCATTCATTGGTCCATTTGAAGAGGATATAAAAAACTGGGCTTACCTTCTGGTCAGTTGCTTATAGACATAAATGCAGTAGCCTTTGTGCGAAAGTGCTATCATTGGCATCGAGAATACTTAATTCCAGAAAATACAGCATTTTCCTAAAATAAACAAGCTTGAAAGTCAGACCATAGATGTGCTATTTAAACACGAGTTCAGTTAAAAGTGAAAAAAAAATCAACACCGCGATATGAGATATGTTAAAAAACCACCGCGATATGAGATTTGTTAAAAAATATCTTAGCTTCTTCTTAAAAAAACAAACGCAACCTCACGTCACAGTTTGATTTCGAGAATTGATTTTTAAAAAAGAAGAAACAAATATTATTTTATTGCGTCATTAAAAAGTTACGTTCGATATGTCGGCTTGTCAGATAGTCGGTCAGTGACAGCGATCGCTGCTAGAGAAGCTTAGCGCATCTAAAAAAAAGTATCTGTTTTTAATGATAAATTATAGCCTTAGCACCGTTCGGTTGCATACGAACGAATAGATGTTAGCCTCTGTCTAGGTCTACAATCGGTGTAACCACCTTTTACAGTTTTTACGGCCTGGGTGGTATTTATGGGAGAGTGGTTTACCCAAGTGCTCACTCACCCACTCTCTTCGCCGTCAAACACCCTAACATGCCAGAGACAAGACATGTCTGTCAAGATATCTGGCGATGGGACAGAGCGCAGAGATAGGCATTCATACTTCTCCCAAGGGTATTAGCGCGAAGTGAACGTAAGCAGCCTCTGCCAAATTCGAACTCGGTGTTCTGATTCCGTGCCGATAACCGTTACGCAACCCGGCACCTCCAGGAAAGAATAATTAATTAATTTATAACCGTTCACTTATCAAATCGTCAGATTTAATGTTAGCAAAATGCTTTAAAAAAAGTGCAGCAATTTTAAATAAACTGTGATTAATGTTAAAATAAAATCTTCATTATTCTTGAGTAGTATTAGAGTTATTATAAAAGACAAAATAAACTGTTTATTTAAGCAAAATAACTGGGTTAATTAAAAACTTGGAATTTCAAAAGAGGTGATTTTAATCTACATATATAAAACGCAATGTCTATCTATATATCTATATATTTTTGTGCGTAACAATTTTCAATGAGCGCACAGATACTAGACTCTGATCCAATATTTAACCACCATGTGGGCGGAATGTCACACAGTGTCGCTTTAACGTGTGGCCCACACACATACGTGTGGGCAAGGAGAAAAAATGCCCAGTCTCCGCGACCAGTGTCACAAAGGCGTCAGAATACCTTTCGACCCTCCCCCTTTATAGTGTGATTGAGAGGTGCTGCCCTGGGGTCGAATTCTCAAGACTAAGCTTACCTTGTTTACGCCGCGCCACGCCCCGCCCCGCCCCGTCGCGCCCGAAGACGAAAACACAACAGAGGAACAGATACTATGCTAGTATCCAAAGCCGAGCAGCTACACTCTGATCTTAAGCAGAAGTGCCGATCCATACGTAAATAATTTTTTACGGATGCTAAAATTTAAAAAAATGTTTGTTCATGTTTTAACTAAAGTCACCTTTGAAATACCTGCATACATTTTGCTCATCAAATAATAAATGTTGTTTATTTCGCAGAATCGCATGCGCGGCATTCTGGATTCTTGGTTGAAGGTCCAAGCAGCTTGGCTCTATTTGGAGCCAATTTTCGGGTCTGAAGACATCAGGGCGCAAATCCCTGTCGAAGGCAAAATGTTCGAAGAAGTAGATGCAAACTGGTAGGATGATTGTCTTTTTCTTTATTCTTTTCTTTTATAATTTGTAATAGAGATATTTGCTAATTAATGGTCATTAAGCGACCATTTAACAAAGATGAAGGACATTTTTAAATAACTGGATACATGTAAAATAATGTTCTATTCAAATTGAATTAAAGAAGGACACCAGAATATTTATCACTGAAAAAAATGTAGTTTGAAAATAGTTTCATAAAATATTCCTCAGAAGACACCTTTCAGTGTATGAATCCACACATATAATAATTAGTAATGTGCAGCTGTCTTCTGTCACGCTAAGGGACGCAACTGATGTAGTAAAATAGAATTTCATTCATGCAACTGACGTAGTAAAACTTGAATTTCATTCATGACGTAATAAAAATGATGAATTTAAAGAACAATATAAAAATTGAAAAAGTAATAAAACAAAAACAAAACAAACAATATCTGTTTGTGGTCAACAGAACGCCATTCTCCAAGCTCACTGCAATGAAAAATCTCTATTATCTACGGTTATAAAATGCAATGTATATCCATATATTTCACATATGCGTGGGACCTGCAGACCCTGCAACTGCGGAGGGGGGATGCTGTAGCTCTGAGGCACAATCGGATCGTTTGAATGTTTTACTTTTGTGAGGGGAGCAAATTTAACAATATGCAGGGTGTGGGGTACGGATCTAGCGCCGCCACTGATATATACCGTCATTTTTGACGGCATGGGTAAACTATATATATATATAGCCTTCTTCTGTCAATAACGCTTGCGTTAATTCCAGACCACTGACAATTTTCTTTCGTGATTTTCAATGCTCACATACAGATTAAGTGCCGACACTTGCTCATACGTAATTATGGTAAAGAAATTGCAAAATTCAGTGGTTAAATCATTAGATTACATTTTAAAATGCTAAGATTGTTATAGCAATTTTCATTCATTCATAGCCGCGTGAATGACCTTCACCAAGACCAACACTCACCAAGAGTGGGCTATTACAACATCTTCTGTGAGGGAGAGCAAAATGTACACTTGCAACTGATAGGTATGCTTCTGAAGTTTTATTTAGCAGAATGTAGATAACTATTTTCAAACTTTTCAAATTGCTAATATTATATTCGATATATCTGTTCACATAATAAATTAACCCTTTATACCCTCTAGAACACCTGTGAAGTTAATATTTTACTTAACTTACGAAAATGGCGAAAAGCGAAAATAGCATTAGGTGTTTGGTTTGCAGCGAATCGTTGTATAGGCAGCGCGCACCCCCTTTTTTCTTTCCTAAACCCCAATCCTGTGTGCCTTCCACCACTCCAACCTTCGATGACTCAGCCATACATACCATGTTTCTTTTCTTTAAAATATCACCACAAAGAAATTCAAATATATCCCTGAATAACTAGTTAGGAAGAAACACAATCTGATTCGCTTTTATTTTCCAGGAAGTTAATTATGTCCACGGCTGTGAAAAACAACAAAGCCTTGATTGTCGTCTCCCAGGACCAAATGTTGGAAAAGCTGCAATATTCAGAAGTAAGGTTTTATTTGTATGTTCAATAATACACATAGGAATCAGACAGTTTAACAAGTTAAAGCGCGGTACAAGTTTTGGGGGTTCGTCTTGAAGAACGAGCTCGTGACTGGTAATTACTTAGTTTAGTTTAGAATGGCACAAGGTCACTTGTGTGGAGCACCAGGCGTGGATCGAACTCACAACAGTAGTAATGGTTTGCGAGAATAGTTTACTAAACATTGCTCCAGGGCAAGGATTTCGTTATTAATTGATTGTGAGACCTTAAGACAATAGTTTGCTATTCAGATGATAGATTAACTGAAAGACATTAAACAAATTAATAATATGAGCTCGTAAGGGACTTCACCGTGGAGACCATTACTGTTGTAGAGAGTTTGATTTTCCCTGGATGCCCCCCCCCACCTTTAATGTATCTGTGCCAGACTAAGCAAATATTCAGTAATAACATTTTTCGTACAGTTATAATACGGATTTTTTTCTGATAGGACTCTGTGAAGGTTGAATATGGGTGCAAAAGCTTAAAAAGCTCAACCGAAAACAGCAACAATTGTGGTACAGTTTATTACTTATCCTTTTAATGTTGATCATGAGAATGATTTTTTTTATTTAAGCTGTTTTATTTTTAGAGTTTACTTGAAGATATCCAAAAAGGATTGAATGATTACCTTGAAAAGAAGAGACTTTTCTTCCCCAGGTGAGTAGACTTCTTTCTAAAATACCCACCATACCTGGATATAATTTAATATTAGTAAGTAACATCCCTGTTGCATTTTTAGCTCAATATTTTAATCGATCTTAATCGTTTATCTATTCGATTTTGTATATGGATATCGTTCTCAAAAAAGATTTGTTCGTTTTAAACAACCTGACTTCCACAAGATTTAGATAGTGTGACCGAAAATTGATGTTTCTTGAAATAAAATCTGGATAAAGATAAAGAAATAGCAAGTGTTAATCCCAGATAGAATTTTCAATAGCAAAGTGAAAAAGAGAAGAGAGAAGAGCGTCCCTAGAGATATTAATATTCGCAGTTTTTTAAACCATCTTAACTATTTGTGGTGTTCCTTTTGATAAAATCCAACGCTACGACTTGTTTGGATAAGGTTGATACATTTCTAGAAATCTGGAGCGTTCCGAAAGGTCTTGACACGAGCGATACAAAGCTGTATGATGTGAAGCTTTATCCCTAAGTTTGCTTTTGTTCAGAAATAATCTTTCAACTAATCCTCCCAGCTGTATATGACTTGTCGGATTAAAAGGTTACCTTTAATACTCAAATTCGATTCAAAGAATGTCTGCGTTAATGGAAATCTCTTCTTGAATAAAACGGAATCGAACCCGTGTTGACAAGCATTGATTCTGTTATTGGAAGGAGCAATCGCAGTTTTGCTAAGAGAATTGTGAAAAAATCCAGTCACATTTAAAATAATGTGAGTGACATTATCAAAATCTGGACAAATTACTAACGATTACCAGTAATTTTGGTTAGTAAACTGCAACATACTTCCTCTCTCAGTATTTCCTCCATTTTCGAAACATATTTATATTATAATTCCAAGAGTTGTTCGGACTATTGATCTTATTCTTTTTATTTTTGTTATTACCACACCGTTTCAGTCGATCCATTCTACGGCTTTCCTTAGGGATACAAACCAAAACGTTGCGGTAACAACAAAAGAATGAGATCAATAGCCCGATCCACTCTTGGAATGATAATGACTCTTTCCCGAATTACTGAATATATTTCCATTATAAGCTATAAACCTCTTTAAGAGTGAATGCTGATATAGTAACTTGGAAGTAAACTGTAGCAGACCGTATAATAGTTTCTGTATTTTTTGAAGAACTGTGGAGTATAACCCTTTCATCTACATCACTTTAGCCAATATCAGTTTTGTCTAAATCACTTTCGTCTAAAATCACTTTTGTCCCAACAATATCTCCAAATGTTCTCAATGACATTGTGTCGAATGGTTGGCCATGGGCTAAGAAGGAATTGATGACATTTTGGGGTGGATCCAGGATTTGTTTTCGATTGAGAGATATTTTTAAAATTAAATTTTGTGACGGATTCTGGAATCTTTTCCCTCTCAATCGAAAAAGAATATCCTTGGATCCACCCCAAACTTTCATCAATTCTTCCTTAGCCAATGGCCCACCCATTCGACAAAACGTCATTGAAATTCATTTGGAACTTTTGGAGATATTGTAGACATTTTTATACTAACGGAAATAGCAATTTGCAAAACGATTTATACTAATTCTTAATAAAATAATACAGTCTGTCAGCATACGTTATATCCATGTCAAAGAAATGAGATATTGAAACTTTTCCTTTTGTCCAAGTTATATTTTTACATTTGCCTCATCTGTTTTTTATTTTTGTTGTTTTTTATTCGACAGATTTTTCTTTTTATCCAACGATGAACTTCTGGAAATTCTTTCGGAAACGAAAGATCCTCTTCGCGTCCAGCCACATTTAAAGAAATGTTTCGAAGGAATCGCCCAGCTGGTTTTCAGTTCGGATAAAATAATCCTTGGTATGGAATCGGCTGAGGAGGAAAGAGTCGACTTTTCTAGCCAGATTGTCCCGTCGGAGGCCCACGGACTTGTGGAGAAATGGTTGCAGCAGGTAGCTGTATTAAATACATCGTTTTGTGGGAATTCTGGTTTTAGTATTCATCTACTTTAAAAGTTTAAATCAAGAAGATAAAAAAGTTAATTTGGAAACTATTATGTAAAAATATTAAACTAGTAACAGACACCAACAACCAATAATGTTTAAAACACAAGATAAAATGAATTCGGAATATTTAATTATCAGCTTTTATGTTTTCGATTGAGAGATATCTTTATCATTCTGCAGGGTAAGAGGTATATGTATTCACTCGTGTCTGTCTGTCCGTCCATCTGTCTGTTCACACGATATCTCTAAAAGTTCTAAATGAATTTCAATGAAGATTTGAAGAAGCGATTACATTTTGGGCCGGATCCAGGAATTTGTTTTCGATTGAGAGATATATGTATCATTCTGCAGGGAAAGAGGTTAAAAAGGAACAGTTAATAAAAAGTCTAAATTTAAATCTCATGGGAAATAACTTAATATTTGTACATTCAAATTCTCAGTTTTTAGTTAGTGTACAGCGTTGACAGAGGCATGCGCTCTCTGTGTGCTTTCTAGTTTTTTCTCTCTATGATAATAAAAACCGGACTCTACACCTTTCTACATTTTTCTCTCTATGATAATAAAAACCGGACTCTACACCTTTCTACTTTTTTCTCTCTATGATAATAAAAACCGGACTCTACACCTTTCTACTTTTTTCTCTCTATGATAAATAAAACAAGACTACACCTTTCTAGTTTTTTTCTCTCTATGATAATAAAAACTGGACTCCTGAAGAGAAAACTGAAGGATATTTCCCAAACCTTTCAAGAAAAAAGTAGAAACTACTTTTTTCTCTCTATGATAATAAAAACGGGACTCTAGGTTTTTCTAGTTTTTCCTTTCTATGATAATGAAAACCGGACTCTACACCTTTATATTTGTTGATTGACGTGACTTTCTTCTTCGGTTGGCAGGTGGAACAAACAATGAAACAAAGTCTTCGGAAAGTCATGGCTCAAGCAGTTGAGACGTATAGCAAAACTCCACGAAGAGAGTGGGTCGTTCGTTGGCCAGGTCAGATTGTTATAGCGGCCAGCCAAGTACACTGGACAGCTGAAGTCAATCAGGTCATTCTTTTCATTACTCTTTGTTTTTGAAGGTTCCTTATTCCTTTCTTCTTTGCAATTATTAATGACACTTTTCAATGCAGTTGTTATCTTTCATTAGTTTATTGCATGGGTCGGCAATCATTTTGCGAGGCGGACCGGATTAGAAATGTTTTTGTCTTGGGGGTCACAGCAAATCAAAAACGAAACAATGATCAACTTTTAAAAAAAAATTAATTAAGATTTTTTCCATATTCTTGTATGATCATTGTTTATTTGCTGTGGCCCCCAAGACATAAAAACATTTCTAATATGCCTACATAAACTTCCATGTACAATCAATCAATGAGAACTATGAAATTCTTTTCGGAAAAATATTGTTTAATTGTGGTTTAAATTTTGTGTGTATTAAGAGAATAGCAGGGGTGTGTTAAAACCTTCTTTTTTAGCTATAAAACATTGATTCCTTTGAGGTCACAGCATAAATGAGACTTTTGCTCTATTTTTTTATACTGAATTTTATTGTTTGCTAACCAAAGATAGATAAGGAAAACAAATACATTTTGTATGCAAAGTTATATAATCAGTGAAGTCGGCTGGCCGGATGAAATTAAGCCGCGGGCCGTATAGTTTGCCGACACCGGGTTTATTCAATTGTTTAGTTTATTAACATTGTAATTTTGCTACATAACAATATTTCTACACCTGTAATTAACATTGAAATAAAAATAACTCTGAGAGGGCGCCTCGCTATGGAGTAATGGTTAACAAGTCAGTCTAGCAGACCATTATTACTTCGATCCTCACTGAGTGCCCCACACTTGTGGTATTGCTTTAAACTAAGATACACTAGTAAAATGAACTTTGAAAGGTCTCCGCGCCGTGGAGTAGTGGTTAGCGAGTTTGTCTCGCAGATCATTACTACAGAAGTGAGTTCGTTCCACACCGAGTGCCCCACACTTGTATCCTTGCATCAGACTAACCTAAACTTAGCAAATACCTATTTGCGACTTACCTCGAAGCTGAGATAGTTGCATATTTCCTACAGGTACCAATGATCAGTGTTCATGCCCAGGTAAATTTCGAATGCTGATTTTCAAGACAAGCAGTCACCACCCTCGCCCCAAATAGGATGACTGGCGCAACGCTATCTCCATACCATCATTTGGCCTTGTGCCGTACTAAGATAAGCTTAATAAATACTATGAAAACAACTTTAATAAACAGAATTATTGCTTTTTTTTCGTATACTAATTCTAATAAAATCGGTATTGCTTTGAATTTACTAAAAATCTAGTTAAAAAATACAAATGGGTTTATGTTTAAACTAAAAACTTGGTAATGGGAAAAATCCTCCGCGGCTTTTATCTATGTCTTCTTCCCTTTTTAACGCAGGCAATACAGACGGGTGAAATAGAAAAATCAGCCCAAAGATGCAAACAACATATTGAAGAAGTCGTTGAAATGGTACGCGGTAAACTTTCCAAAATGGCGCGAATTACACTTGGCGCACTCATCGTCCTTGACGTGCACGGTAAGGAAGAATAAAACCATTTCCTTCACTCATTCTACAAAAGTCAACATCGCGCCTTGTTTATCCTAACGCAGGGGGTCCCGACATTCTTGTGCCCTTTAGGCATTCTGACCGGTTCCCATGCACCCCTAAAAGTTAAGGATCAACAATTGATAAAGTTATATTGATGTTAATAAGAGATCCATTCAATTGTTAGTGAAAGGTTTTGGAAATATCCTTCAGGTTTCTCTTCCTGCTTCAGAA
>VCCN01003764.1:526668-541768 GCA_006491835.1 Architeuthis dux | reverse complement strand
GGGGAGAGCTTGCCTTGTTGGTTGCGTTTATCAGCTGCTTTCAGACATCTATGTACCCCTGGAGGTACATATACCCTAGAGTGGGAACCCCTGCTCTAACGGGACACAATTTCTCAACCAAAAGATTATCTCGATGTCTTTAATATTATCTGGCTTCAAGTTCTAATTTTGATTTCTCTACGCGTCGAGGAATATTCCTGAAAACCAGGCGACCGGTCGTCCCAAACATCGGCGAATTGTCCATTTTTTGTTGTTCTTTATCTCTGGAGGTGCAGGTTGGTCGAATGAGCAACGGCACGGAGAATGGACTCGGTGAGCCGTGTTCACTTCGCACTAATACTATGGCAAAGGCATGAATCCATATCTCCCCCAGCTATGGGTAAAATAGTGCAGGGTGAAGTGAGTGACGCCTCTTGACGTTCTTGTATCCTCTAAGTCAAATTTACATATCGCAAACAGGCCTAGTTAGTAGTACTACTATAAGTGGAGCCCAAGCAAGCCTTTTTAGCTTTATTCTCTGTGATGTAAAAAAAAACGATATTACATGTATAACAAACTAATAACCTGAGACAAATAATTCAAAATGGCGTCGCATTTCATGAAGTCAACCGTGTGGCTGAAGACAAACTGCACCATCGCTAGGAAAGGCAAACAAATTAACCTAATTAAAAACCAATCAACTGTAATGTACTGATAAGATCAGACTGCGTTAGTGATAGCTTATTATCATTAGGGGGTCATTGGACAAAGGTTATTGCTTCAAATGTGTCATGTTTTGATTAAATATTTACCATTTTTTGTTGTTTATATCATCTTAACGATTTTTAAAAAAAAGACATGTCATATGTTACAATCTAATATTTACGTCGAGAATGGATTCTTCCTCGTTTTTAAAGTCAAAAGTAAATTTTCTTTTAAATAGATTTTTATAAATTAAGGTTTTCTATTCGCTTCTATTGACTGCTAAAATTTGCTTAATGGGGCATGCGTCTATCATGGATGCCTTGTGTCTATCTCATCAATCCCTGTTCATTGTTCAATCATGAGACCTGTATCAGTTAGCAGGTGATTAATTCATATGATCCACGCGATACAAAATCTCTCATCAGTGACGCTTGGTTAGACGTGTTTTGATAATTGAAAGTTATTGAATACATTTGTGAAAAAGCAAAATAGTTTCATGGGTCATTAAACGAAATTCCACAAACATGAATGTTTTTTTTTTCCGATTTAGGATCTAATGTTGTTTTTTCCTGAACTATCTCAGCAATAAGTGAAATTAAGTAAGTGTCGATTAATAATTCATTACTATTACAATATCCATTACTGTAGTTGTTGCATAACTAATTATTAATAATTATTTAAGTTAATTATTAGCATTATTAATTCTGGCCAATAAATACAGGTGTCTTCCGCTTTTCGAATGTACGCTTTACGCCACTTTTCAGCTTTTATGAAAATAGGCAAAAAGCGAGCCATTATAGAGGCAGCACGAACCCTCTTCCTCTCCATTTCCTACACCCCAGTCTCCTGTGCCATCCCAACCTTTGATGAACCAACCTGGGAACGCTCAAAAAGATTTCCTCTAAAATTAATGGTAATTGCTTCTTCACTTTACGTCATAGGATCGCTCTGCTTTCGGATAGCGGGGGAAACCTGCATAGCCTAAAATGTCTCCAAACTGAATTTTCTCTGATTTTTTTTCTTGAACGTTTTCGCGTTTTATTCAGCTCGTGACATTGTGACGCAGTTGCAGAAGGCAGATGTCAGTACTTCTTCACTTTACGCCATAGGATCGCTCTGCTTTCGGATAGCGGGGGAAACGTGCATAGCATAACATGTCTCCAAACTGAATTTTCTCTGATTTCTTTTCTTGAACGTTTTCGCGTTTTATTCAGCTCGTGACATTGTGACGCAGTTGCAGAAGGCAGATGTCAGTAACACCCAGGATTTTTCTTGGATTTGTCAACTCCGTTATTACTGGGAGGCTCAGTCCGTCATCGTACGGATGGTTGTGACCACCGTGGCATACGCCTACGAATATCTGGGCAACACTGGTCGACTGGTTATCACTCCACTTACAGACAGGTGTTACAGGTAAGATAATAATTTCTACTTCATAAGAATAACAAAATAATCATGATTGGTAGAAAGCAGGGGTCTTCGGTCCCTGTTTTAAATACGAGATGCAACGGGAACCAACGAACAGCAAAGGGAATGTAATTTAAAACAAACCTAGCTGCTACAGGGTCAGACTCCACTCTAGTTCTATTCCGACTGAAGATGATTACTGCAACTTTTGTATTATATATATATAATAAATAAACAATTATTAAAAACATATTTGTTAGTATAAATGTATTTATTTATTAGAATGAAATAAGCCCTTGCGTATTTGTAACATAGATTTTCGCAGATATGCAAGTCTTGTCAGTTTGGTACAGTCGGTAAGGGAGCCGCCTACCGATCACCTGGTTGTGGTTTCAAATCACAGTAGGGAAATGTTCATTTTATAAATGTAATTATTTATTATAATGAAATAAGTCCTTCGTATTTCTAACATACATGTTTGTAGATATGCAAGGCTTGTCGGTTTGGGTCAGTCGGTAAGTTGATTTGAAATCAGAGTAGGGAAACGTTAATTGTAGATATCGGTTTGGTTTAATGTGACGGAACAGCCAAACAGTGAAGAGTTTAGGTGAGGATTGTTCTTGTCAACTTGAGCTTCCGACTTGGACTGGAGTTTGACAAAGGATTTCACACAGAGGTTTGTGACGAATTCAATAATTTAGGGTTAGGGGTAAGGTAAGGGTTATTCACTGATTACAGCAATTTTTACTGGTAATAAATGGGATCTTCGCTTCTCGTTGCTTCCCATATTTTACCATGACTCACATTTGGTCAAACTCCAAGACAAAGTCAGGAGTTGACTTTACTTTCCTATCGTAACAAGAACAACAAGAACAAGAATAACAACCCTCAGCAAAATGTGGGGTTTAAACCGATATGTAAAATCCACATTCCCCATACCGTGATTTGAACTCACGACCTAGTGATTGCTAGGCTGGTGTCTTGACAAGTCTTAGATATTAAGGAAAGTTTATCATATTTAATATATATACAATACAAAAGTAATCATCTTCAGTCGGAATGGAAGTTGGAGTGGAGTTTGACCCTGCAACAGCCAGTCTTGTTGTTCATTATTATTATGATTAGTGAGTTAATAGATTTGGAGAGAAGATATCAATCTAGAAAGACTTGAAAAATATCAGTAAAATCAAAATTGTTTGAAATAAACGTTTTTTTCTCAGTTACTTGATATTACAAGAAGTTGTAATATCAAGTAACTGAGAGAACTTAATTTATGTCTCATAATTTAATAAGTATGCATAATCTGTAATTACATACTAATTTAATATATGAAATACATGAAACAGTAATATGAAATATGTAGTTGATGCAGAAATTTTCAGCATTTGACAAAACCTTTTATTCATATAAATTCATAGCATCATTATTCAGTCACCAAAGTATTTTCCTGGCTTTCTATGATATTACGCCACCTTTCAAATAAATTGCGTATTTCATCATTAAAGAACGATCTTATTTTGATTCGATGATTTCTTCGAGGGATTTCTTCGATATCTTGAACTCGTTGGAACCGCTGACCAGGCAAAGAGTGTGGCACGGAGCGAGACAAGTCTGAAGGTGACAGGTCTGGAGAATACGGTGCATGTAGAAGAACTTCCCACCCAAGCTCCATGATTAATTGCTGCGTAGCATTTGCAACATGAAGATGGGAGTTGTCATGCAGCAAAATCGATGGCCCTCTTCCTTTCCCAGAAAAAAAGAAGTTTTTTTCTGTTTTAATAGCTCACCGTGGCGTTGCACTGTGACATATTGAACAAGTTCCAACAATCTACTTATATAATTAACAGTATGGTGTATAAAAGGATGAAGGTTATCCGACATAATGATGCTGGGAAAAAGACAATGTGGAGACTCAGAATGATTTGCAAGAAATTATTTAATACCTTAACATGTTTCGACGTATTAGGTCGTTTTCAAAAGGAAAATTAGAGAGAACAAGTTTTCATGTCTGTATCGACCGGGGGTTGTGATTAAATCACATTTTTAATCCCATTAAAATTAACAGTGTGACTTTTTTGGTTCTCTGTCCGTAACAATGGACTCTTCCACTCAAAGGTAACAATTTTGTCGATAAAAATATCTCCTATCCAATATTTGAAACAATGAACTCTTCCACTAAAACGACTTCAGCAGTTTGTTTTTTTCTAAAAAAATAATCTCATAGAAATTCAAATATATCCGTGAATTTTTTCATAGAGATCAACTAGTTAATAATAAAAAAAATAATTCCCTTTGAGTCCCACTAAACCAGTGGTTCTCCACCTTTTCGAGTCATTCCCCACTTTTGCCAATAAAATTACTAGTATTCCCCCCCTCCATTTATTAAGTTGCAACAAAGAATAATTTCAAATAATAAATGTATAATTAGACAGCTTTATACTAAGAATTAGTTTAATTTTATAATTGTACAGCTGCTGCTGTGTATTTGTTAATCAAAGAAAGCAAGCGAAAATAATTAGGAACACATTATTTGAAATTCCAATGTATTACAAAACAAAAAAGAATTCTGCTATCGTAACTGATATACACATCAATGTGATCTCTGTTCTTGTTGTTTTGCTACTAGTTCTTCGATTTGTAGGTCTATTAGTGAGAGAGCACATCTTAAATCATTCTCAACTTGTAGCTTATTTCGAGCCTTCGGCTTGATAGATAGAAGTGCAGAAATCCCTATCTCTAGACTGGACTTTTATTTTTTTACCTAATAGCCTTATGCCCCTTTGGACTAACCCCCCCCCCGGTTGGGAACCACTACACTAAATACAGTGAATAAGTTGGTAGATTCCGGTTATGTTGAGATATTGAAGGCTGTCCTGGATCTAGCTACGATTTTCCACGTTTGAATTCTTGCAATGTAGTTTCCAAGGGGGTGGGAAAAAACAGCGACACAGTTCGATGCAAAAGTCAAATGGCACGTCAAAGTTGCAGCACCAGAACTAAACCTTCAAGGGACACCTCCTCGCTTATCACTGGTAAGTTATCACCTCTGTCACGAAATCCGAGACGCTACAACGTACAGTACAGCTCCAAGTAAAACTCCAACGTGGCTTAGGTTGGTAAGCCTAGAACGGACTGACGTCCGAATTGTCGTTGCCTGGCCTTTTATAGCCAATGTTATGATATGCTGCCACGAAAAGGTTATTCCGGGGTCGAACACCTGTGCGGAAATGTAAGTGACCCGCTCACCTTAGGAAATAGGTATATGCGTAGGTGTCCAACAAACAGGATGTGACACCTGCGTGGGCGTTCGAGAAACCTATAAAGCAGACCCGAACAGAAAAACACAGAGATACCCGAACACTCTCCGGCCGACGAAGATGTATGCTGTGAAATAAAAAAATATGTCTTATATTTTTACAAACGAGTCTTCGAGTCCTTCCTTCCTTTCTATCCAAGTCCAGGACATTCACCCCACTATACAACACCAAGAGCTCGCCACATCCGTGTCACTGACGCTCCACCTTGTCCGTATCTGTCAAAGACTCGTTCATTCGGCTTTTGCTTCCTGGACCTTCCACAAAACAGACAGTAGGCCACGCGTGGTCTTCTTGCTATGGGCAAGTCCATTTCCACTACTTCGCCACATGTAATAAATCAATTTGTCTTTGCCAGTCACTATCTTGTCGAAAAATAACGTGTTACTCTCTGTGTTGAGTAAGAAGAGAAAAACAAGTGTTGAAACGATGAGAGATGTTTCTTTCTTGTAAACGACGTACTACAATTGATTGATTGCACAAGCAATAAAGAACTGAGTAAACTCCAAAGACACTTGGTAAACTCCAAAAAAAACTGGTGTCTATAGGTTTTTCATCAACCTAATAACAAGCAGAAATATAAATTAAAAATATCTTTAAACGACAGCAATATACAAAATGAATATTTGAAATATAAAAGAACTTAAATATAAAACAAAAACTGTAATGTTAAAGTCGGCGATGTGAACTTTCGTATCAATAGTATACTATAATGAATTATTATCAATTAATATAAATCATAAAATAATATATGAAACAACATATGGAATATATGTTCATAAATAATCATAATTATGCATGATCCATTATTATATAAATATATGTAATTCAATCATAATTTAATACACATTTAGTCGCTAATATATCAACCAGATCAGTCCATTTTGTCAAATGAAACCTTGCCGCTACCAATGTACCCAGATGATTCCAGACTATAATCCACACGGTTCTGAAATCTATACTAGGCTGACTTATGCACTTGGCCGACAAGCCGATATATGCCACCTCTTTCTACTGTCTCACTCTCTGGCGGTGCCCCCTGTCAATTATCTGTTCAGATATGGTCTGCCATACCAGATTTCTTTTTTTACGGATTATACACCTGAGCAATCCTGAAAAATGGATTGGTCAAAACGTCGTGTTAACAACATCAAGACCACAAAGAAGGAGTTCAATTGTCTGAACAAAATGTTGAACGCTAATGACTACTATACAATATGCGTTTCAATATTTGCCTAAATCATCGTTTATTGAATCACCGTATCGACGGCCACCGACCCAACCAAACAACAAGCAAATTAGCGAGGTATTCTTCCCTTTTCACTCGGTTGTTTTTGTTGTGTCAGCGCTACCGGACATACCATTTGGCCTAGAACCTTGCAAATTCGCACGAGTACTCCAGTAGAAATCTCTTAAAAACGTTGTTTTGGTTTTTTGGACATTTTTGTAATTATTTTTTTACGGAATATTTTGCATTTCTTTTACTTAAAAAAAAATATCTTGTGTCGCCGCTACCGGACACACCATTTGGTCTAGAACCTTGTATATTCGCACGAGTGCTCCACTAGACATCTTCTAAAAACGTTTCTTTTAGATTTTTGGAAAATTTTGTAAAAAACTTTTCATGGAATTCTTTGTTTTTTTAAAAACAAACTTTTTTTACTCCCTTAGACATCTTCTAAAATGTTTTGTTTTGATTTTTGTAAAATAGTTTTTTTTTGCAAAAAAAGAAGTTTTTGGGTACGGGTGTCGCTTTTTAAAATGAAATAGTAGCAGTAGTAGCAGAGACATAGACACATGCACGCACGCACCCCCTTTCGATTTTCCAGCAGGCAAAATCAGGTCGAAAAGTTTACAGTAAATCTTATTTTTCATTCTTTATTAAATGAAATATTGTAAACCAGGACTTCTCAAAGTCGCGATTGGAACATCTCCGGGGTTCCGATAAAGATTATTGGTGTCGTTGAAATATTTTTAAAAAATCTGTTTTTTAAAGAATAATATTTTCTGTTTTGAGTTTTGGAAAAAAAAAATGCTTTTTTTTCCGCGAAAGAAATTGGATTCTTGTATAATTGTGTCAGCACTACCGGACATACTACAGTGATTCACTTAATGGCTGGTGTGGCGCGTTCACTTATAAATTGTTATTTTAGAATTGATCCAGCACATCAGTTGTTTGTTCGGTAGCAGCCATATTAAATTTCCATGGAATTATTTTCTTCAGAACCCTAATGAATGCTTTGAGACTGAACTTGGGAGGAGCACCTGAAGGCCCAGCAGGAACTGGAAAAACAGAAACTTGTAAAGACCTTGCAAAAGCTGTGGCAAAGCAGGTAAGGCCATGAGCTTCATGATCTTCTCATTATAATAGCGAGGAAACTATTTCTGTTTTTTTTGTTTTGTTATGTAATCAGCATTTTTGGTTCTACGATTTCAGAAAGTAAATGATAAATATGAAGCAGAATCTTATTCGTTCTACGATTTCAGAAAGTAAATAATAAATCTGACATGGATCTAGCATCTGTCTCACGCTTTCAGAAAGTAAATGATAACTCTGAAGCAGAATCTTATTCGTTCTACGATTTCAGAAAGTAAATGATAAATATGAAGCAGAATCTTATTCGTTCTACGGTTTCAGAAAGTAAATAATAAATCTGACATGGATCTATCATCTGTCTCACGCTTTCAGAAAGTAAATGATAAATCTGACGCGGATGTCACATTTGTTCTACGATTTCAGTGTGTTGTGTTCAACTGTTCTGATGACCTGGATTACAAAGCAATGGGGAAATTTCTGAAAGGTTTGGCTCAATCTGGTGCCTGGGCGTGTTTTGATGAATTCAATCGCATAGAATTGGAGGTAAGATGTTCTTTGCATTTTCCCCGTTGGAAATGATTTAAAATTATGTTATCCTGTTGTCATATGTATTTCTTTACATCCTCACGAAGATAAAGTTGACGTAAGTTCTTTTTGAATGTGGAGCTTCAACCACTTTTGCATGATTGGTGTGTCTGGAAATTGCCCAGTTCCATCGGCTTCAGCCGCGGGCGTCACGGAGTGTTTGGGACCCTACCACCTTTCATGCAATGGAGAGGTGCTGCCTGAGAGACGTGTCCCGAGAAATCAGGCTTCTTGCAGGTTTCTTGC
Source organism: Architeuthis dux (assembly GCA_006491835.1). Classification (NCBI taxonomy): domain Eukaryota; kingdom Metazoa; phylum Mollusca; class Cephalopoda; order Oegopsida; family Architeuthidae; genus Architeuthis; species Architeuthis dux. The sequence continues at coordinate 533,215 of VCCN01003764.1, read as the reverse complement.
CACGTCTAGTCAGAAACCACCAGATTCTGTGGCTATAACACCGTTTTAATTTTTAACCAATTTTAAACCGGTCCAATTTCCCCGTTGGCAATATTATTCATTGATTCTTTCGAACTATTTTCCTTATCTTTGTTGTCTTCATCGCAAGGTTGTGATAAAAGACAACAACAAAAATGAGGAAACCGGTACGAACGATTCGCTGTATAATAATATGAATGATTTAAATGAACGAACGCCAAGATTCATGTTAAATTAAAAGAAAGATAGCCCTGCAAGCAAAATCTCCTTAAAAAAGAAATAGGAACATTTACTCATGAGAATTTTTTATTTTTAAGCTTTTTTCACAAATAGCCTATTAACACTGACTGCTTAACAAAATAGAACAATTTAAAATAAAAGAGTTCAGGTTTAGTGCATTTTTAAAATTTAGGAATTAACGAACAAATTAAATTAAACGTTGGACCATCTTTTCACAGGGACCAAAAAATATAACGCCATTGCATCGACTTAAAATGATATGTTGCATGGCCGAACGCTATTAAAGTCTATCTGAAGCAATGTGACGATTGGGAGACCACAAAAGCTGAACAATAAACATTAGAGATGGAGAACATAAAGAAGGTTAACCCCTTACCAGATCAATCTTTTCCATCCAACGTTTCATTTTGGACCATATTATTTTGTTTTATGAGCGTGTAATATAGAAGTCATGAAAATACGTTTTTTCTTCTTTTACTCAATCATTTTGCCAGATTTGAAATGCTGTTGAATAAAATTATGCGCATATGCAATTTTACTATAATTCACCAAATGTCTGTCTGTCTGTGTTAGCAAAACTCAAGAACGGCCACAGTTATGGCCACCAAAGATGTTGTGGTCACTAATGGGACCCCTGAGCAGGATTTTATCACGTTTTTGAAAAATCCCTCTCAAAATAAGTTTTTAGTTGAGTTTTCGATTTACAATGTAAGTTTATCCTAAACTATCATAAACCGGTGGGGTTTTCAGCTAATATATATTTATTTATATAGCTAAAATCCTTGCTGGAAATTCTGGACATACTCGTTCTTAATCTAAAATGTAACAGGATGCCCAAGTATTAGAAACCGTTAACCAAAACTGTCACCCAAACTGTCAAAATAGGTTTCTTCAGTTTTCAAGTTGGTCCGGCTTGCTGGCTATGTATGTATGTATGTATGTATGTATGTATGTATGTATCACGCACCAATGGAGCTTGAGGGCTGAAGATTTGAACATTCACTCCTTATTATGTCCAGAAAAAAACGTTTTCTTTTTGTTTTCTAACCCCTCTCCCCAATAGGTTTTAGCGGGGGATTCAATTTGCAATGTAAGTTTTTGCTAAATTGTTTGTGTCCGGCAGTATTCACGCTTGTTTTTTTGTTGAAAATTCAGACATTTTTAGTGATCACTGCCCAACAAAAGGTGAGAGAAGTAACTTATTGATTGATTATCCCCTTTTCCAATTTTTAATTGATCACTACGAACACGGCATGCTGCCAAAAGACGTTGGACACATGACGATTTCTATTGATTGACTAACCAGACCTGTTTTTATTTCAGTCTAAAATCTAAAGTTATTTTATAAATGAGTTCACAAAAAAAAGCCTAGAATTGGGATAATCCATGAGAGAGTTAAATACTCGGGATAATCCCCAAAGGGATTGAATACCCGGGATAATCCATTAATGGGTTAAAGGATAATGCATAAATGCTGGTGATATGGATTTACCCCCGTGGTCCGTGGTTCTTCAACTCCGATGCCCCGTTGTCCATCTTTAATAGATGAACAGAGAAAGAAATCTCTTGTTGCTCTTGAAAATATTATCTAATTTTAATCCAGTTTATGAGAATAGGTCTTTCAGTAGAAGTTAGTTAAAAAACAAACTTGCGCAAATGAGGATCTTTTAAATGCTATTATGTACGTATAGATATCCACTTGTAAAATATAATCAAGACGACATTTTCTTTACTGAACTTTCAGGTGTTGTCTGTGATTGCCCAGCAGATACAAACCATTCAACGTGCTATAACTGAACAGGCGACCATGTTTGTGTTTGAAGGCACGAAAATATCCCTGGATCCCACTTGCAGCATTTTCATCACAATGAATCCCGGTTACGCCGGACGAGCAGAACTTCCGGACAATTTGAAGGTTCTGTTTAGAACTGTCGCCATGATGGTCCCCGACTACGCAATGATCGGAGAAATATCTTTATATTCAATGGGATTCGTTGACGCCAGGAGTCTCTCAATAAAAATTGTCGCAACTTATAGACTTTGTTCTGAGCAAGTGAGTTTTTTCCTTGTTTTATTTGTTTTTGCTGTTGCACATCATCATCATCATCATCATCATCATCATCATCATCATCATCATCATCATCATCATCAAACAAATAAATTATTCAGGCTTTCATTTTACTCTTCATAATACATGCTTATGTATTATTTAATGTTATGTAAGTGGAGGTGTGAGGTAATGTAACGGTTATCAAAACGGGGTCGGCAATTCGCGTTCGAACTCAGGCTGGGGCTGCTTATATTCACTTAGAACTTTTCCTTTGAGAAAGGTATGAATCCACATCCCCACACTCTGTCCTATCGGTAGATATCTTGGCAAAATGTTTCGTCTCTAGCATGCCACGATGGTTGACGGAGAAGAGAGTGAATGAGCACTTGAGATAAAAGAAAACTGACAAACCCTAACTTCTAACCACTAGTGCCTTTGTTTGCTTTGTTGTTATTTCTGTTTTAGCTGTGCTTTGTTTGAACGCGTTTGGTTCATAACTGTATTTAGCGTGTTAAGAAAAAAAGACGGAACAAGACACGTGTTGACAGGGCGATTGGCCTGTGAAGAAGAGAGCCTTTCCCGTTCCCACTTTCGGTCCGCGTTTCTGGAACCGGAAACGGAATGGGGGCTGGTGGGAGCTTGCTTCGGCGTGTTTATTGATTTAACATATACATACATAAACATTACAGGTTATTATCTTTATAAGATAACAACAGCCGACTTAGCGAAATATTGTAATTGAGGCGTTGAAATCAGTCAGAGAGGTAATTGTCATTTTTGTTAATTTACATTTATTGAGCAAACAAAAATACAGTGAACTGTAATAGCTATTATTATTTTGTGTGATGGACACTAACAGGAAAGATCCCAAATATTTTCTAGATTCAGTGACGTGCACAGACTTTCAGAAGGGCAGGGGCTCTGAAGAAAAAAAGGCACACACACATACACATCAACATTTAGTGCAGCGGTTCCCAACCTGGGAGCGCGGACTACTACTACTACTACTACTACTACTACTACTACTACTACTACTACTACTACTACTACTACTACTACTACCATAAATTACAATAACAATATGTTCTACTTACAGAACCAGTATCTGAAAGCCAAGTGCTAGTAACGTGTCTTATATTAAAATGTATTTTTGAATTTTGACTAAAAGGGCACTTTTGATATGAAGAAAAAAAGGGCAGGGGGCCAAGCACCCCCACTCCGTGCACACACATGTCTAGCTTCTTTATTTTTTCTAAAACAGCGTAACACCCCACCTCCTTATCTTTATCATCCTAATCCATTGTCTTCTAATAAGGCCGCACCCAAGAAATTTCCCCACCCCTGTCCTAATCATTTAAGCATTTTCTCTCTCTGATCTCTGTTGCTTTTCTATTGCAGTTGTCTTCTCAGCATCATTATGACTACGGCATGAGGGCCGTAAAGTCAGTGCTGACCGCAGTGGACAATCTGAAAATGAAATATCCTGACCAGCGGGAGGACATGTTGGTTCTCAGATCCATCAAAGATGTCAACTTACCAAAGGTTTCATTTGTTCCTCTACTTACAATACCCCAATGCACATGCAGACGATAATGGCCTGCTTGATTAGGTGGTTAGGTAGTTGCGTATTCCCCCCTTGCGCTGATGGTCAATATTCGAGCCTACGTGAACGATAATCTTTCAAAGCTGACTATTAGTCTTCTTCATCAGATTAACAAGTCTTCATATGCAAAACTGAATTATTCAAGATTATTTACATAAGACTATTTATGCAAGACTATATTTATATAAAGCAAAACCTTCCAGGATTTCTTTACAGAATCTTTTATTCATATGAATTCATAGCATCATTAATCAGTCATCAAAGTATTTTCCCTAGCTTTCTATGACCTTATGCCACCCTTCAGTTAAATTGTGTATTCCATCATAAAAGAACGATTCCTATTTTGATTCGAGGAATTCTCCGATGAATCTTTCGATATATTGAAATTGTTGAAACCGCTGACCAGACAAAGAACGTTGCATTGACCGAAACGGGTCTGAAAGTGACAGGTGTGGAGAATACGGTGCATCTCAGTTCCATGACCGATGACTGCGTCGCATTTGCAACATAAGTGCGTACGTCGGCATGCAGCAAAATCATCGGTCAACTTCTTTGTCCAGAAGAAAGGCCTTTTCCGTCCCAATGCGTCATTCAGACGCGTTGACCGATTCACCCCTATTATTTCTGCAAGTTCACGTGTTGTTTGTGCTGCTTTTTCCTTCGACAGCCCCTCCATTTCATCAGTTTTCAAGTTTTTAAATCTTCCAGGGCATTATTTGTCAATGAGCTCAAAATCTCCCTTTTGAACGTTTCAAAATATTCTCAACGTGTGGTTGCACCTACTATATCATTATCGTAAGCTTCAGTGATCCATTGCCTATCTCCCACTGCCATTTCCCCACAAATAAAACATGAAATTTAAACATTGTCGAATGCGTTTTTATCTTCAGTCATGCTTTTCACCAAAATACAGTAACATTATCACTTTTCCGCAAACAATTATTGGAGCAATACAGAGTTGTGTAATCTTCAAAGACACTTCTAAGAATTGGCTAACATTGTGCAAAATACAGCACTAAAGTTTCACGTATCAACTTAATATTAACAAATACTTTGTCTTTGAAATTCAGACAAAAATAATGTTATTAATGGTGATCCTTGTTCTTATGACTAAACGGCAAGTGGCGTCTATTCTTCAGGACTGTATAATTGCTAGGAAAATTCAAAGAGCATAAACAGGATCACACAAGAGAAAGACGAATTCAGTTTTCAAGCTGTGAGGTTCAAAGTTGGGACCGCATTGCTGGTTGGATTTAAAAGCTACTTCACAAAACCTACTTGAAGGACAAAACAAGGCGTATCCCTGCTACAGTAGGTGACTAAACCTGAAGTAGCGCATGTGACATCGGCTTTCTTTCCTTTCCTTTTTTCTTTTAATGAAAGAGGGCTCATTGTGTCACCCAGGGTGTACAGACATGTTTGTAAAGTGAATGAAACAGCAGTAAACATGGGTATATCACTTGTTCCAGGAAACTTACGTCAACAAAGAACATATATCAATTAATCACGCTCTGTACTGCACTCTAGAGTTATGTTTGATTCCCAGAAGGAGGGAATAACATGCATCGATCTTCGTTCTTAGAAGATTTATTGTCGGCTTTTTTTTAGTGAAATCGACCCCAACGGTTCGCTCGAATTTCCTCTTTAGAGAGAAAGTTGATTAATTAGGTTTTAGGCAAACAGTTCTTGTACTCAACCTGATAACAAAAATATAAAAAAATGAAAATTCGTTTTCCTTAAAATGACTACTTCGTTTCTATCTCACATCAGAACAATAACTGATTTGCCAAAATACACTTCATTTGAGCCATACTCAACAGTGTTGCACCTCAATTTGAGTGTTTCTGTTCATACGTCTCTTCATGAAGAAAATCCGGAAAGTGCGAGGTGGCGTAATGGTTATAGGCGCGGAAAATAGAATCAGTGAACTGGGTTCGAATTCGAGTTTTCGTCTTTTCACTTTACACTAATGCTCTTGGGGCAAAAGTATGGATCTTCCTCTACTGTGCTTTGCTCCATCGCCAGGTGTCTTAAAAGTGGTCGCGTCACTGGCATGACACACTAGTTGACTAAAAAAGGAGCGCAGGTCAAATATTCTTCCCTGCTATAAGTACCATGTAACACAGTCACTTTGTTGGGAGGAGATGGGAACCTCTCAGTGATTCCTCTTCCCTGTTACTTGTACCCTGTAACGCTGTTTCATGTTAATTAGGGAGTAGATGGGCATCGCCGAATGATTCCCCCCGCTACTGTAACCCTGTGTCCTGTTAATTGGACAGGAATGGGCATCACCTAGTAACTCCCCTTGCATCTAGATTTGCTATGAAGTCCAGCATGGCACCTCAACGATTTTCTCAATCATGGGTCGAAATAAAACCTACTTTTGATAACCATTATTAATTTTTGACTAGTATTTCTTTCATCTTAATTTTAGTTGATTTTCATCGCAAAACCTCAGTGAGTAAACAGCACAGGCCGGAAAATAAAGAATACGCTCTGGGGGAGACTTAGCATCCCTTCTACCCCAGGAAGCCTACCTATGTACGACAACTGTTCCATGGATTGAGCCTAAAGGGGTGCAAGTTCGAGTATTACTCAGGACGGATTCTTTATTTTCCGATCTGCGGTGTTTACCC
>VCCN01003764.1:447652-460581 GCA_006491835.1 Architeuthis dux | reverse complement strand
AGATATCATAACAATGTTCATGTTCCTTCACAATTTTGACAAGTGTTGTATTTTCTCTTCTCTTTCTAGGTTGCTAAACACAGTAGTATTCTGTTCTTTACGATCTCAGACCTGGCTAACATCGATCCCATGTATCAATATTCTTTGAACTGGTTCATCAATTTATATTTGCAAGTAAGACTATTTTGGTATCAGCCAGTTTACTAAGTACATACATGAAATAAAATAAAACTAAAATTAAACAATAAAGACAAACACTAAATTGCTTGAAGTAATTAAATTATTGATCTCTTCGGTTATTTGAGCGATTTTTCTTATTTTCTCTGCAGGCCATCGCAAACAGTGAACCGTCGACGAATTTGGTAGAGCGAATCAATTCATTAAACGACTACTTCCGGCGCAGCGTCTACACTAATGTGTGTCGCTCTCTTTTTGAAAAAGATAAACTTCTCTTCTCCTTTTTGCTCTGTGTTGGCTTGGCAAAGGGACAGTAAGTTTTTTTCTCTTCAATTAACCTGCTCTGCATCTGCACACGGTGGGGGTCTTGGGTTCTTGAGCCCCTACCCCCTTTCTTCTTCATTTCAAAGGTGTCCTTTTAGTCAAAATTCAAAAATATATTTTAATAGAAGACACGTTACTAGTTTTCAGTAGAACATAATGTTATTGTAATTCATGGTAGTAGTAATAATGTTTTTTTTAAATCCCAGGCCTTTGAAAGGTCTGCCCATGGACCCCCCCCCCAAGTAAAACCTCTGTGGAACCTCGGGATCCGCGGCCTCAGGTTGGGAACAGCTGCACTAAATATTGGAGTGCCCTTTTTTCAACTAAGTCCCTGTCCTTCTGAATGTCTGAACATGTCACTATAACTTGCCTTCCGTTGTTGAAGAGGGATATTTACCAAACATTAATTGTTGAACGAAAGATTAATCGCTGTGTCTCCAACTTAAATATTCAATATTTATTAAATTAGTAACACCATTAATCTTCTTAAGTTGTTATTCCTTAATGTGATTTAATTTGCTTAGTTTGGTATGAGGCCAAATGTTTAGGGCACCCAGTGAGAATCGAACCCACTAGCTATGACTTCTTAGGTAAAACTGTTTTACACAGTAGCCGGAAACTTGTCCGAATTTCTTGGATGAAGCATTGCCATTATTAATTTTTGACTAGTTTTTTCTTCATCTTATTTATGTTGCCTGTTTACACCTAGTAGTATTATTAGATGTGAGTTTTTCAAATTTCTTAGAAGAAGCATTGCCATTATTAATTTTTTACTAGTTTTTCTTTAATCTTATTGTTGTTGCTTTTTATCGCAGTTTTTTTATCAGTTTCTTGTACATAACCTTTAAGTAAGCAGCAGGGATAGGGAATAAAGTATTAGTCTTTGACGAGCGTTGCGACAAAAAGCAACAAAATGAGATGAAAGAAAAACTAGTCAAAATTTAATAATGAAAAGCTTCTATTAAGAAATGAAGACTACTATGTCTACTACTATTAGGAGCAAACGAACAATATGGCGTGGAGAAAATAGCATTTGGAAGAATGTAGCTTTATGACTAAATTTAAATTTTATCTGCTGATGGGTTTCCGTGGCCAAATCGGTAAGGCATATCAGACGGTTTCCAAGGTTACGGAATTCGAGTTCAAATCTCGTTGAATGTTACTTCTTTATTTTTCGATGCACACTGCTTACATAACAGTCGCAAAATGTAAAATAACTTGTTCGTTGAGATAAAAATGGAAGAAAACCCATTAAAATAAATAATGACAATACTTCATCCTAAAAGTTCAAACAACTTAAAACTATTACATTTACTATAACCCAGGCAACAAAAACAAGATGAAAGAAAAACTAGCAAAAAATAATAAAGACGTACACATTAAGAAAAAAGAAATAAGAGAAGCGAATGTGTCACTTAAAATGAGGTCTTCAAATTCCAACTTCTGCTTTTTTTCCAACTCAAATCATTTTAATCTGCTTTAATTGTGTATTTTAAAAACGGCGAATGAATTTTGTAGCATTTAATCGTAGGGGAATCATTGATGACCAAGAATGGAGCTTCTTACTGACCGGTGGCCTTGCACTTGAAAACCCCTACCCTAACCCAGCACCGGACTGGCTGCCCAATAAAAACTGGTCGGAAATCGTTCGCTGCTCTCAACTGCCTGCCTTTGACAAATTCAGAGAACATGTCCAAAATCATGTGAGTTGTTAACTGCAATTTTCCCCATTGGTTTCAAAATTATTTAATTCATTTTTGCTTCACTCTTGATTACCATGGTCCTTTGTACGAACTTCTCTTGTTAATCTTTCACTAGTTTACCCTTGCCATAAAAAATGACGGCAGTATTTGAGCAATTGCAACGTAAAAGGTTAGAATATAAAGAGATGTGATGTGGAGATAATTCAATTGAGAAATTGTCACAGAATCCAAATAGTATTGTGTACAATCATCTTTCTCTTACAAATAACGAAATAATGAAACAGTCTTCTGAGGGAAGTAACGTTCCTGTAAAAGTATGAGTTATTTCCCTTGAGATGTCACAGACAAGAAATAAGACATACGCTTAGCGTATCATATAAGTAGATAGTTTTCATCTATTTCTTTCGAATTATTGGTGAGATTTCTTTTATTCGTATTCCAGTTATCCGAATGGAAGGCCGTTTACGATTCTTCACTGCCACACAAGATGAAATACCCGGGACCTTATGGTGACGAACTAACCCGGCTACAAGAATTAATTGTTCTTAGATGTCTCCGCCTTGACAAGGTAATCATCATTATCAGCATAATCTTGCTTTAACGTCAATCTTTTCAACTATCCGTTCTTTCATTTTGCTCTTCATAAATAGTCAATAGGAATACCCAACTTCATGAAAGAAACAGCATTTTGAAATATTAATGAAATTAATTGAATAAAAGTGATCTTTCCCTTTGACCTCCTTAGAACCCCAAGATGTAGCCTTTTGCTCGCTCGGGTTTCAACAAAGGTTCGCGTGTTGGTAGAGGCACATTTACAGCGACAAAGATAGATAGATAGACAAATAAAGTTCTCTCTCGATATATATAAACAGAGAGAGAGAGAGAGAGAGAGAGGAGAGGGGGGGGGTAAATGGAAATATAGATAGAGAGATTGATAGATGTGGAGAAAGTAAAAAGAAAAAGGTATGAATAGAGAGAAGGTAGGTATATAGTGAGAAGGGTAGAGATAGAGAGGTAGGGAGATAGGAATATATAGATAATGGAAGAAGGGAGGGAGGAAGAAGAGATGAGAGATAGAGAAAATTGATAGATAGAGAGAGGGGGGCATAAATAAAGAAATAAAGTGAATAGTTAGATAAAGGTATAGAGAGCTTGATAGAGGTGGTAGTTAGCTAGATAGATAGAGAAAAAAAGCAATAGATAGTTAGATACAGGCATAGAGAGGGGGTAGCAAGAGATAAAAATGTAGAGAGAGAAAGAGGGGTGGTAGATAAATAGATAGATGGATAGACAGAATGACAAAAACGGTGGCGCGATACTCAGGTTTCGTATCGTAAACATCCGTAATTTAAACCAAACGTAATTGTTCTGTACTGAATAACACCCGTCAGCTATCAATGCAAATAACATTCAACAATTCCATTCAACCAGATGATTCCAGCCATACAGAAATTCATTGCCGAACGAATGGATCAAAGTTACGTTGAACCACCGACTTTTGATTTGTCTCTCAGTTACGAAGACTCAAACCATATGACACCGTTGATATTCGTCTTATCGCCCGGAGCGGATCCAATGGCGGCTCTCTACAGATTTGCCGAGGAAAAAGGTAATTTGAATTAATTTCACTTCTTTTCAATGCACCCTGAGTTCAACTAAGTTCAACTAAGTTCAGCTAGTTCAGCTAATTAAAAGAAATGCCAAAAAAACCAAATATTTAGTTATCTTCGGCCAGGCATGTTAGAGTGATAGCTTTTACTTGAAGTCATACACCAGAGACAGTTGAATCATCTCTTAATGTACAGTGCGATTTCTTTTCTGCTTCGCTGTCCGTAACAATGGACTCTTCCAAATAAAGATAACCATTTTAATGATAAAAATATCTCCTACCTAACATTTGAAACAATGGTCTGTTTCACTTGAACCAGTTCAGTAATTTCTTTTCTCAAATAATTATCTCGTAGAAATTCAAATAAATCCGTGATTTTCTTTTTTCACGGGAATTAATTAGTGGGATTTATATTAATTTATAATCTATTACACGGAACACTGAGCAATCAATTTTTTTATTTTAAGAAAAGATTTAGCTGAAATATTTTACGTGGAATTTGTTTGTTTACTTTTCAATGCTGACGTACCATGTGACAACCGGTGTCAGCTGAAAATTTGACCTAATGACTTGAATCAAATTTGGGGTGCCTAATCCATATATGATCCGAAATATTTTTAGAAATATTTTTTCAGTGAGACAACCTGCGGCAGCAGCCATACATACAACCGTTCAACGAAATTTGTCTAAAGAAAACAATTCAATATTTAATGTGAATTCATTATAATCGCCATTTTCACCTCACATAATTCGTGTATGACCCATCTTTATTGTGGATTGTGTACCTTTCCTTTTATACTCATTGCGTTGTGTCACTACTTGGATAGCATACGTATTTTATGTTTATTTGCATACTTTCTAATTAAATGTCATTTGTCATCTGATTGAGTTTTAAATATTCTGCTAATTTATGGTATTCAGACTTAGAAGACGCTCTGTCAAAGTGTTTATGAAAACAACTCACTAAGCATGCTCTATGCACAAAACATTTGAAACATTCAATATCTCCGAGTAAGTCGCGTATATCAAAGGATAATGTATTCAGTTTTATAATTGGTTGAGTGGATCGCGTATATTATAGGATAATGTATTCAGTTTTATAATTGGTCGAGTGGATCGCGTATATCATAGGATAATGTATTCATTTTTATGACAGGTCGAGTGGATTGCGTATATTATAGGATAATGTACTCATTTTTATAACAGGTCGAGTGGATCGCATATATTATAGGCTAATGTATTCAGTTTTATAACATGTATTCCAATTATGAGTACAGAGCGTGATTCGAAAAGCTTGCCAAATATTTCTGCTGTGTTCTGTAAAAATAGAAATCAATTCCATCTACAGTTTCAAGTTTTACTTCGGGAAATATTCTTGACATACTTTTTGTTTTGTTTATTGAGGAATGAACAAAGGATTGCTGACCATTTCTTTGGGCCAAGGTCAAGGACCAATTGCCGAACGAATGATCTTGCAGGTGAGATATTCATGTCTTCTTCTCTTGAAGGTAATCAAGAAAAAAGAAAAAAAGGGACACTTGGTTATTTTAGTCCCTATACGATACTTACTAAGTACAAGTTCCTATAGACGGTATGTGTTATATAGAACGGTCAGCACCTGCAATTATCACCGATGTAATATTTATTTTTAGCCATGGCTACGTCAGACACGAACGACAATATCTCTGAGTAATGTTAACAAAAGGGCTCCACGATAGAGCCCCCCAAAAGATACGAGTGACTGAACTATGTTTTAAGGAATCTCGTTCACATTTTCTTAGATAACTTCTGTTGCAACAAACTATAAGAAACAAAAGAGAACGTATTTCGCAACGAGTAGAAATTGACTCCAGTCCAAGTTGGAGTTGGCTTTATTTCCCCCCCCCCGTAACAGGAACAACAAGAAAAACAATCCTCACTAAATGTAAGGGAGAAAACTCTTCACTGTTTGTCTATCACGTCATGTTAAACCAAACCTATATATAGAATTAACATTTTCCTACCATGATTTGAAATCACGACAATGTGATTGGATGGCAGATCTCTTAACTACTGAGCTAAACTGACGAGTCTTATATACCTACACATTAATTTATTATATATACAATACACAGGTTGCAGTAATCATCTTCAGTCGGAATAGATGTAAGAGTGGAGTTTGACCCTGCAGTAGCCACTAGCTTTTTGCTTTTTGCGTGTCGTGTATTTGTCGTATTTATTATTGAAATTATTTACTGTTTTCGTTGTGAGTATATTTAGGTAGGGCTGTACTAGTGAGTTCCAATTGTTTATTATTCTTATTATGAATGACCTTTAAGACAAGTACTTTAAACAAAGTATAAACAACAACTGAATGTTGATAAATAAACATTATTCATTAGTATTAAAATTGTTAAAGGAACAATTTTACAATATCTTTTTATCGTTATGATATATTTCAGGGTGTGGCAGAAGGATCTTGGATCGTTCTCCAAAATTGTCATCTCGCTGTGTCCTGGTTGGGAGAACTGGAAAGAATTTGCGAGACAGTAAGGAAATATTTTATAAATAGTTATTTACTTGTCGTAGCTCTGATTTGACACAATGATACAAGTGTGATGCACCCAGATAGGCTCGAACTCACTACTCAGAAGTAATGATCTACGAGCCACGAGACCAGTTTGCTAACCATTAAACCACAACGAGGCGAAATATTTCATAAATTGAAGCATTAGAATTGTTTGATTCATATTGATAGATGAGGTATTTTCGAGTCCGAGAGGCTCATATAGAATTGCGAACGCGATAAACTGTTCCATTCAACATGAGAAAACGTTAGTAAGTTATTATAAACGAGATGTTTTCATAACCCGTCATATCACGGGCAGGATTTATTTAACGAATACGTTAAAATTTTCATTTACTCTAATGATTACATATCATTTAGTGACGCAGCATATACACGTATAGGAAGTAAGTAGATATCAAAATTGCCATAGTTCATTTAGCATGTGAACAGATATAGTGTGTCTAATTTAAAAAGTAGATAATTCAATAAATATCTATCTTCTGTGAGAAATCTCATGCAAAGCACAGTAGGCTGCTGTTATTGCGGCACCCTCGTAGAGTGCCGTTATAAAGAATTTGCAGTTATAAAGAGTGGATTTTATACGAAATCTTCATGTACTGTTGCTGCAAACTATATCTTTTCTTGAGAAAATTAAAAGGTGAGATGAGCAAATTAAAAAATACGCCGAGCATTGCTTTTTAATTTGCTCGTGAAAGGCAACATTAGAGCTCAAAGGTGGAATGTGATGATTTAACCACTGAATTGTATATTTCTATTTTAACTAAATTTGTTTTGGCAAGCTTGGGCTCTCAGTCTGTATGTTGTCCAGTGGAAATCATAATTTTTTAAGTCGTAAGGAATTAATACAATCGTTACTGACTGAATCGGGATATTATAATATATAAACACTTGCTATAGAAATGCATTGTAAATGATTTTACTATAGAAATGCATTACAAATCACGAGGAAAGGGATTGTCAGTGGTCAGGAAGTAATGCAAGCATTGTTGACAGAATAGGGATGTTATATGTATAAGCATTGCAAATACTTTTACAATAGAAAAAGCATTATGAATGATTTTACTACAAAAGTAAATTGAAAATCAGGATTGATCAGGATTGAAAAAAGTGATTGTCAGTGATCAGGAATTAATGCAAGCGTTACTGACAGAACAGGGCTATTGTATTTGTAATGTAAATGCATTGTAGATTATTTTACTATAGAATTCCATTGAAAATCAGGAAAATGTGATTGTTAGTAGTCAAGAATTAATGCAAGCATTACTGACAGAATAGGGCTATCATATGCATGATTGCCGGGTGAATTTGAGTACTGAACATTTGTCTGCGACCAAGACAACCTTAAGGATTACCAGAGAGGGTCTCCCAAATTCACGCTCAGTTACTAATCTTTTAGACCAGTGGTTTCCAACCTGTTCGAGACATTCCCCACTTTTGTTAATAAGATTACTAGTACCTCCCCTTCCATTTTTAAGTTGCAACAAAAAATAATTTCAAATAATAAGTTTAATTTACGTATAATTAGACAGCTTCATACTAAGAATTTTATAACTGTACAGCTGCTTCTGTTTATTTGTTGCTCAAAGAAAGCAAGCAAAAATTAGAACATATCATTTGAAATTCCAATTTATTACAACAAAAAAAAGAAGAATTCTGCTATCGTAACTGATATACACATCAATGTGATCTCTATTCTTATTTTATTTACTTGGAGCTTATTTCGAGCCTCCACTTGATAGATTGAAGTACAGAAAACCCTATCTTTAGACTGGACTTTTTACCTATAGCCTTATTTCCCCTTTGGACTATCCAAATCCCCCCCTGGGGGGATTCACTCCCTGGTTGGAAACCACTGTCTTAGACTGACGGATGAACCCTAAAACTACTGTGGGACGATTAACGTTTTAAAAAATTATTTTCTTTGAATTATTGTATAATTCTCTTCAGATAATCACTGACTCCAGCCGAACGAAGCCCAGTTTCCGACTATGGCTGACCAGTTATCCGTCCCCAGTTTTCCCAGTGTCAGTTCTTCAGAATGGCATAAAGATGACGAATGAACCACCGAAAGGTTTGCGAGCGAATCTCCTGCAGTCTTACCTCAGCGATCCTATATCCGATACACAGTTCTTTGACTCTTGCAACAAACCAAAGGTACCATTACTTTGTTCTTTTCTTTCGTTGATATTACGTATCAAAATCGGCAAATAACAAGAATAGTAAATCATTATTAACAATTTTCTTTCATTTTTATGCTACTATTCACCTTCATCATGAGATTTGTGTTGCTTGTTTTATCGCAACTCTTCTCAGATAGTAGTGTCAGTTTCGGTAAACACATTTATTAGAACCCGCCAACCAAAACTGTCACCAAAATTGTCAATATAGGTTTCTTCAGTTCTTGAGCTGGTATGGCTGGCTGGCTATGTATGTATCGCACGTAAATGCCGCACCAATGGAGCTAAAACGATGAAAATTTGAACATTTACTTATTATGTCTACAAAAAACTTTTTACCACCCCCAATTGTTTTAGGAGGTGTTAAATTTACAATGTAAATTTATGCTAAATTGGTCCCTTAATTCGTGTCCGCTTGTTTTTCTAGTGATCCAGCAGACGGTGAAAGAGAAGCGACTTATTCATTGATCACCTCTTTTTCTAATTTTTAATTGATAACCCCCAACACGGCATGCTGCCAAGACGTTGGTCAGGTGACGGTTTCTATTGAGTGACTAACTAGACCTGTTTATTTCTTTAGGGGAAGAAGTATTGTAAATCGTTATTAACATTTTTTATTATTTGTATGCCACTATGCGATAAAAAGCAACAAGACTATCAAGATGAAGGTAAATAGTAGCATAAAAGATTTTTTTTTAAACTGTTAATAATGATTTACAATACTTCATCTACTAAAAATAAACGAATAAACAAAAATTGCGTTTGTTAAATTTTTCCCATAAATGATTTCCTGTTATGTTTTGGAAAATAGGATGGATATAATAGACGTTTATGTAATCCGTGATATCACGGGTAGGATTTATTAAACAAATACCTCAAAATGTTCATTCTCTCTAGTTACATATTGTGTTGGCCAAACAGTTCGCTCTGTTTGTGTCGTTAGACCAATAGACCAGTTGAGGTTGATAGCGATCAAATGAAAACATTACTCGAGAATGATCATCGTTAAATGATGTGGAAGATAGCAAACATCCTCAAAATGTCCAAATCCACCGTTGAAAATCATTTACACCAGCTTGGTTATGTTAGCATATTGGGTCGTATTTCCGTGAGCGATTCGCTACTAAGACTTAATGAATATTTTCCTTTTTGAATCAAATTGTGACGGTCGATGAAAAATGGATACTTTACAACAACGTGGAACGCAAGAGATCGTGGGGCAAACACAAATGAACTACCACCAACCGCGCCAATGCCGGTCTCCATTAAAGAATGATGCTGTGTATATAGTAGTATTGGAAGGGATTCCTCTACTATAAGCTACTTCCATAGAACCAAACGATTGATTCGAACAAGTACTGCTACCAATTCGACCAATGGAAGGCAGTAATCGTTTCGTAAATTCAGAATTACTTAAGAGAAAACGTGTAATATTCCATCAGGATAACACGAGGCCGCACGTTCGTTTGGTGGCCAGGACAAAATTGTCACATCTTAGCTGGGAAGTTTTCACTCATCCGCCATATTCATCAGAAATTTCACCTTTGGATTATTATATATTCCGGTCTTTAGAGAATTCCCTGGATGAATGCAAAAGAAAGATAAAAAGTTCTGTGAGGATAGAATTATGAAGTTGCCTGGAATTATGAAGTTGCCTGGAATTATGAAGTTGCCTGGTGGATGTCAGAAGATAGTGGAACTGAACTAAATATCTTTTCCAATGAAGTCAATGTCGAAAACATATTGTATTTTATTTTTACTTAATGAACTGAACGAACCTTCTTGCCACCCAATATATATGTAAAGGTGTTTGTCTCTCTGCAGGTCTTAAAAAAATTGCTCTTTGGTCTGTGCTTCTTCCACGCTTTGGTTCAAGAACGTCGGAAATTTGGAGCCCTCGGATGGAATATTCCATATGAGTTCAATGAGTCTGACCTTCGCGTTTCCATACAACAATTGGAAGTAAGTAAGATGTGTGAACAATTCTTATTAAGTACTATTTTAACCTTAATACTGCAGCACAACATAACATACGTAATGTGCAATAGAATAAATTTCTCTTGTGGATTTTCTTTTATCGGTGAAGATGAAATTACAAGGTAGACAATGTGTGTTTATTATTTACTAGTCAATCCCCGTGAATACATTCACGGCTATATTTGAATTTCTATGAGATGATGTTTTTCTTTTTAGAAGAGAAACTACTGAGCTCGTGTTAGTGAAAGAGTCCACTGTTTCAAATGGTGGGTAGGGGCTATTTTTAATAGCAAAAGTGTTACCTTTAAGTGGAAGAGTCCATTGTTACGGACAGTGAAACAGAAAAAGTGACACTGTTCATTATATAAGCAAATTATTCGAGGAAGTATATTTTATAAAAAGAACAAAACACGTCATAATTTTCATAATCTCCTATTCATTATTAGCTGGTGGCATGCGAATTTACATAAAGAAAGAACAGAAAAGATATCTTTGGACTTCCAAAGTTTGCTCAATACTTACAAAATTAACCGCGAATGACGACAATTTCCGCCATTGAAGTTCTATGGCTAAGTCAATAAAATTTCCGTTTTATTGTGATTGATAGCAACCCAGTTCTATCTGTGAGTCAGGGATTTTATCTTGCAGTGGATTATCTTGCAATGGACAAGGTCTTTTATCTTGCAATGGATAACTATTACTCTTTGCCACCTTCCACAGTTAATGGGTCAACGATGTAGCTATTTACCAAGGTAACTGAATCCGTCGAAATTCACCCGCAGAGAGCTACGTGGTTTGGATCGAACTGAAACTACAGGGTGTCCCAAGAGTAACGGCCAATTCGTCCCAAAACTAACGTCAGTTATATCTAAGGGAAGCAACTCAGCACGCCAGTACACCTAAAATTACCAGTAAAATTGAATACTCTTGATAATAAATTAATCGGACGAGTTGCTTCCCTTAGAACCGGCATTAATTTTGGGACAAATCGGGAGTTACTCTTGGGACACCCTGTATAAATAATGGTTTGCACGACCAGCTTGTTAACCATTAACCCCATTCAGTGAATGCTTTTCTTTATCCTGTATCTATGAATCCCTTTTCACACTATTTTTGTCCTGGCCTGTTTTTAGCGATAGGGTCTGTCATCGTTCTTTTGATAAGTCACGTCACACTTTGTAAAGGAAGAAGAATCTGAGATTTTAAGAATTTTAAAAAGTCCGTAATGCAAAAGTCAAAAGGCAAATTCTCTGCCGATTTTCGTCTGGCTTTTATCATTGTACAGAGAAAATACTAAATGTAATCTTCAGTTAATATGTGATAACAAACAACTATTTCTAACACAACGAATCTTTTATAATTGTTTTTTGTCTCGATAACATATTTTAGTTGTTATTATTATAAAAAGCTTTAATGTTACTATATTATTAGAAGAAGCACCATTCTCAGTCTATTAATATCTATCTATCTATCTATCTATCTATCTATCTATCTATCTATCTATCTATGTGTATGTTTGAGTGCATCTATTAATAATACTTGTCTCAATGAAAAACCAATACATAAATAATTGCAAGTTCCTCTTCTGTTCCCAAGCTTTGAGGTCCCAAGCTTCTAAAGTAATAAATTAAACAATTTCAATGAAATCAATACTAATCAAATGAGTTTTTCTCAGATGTTCATTAAAGACTACGACGAGCCGCCACTGAAAGCACTGGTCTACTTAACGGGCGAATGTAATTATGGAGGACGAGTGACTGATGAAGCCGACCGCCGACTCATTAGAAGTCTACTAAAGATATTTTATTGTCATGAGATTATAAAAAACGACGACTATAGATTCTCCAAGAGCGGGCTCTACTTTGCTCCTCCCGATGGACCGTACGAACATTACCTTGATTATATACGCACTCTTCCGTACATACCGCATCCGGAAGTAAGTCAAATTTGATTATCTCTATCTTTGTATCTGATCTGATGTGATTAAAAGATTTTAGTTATTGAACTAGCTATCTTAAATTCCGTGTGACGAAAAAGAAAAATGGATTTGCTACGTGAAGAAAAAAATGGACTATAGATATTAATCGGATCATATTGACAAAAGGCAACCCAGAATTGACCGGATGACGCCAGCTCGTACGTCTGCAGTCTTACAAGCATAAACAAATACGATTTGTTTAGTTAAAAAAAAAAAGAAATTACTGTTTACTCGTTGATTAATAATGAAAATACGATTTGGTTTTACGAAGATTTCTTACGATAAAATAAATGCAAAGTTGTTATATATTTTTACTTCACCGACAATTGTTTTAAAAGCTTAAATTGGATCCATAATACCTCAAGTTACTTACCTCCGGAAAAAAATATTTTTTACGGATTTACAAAGGTTTTTT
>VCCN01003764.1:340815-353387 GCA_006491835.1 Architeuthis dux | reverse complement strand
GCAAGTGTAAGTATACCCGTTGTTTTAAAATTATTAGATCAGAAATCTCGCCTTTTCATCAATTCATAGTAGAGAAATAACGAAACAAACTTACCGATTGGAAATATCTTGCTGTGAAATGTTTTATTATTTCTCGCTTTATCTGTAAATATACGTAAAATATACATGTTTATAAATATGCAAAAAGGTCATTTTCTGTTTAACATTAAAAAACACTATTATACATTATAAAATGGGCGATTGTTGCCTTTTGCCGCGTTAAATTCAAAACATAAACAGCGTAAACTTTTTTTTTAATGGCGAAACTATCATCGTGATAATAACAAGTTTGTTCCGTAATTGTCTTATATAACCTTAAACCCTAAACACTAACCCTAAACACTACTTATATCATTTGCAGTTAAATTTAATAAAATACAATTTGAAAATAACATTTTTGAAAAAATAAATTCACAGATAAGGTTAAAAGAAGTGAAAAAATTGATCGGAGAAAAAAAAAATGCCATACTGAGATCCCCAGACAAACATAGTGCAGCGAAATCTAACGCGGACGTGTTTTGAATTCAACGTGGAAAAGGTAACATTCACCATAAAATGTAGCATATGACACAATCATAATTAAAAAAACCTTTACGAATCTGTACGTGCTTCGTTGAGTCTGAATGGTGTACAACTGTTACTAAAAAGGGGAGTTTATTGAAACTGAATGTGAAATGAGAAAATGGAAAAGGGAAGGAAGGAACAAAGAAAGTAAGATATAAATAAAGAAAAGCAACAAAATAAAGAAGAATGGGGGAGTGGTTAAATTACCCCCCCCCCATCAAATAAGAACAAAAGAAACAAACTCACAGAAAAGCAAAGGTGAAAAATAAGATAAACATTTAAAAATAAAAAAAAAAGAATAAAGAAACAGGTCTGGTTAGTCACTCA
This sequence comes from Architeuthis dux, assembly GCA_006491835.1. Classification (NCBI taxonomy): domain Eukaryota; kingdom Metazoa; phylum Mollusca; class Cephalopoda; order Oegopsida; family Architeuthidae; genus Architeuthis; species Architeuthis dux. The sequence goes on along the minus strand of VCCN01003764.1, from coordinate 352,457 downwards.
ATAGAAACCGTCACGTGACGAACGTCTTTTGGCAGTATGTCGTGTTGGGGGTGATCAATTAAAAATTTGGAAAAAAGGGGCGATCAATGGATAAGTCACTTCTATTGACCTTTGTTCGGCAGTGATCACTAAAAAAGTCTGAATTTTCCAGAAAAAAAAAACACACGAAAAAACAAGCGTGAATGGTGCCGGACGCGAACTAAAGGACCACTTTAGCATAAACGTGCATTGCAAATTGAACAACCCTCTAAAAACCTATTTTGGGGTGGAATTTAAAAAAAACAAAAAAGTTTTTTCTAGACATAATAAAGAGTAAATGTTTAAATTGTCAACCCTCTAGCTCTATTGGTGCAGCCTGTACGCGAAATACATAGATACCATAGCCAGACCAATTAAAAACTGAAGAAACCTATGTTGACAGTTTTGGTCGGGAGTTTTTAATAAGGAAATAAAAAAATATTTTAAAAAATAATAATAATAATAAATAAACATAGAACATTTGCAAATCACAAATACGCAGTTTAAAAGAAATCTAAGGGAGAAAAAACACTTTTTAAAAAGAAGTTATTAAACAAACGTACCTTTAGTTAAACAAGATAGTTGATTGAGAAAAAATGAAATAGGTGTCTTGAGTATCGTAATAAAATCCTTCAAATTATAAATTTGAATTTTCTAGGGTTGAGAAATGTAAGCTGTGACGGATTTCTTATCTTTTTTTCTTTCAAAATACCTGTGACTTTCCGGCAGGTATTAACATTCAGCTTGAAACGATATTTTGAGGTAAGCAGAAAAGAACGCAGAACGAGAAGTGCTTCCTTTGACTTTGGGAATTGAATCTCGAGTGAAACCTGTTCGTCTGCATGTAATGCACAGAGGATAATACAAATGGGATTGGCTATTTGTGTTTAGTTATGACAACCAACACTTGACACACCGATAAGACATGAAAGGGGATTTCCCTCTAGTTATATTTAATATTCCGGTCCTTCACACATGCATAGCTATATCTCTCACACTTTCTTTCTTTCTTTCCTCCTTGCTTCCTTCATTTCTTTCTTTGTCAGTCTGTTCATATCTATCTATCTATCTATCTATCTATCTATCACCAAAATTGTCAACACGTTTCTTCAGTTTTCAAGTTGGTCTGGCCGGCTATGTAAGTATGTATGTATCACGCGTACAGGCCGCACCAATGGAGCTAGAGGGCTGAAAATCTCAACATTTACTCCTTATTATGTCTAGAAAATCTTTTTATTTTGTTTGTGTTAAATTCACCCTAAATAGGTTTTTAAAGGGGGGGGTCTGTTTGCAATGTAAGTTTATCCTAAATTGATCCCTCAGTTTGTGTCAGACTTTTTTTTAGTGATCACTGGCCAACAAAAGACGAGAGACGTAACTTATTTATTGATCACCCCTTTTTCCAAATTTTAATTGATCACTCCATGCTGCTAACAGTTTTCTATTGAGAGACTAACCAGATCTGTCTATCTATCATTAGCTTAGCTTAGTACGGCACAAAACAGATTGGGGTAACAGTAATCTATCTTTTTTAAAAATCTTTATTCCCCTTCATGTATTTACACATTCACAGTTTGTTCGCCGTATTCAACAATGTTGAGATGATTCATCGCTTCGTAACAATTGAAAATTATTCTTCGGCTATATGAAATATCAGCTTATTCGAAAAGAATTATTGCGTCAGACGATCATTGTACTTTTGCTGGTAGGTCTTTATATTTACTGAGTTTAGCTTAGCTGATTACGACAAAAGGAGGAATAAAGGGTAATAATAAATAAGGGTAGGAAAAGTGTCTTGCGCCAATCCACCAAGTGGGGAGGACCTGTCAGCCTGTCTGGAAAGTTAGTATCTGAAATCCTGGCTTTTATCTGGGTTCAAATGTCAACCTTTGGGAACGGTGTTACTATTTCACCCAGGAGCCAGGTCACGTACATAGAAACGCTGTATAGACCCATTTAATGTAGGTAATCGCGGTTGGGGTTGATTTTGAGAGTAACGAAAAGAGGTTTTAATTAGTGTAAAAAAATATATGCAAGTTTTTTTCGTTTTGAAACTTCGGTCTACACCGGGTTAAATAATTAAGGAATAAAAAAAAAAGGACTAAAGCTTGCAGAGTTGTAAAAAAAGTTCCCCTTCACATTTGACCCCTTAAAGGTAAAAAAAGGTTTACCTTCACTTTTGATTCCTTAAAAGAAGGAAAAAAGTCCCCATTAACCTTTGACCCCTCAAGGAAGGACGGGTGTAAGTCCCCCATCACTTTTGACCCCTTAAAGGGAGAACAGTTTCCTTTCAATTTTGACCCATTGAAGGAGGAAAAAGTTTCCCTTCACTTTTGACTCCTTAAAGAAGAAAAGATTTTCCTCCCATTTTTCACCCCTTAAAGGAGAAAAAAGTTTCAATCTTGACCCTTAAAACAGGAAATAGTTTTCCTTCACTTCTGACCCCTTAAAGAATTATATGTAAACATATAATATAAGAAGATATGTATATGCATATATATATATATATATATATATATTGAACGGTAAGTAAAGGTCCAGTTTATCATTATAGTTACATTGTAAATAGAAGCCCTTCTCTAAAACCTTAAACAGAATTTACTCAAAAGTTCTCCTAGGTTTATTGAGGATACATATCAAATTCACAGTGTTATGATTATACAATTATTCGCTTGGACCGGTTTTCTAATCTTTGCTATTTTTATCACATTTCGTACAGTGTACGTCTGGGCCTTCCTGTTGCATTCGGTAACTTCCAGAATTCTGAATGGAAGCTCAGATTCACAGGTTTACGATGTCCTAGATTCGTTACCTAGGTGATGCTGTCTTACCACTCCCCTAAGTCCGTGCATCTTTCTGCATTATCTGACCTAGGGATTGAACTTCCAAAGAACCAGATGAGCTTTACCAGCGCTTTTATCCCCATTAAAACCTGAGTCCTACAGGACCATATTCTGTAGGACTCAGATTGTAAAGCCTCGAATCTAATCTCAGCTCTTTTCTAATTAAAGGCTTGTGGTGTCCATATCTACGTTAGGCATACCGATTGGATTACTTGGGCATAGAATGTGCACTGATTCTTTTTCTCCCATGTCATTCTATGTCTATTATTTTAACATTTTTCATTAGGGTTTGACACGCCCCTCACAAGTTTAGGATGAAATATTCGGAAACAGATTGGTCGTTGTGAACAGTATTCGAGTGTAACTATATCTTCATTAACCCATAAGAAACCCACTGTGACACTGGTGTCACAGACAATTTAATTGATCTGCACAGTCTCTTATATAATATTATATTTTATCCTTGATTTTAACTCATGAAGTATACTAAGTGACATCTACTGAACATCATGGTGCTGTCACATGACTGTGTGTCAAGTTGCCTACGCAGAATACCACATAATGTTCATTCAAGTAGAAATGGGTCTGGGTTCTTATGGGTGAATGGGTGAGTGAATGACCTAGCGTCACGCTCAAATTGAAATTCTGCAGTGCATATGTTAACCTAGCTAATTACCCATAGAGGCTGAAAGGGTTGAATTTTATAAGAGCAGGAAATAGAATGTGTGTTTCATTTAGTCGCCACCAATTTTAATTGATTTTTCAATCTTGATTTACCTCATATTAGCTTTGCATTCATCAAAATCCATAGACATAGAGATGATGGCAAAATATTTACGATTTACCTCTATTAAAAACGTGTAAATTAAAACGTATTGTTTTCTTTGCGAATTTCTATTGCTGGCAAAATATGGATCTAATTGAATGAAAACCTTTTGGTCAAGGGTGGCTTCAAGCCAATTGAACCGATTGCTCCCAATTGGGCCCCACACTTAAGGGATTACCCTAGCGCGGGGTGCACTAGGGTAAGCTACTGTAATCTTGTCAAATACACGCAACAACGTATTGCAACATACACCTAATACCACATTGCAAGTTTTAAAGAGAACAGCAATTATTTTAATTTTCTTCTGATTTCTTAAAAAGGTCTGTAGTGTTTGTTTATACTGTTTATATTTTGAAAATTAGTGTACTGTACTTGGATGTTAATTGAGCACATGTTTTGATTGCTTTCCATTCTACCATAGATATATAAAATCTATGATAAACTTTATTTATATATCTAAGATTCTACAGATCTTGGCTGTGAACGTGGGGGCCAACAAAAAACAGCTTCCAATAGGGCTCCGCAGCTCCTAAGGCAGACCCTGCTTTTGGCTTTCCTCGTCACTATCAACTTGGATTTCCTTCGCTGTCTAAGAAGGACCTCAAGAAGCAGGAAGCTTTGCAAAGTGCTACAAAAACCTTAGCGTTCGGGGTCATAGCATTCAACCACATGTAACGCATGTATCTTAAAGTGACTTTAACTTGCTAACCCTTGCAGGCGGTTTTATTATAAGAAAAATAACTTTTTGACGTGACAGATCTATGAAAAAAAAACAAACAAACAAACAAAAAAACCCACCGCTAACCGCCGAAAACTATTTGGAATTCGTTACTAATCTCTGTAACTCTTTCTTTTTTTTTGTTTTCTTTTTATTCGGTCGATTAGCTTATCGAAAATCTGACAGAGCAGTTCAGAGCAGATCCTTGTATAGATGGCGCCACCTGCCAATCACGTGACCAATGTCACGTGATACTAATGGTATGATGGCTCCCCGCGGCAGTTTGTGCATAGGGGAAAGATAAGAGGTGAGTCTAAAAGATTTCTTTGTGCGTTTTGCACGTACAATCGTACGTATGTGCGTCTGTGTAAAGTGTTCTTTGATAAGCTTGTGTACGCTTGGACTTTGGACTCGAGAGAAGACTGTGTAAGTTTCTCTTCTATGTGGATGTGTGTGATCTAATCTAACGTGTAACATAATGTAACATAATGTATGCTCGTTATGAAGTCATCGCATTAGGTATGCACACATGTTGCTGATGAACGATGTGCGTGCGCGTGTGAGTGTGTGTGTGTGTGTGTGTGTGTATGGCGTTTTTGATGATATGTGAGAGACGCCAAGTTGAAGATGTGTACGATGCACGAATCTGAGATAAGTGTATTTCTTTTGTATCATGTGACCAGTTACATCCGGACAACGTCAAAAATATATACATCTGTTTTTGACATGGATTCACGTATTCTATGAATATAAAACGATACATGTTGATATAATTATCATATAAGTATTATATGATCTGCGTGTAGGTATATCTCTCTTTCTCTCTATGTATGCGTGGATATATGTCAAGAAGTGTGTTGCGTGATGTAATGAAACGCCGGAACGCCCGTACATGTCCGCGCGCGGCAGGGCGTCTTGCGGTTGGATTATATTTTTTTTAAATTCATGGTTTGTTAAAGATGAGTAATGCTAACATTCCAGTCTACAATCTCAGCACGAATCATGTTTAATCATTTATAGACGAAAGAAAATCGCCAAGTCCACGAATTTACTCGATGGTCGTTGCTTCTTCTGATATTTCTGCATGGAAAATTATTACGAGAACATTTCAGAAATGACTGAACCAATGAAACCTAAAACTAAGTCGATGGAATTTACGGAAGATTTGAGATTAGGTATTTTTTTTTAGATACTGTGCCAGTACATCTTAAAAAAGAAATAAGCACCAATCAAAGAAATCAGCCAATCAACAGCTTGTACACTCTTACTAGTAGATTCGGGAAGATGATCGCTGTCACTAATAAGATGTCTACAAAGTCCCATACTAAACACGTATGTGCGTCTGTGAAACAGGTCTGGTTAGTCACTCAATAGAAACCGTCAAGTGACCAACGTCTTTTGGCAGCATGCCGTGTTGAGGGTCAATTAAACAAATGTGGAAAGGGGGGATCGCCTTTTGTTGGGCAGTGATCACTAAAAAAAGCGTAAATGCTGCTAGACACAAACTAGGGGATCAATTTAACCTTACATTGCAAATTGAACTCCCACTAAAGACCTATTATGGGGGAGTCAGAATACAGAGAAAAAACAGAATTTTTCTTAACATAATAAGGAGTAAATATTGAAAATTTCAGCCCTCTAGCTCCATTGGTGCGGCCAGTACGCGCGACACATACATAGTCAGCCAGCCAGACCAACTTAAAAACTGAAGAAACATATGTTGACAGTTTTGGTGACAATCTTTGTTGACAGTATTTAATATAGAAAATAGCAATTAATTTGGACACAACGGGAAGAAAGAAATGTGGCTGCCCCTATTATGCAAAACAACATATAAACAATTTAAATACGTGCCTTTTCAGTTTTAGTGCAATGGAGAGATGCTGTCTAGGGGCAACTGATACACCAAAACTGGACATACTTTACTTTTTGAGGCCACGGTGTCAGGTAAAAAGGGAACATGAACATTTTTTTCCGTTTAGAGCCCCTCGGGGTATTGTAATGGTTATCGAGCTGTGTGCCCCTTCCTTGTGGCCTTGTGCCCCAAATAAGCTACGTTTAGTAAATATCTATGGCAACACGTCGTGGTGCAATGGTTAGCAAGCTGGTCTCGCACATCATCATAAGTGTGTAGTCGCTGAACTGTTTGTCTAGGAGCGGCGTTTTTTCTTCACAAATTTTGAAATTTTCTCTGATCGCAGATTTTGCACTTCTAAAAGAAAAATCTTATCTGTGAATTTATTTTTCAAAAATCCTGTTTTCTAGTGAAAGCAGCAAACTTGTCATTATCATGATAGTAGTTTCGCCACTGAACAGTTTACGCCGTCCATATGTTTTGATCTTAACGCGAAAAAGGTAACAATCGACACTTTTTGTTGTATATAGACAATTCCAAACAGTTCAGTGCTATCACAGCATTTTAGTAGTGTGAAGGGAACGTAAATATATACAGGTTGATTGACGGCTACATATCAGTTTGGAATCCTATCAGTTCTGAACTAGGTTCTGGAGTATGTTAACCAATATTAAGAATGATACAAATCAATCAACTACGGCGTACGACTTCAATTACCCAACTCAGTAAAGATACAACGTAATGGTGGAGTACCACAAGTGTCACCGGAGTCAAATTTAATACTCGCACAAATACACAACACTTTTACAATTAAACACAAACTAAAACAAATTCAATAAATATTTAAACAAACACCCAAACTTTAATTGCTTCCATATAGTAGAATTAATCACACAATGAACTACCATAATCCTTAATGCTCATTGACGTTTGAAGAATCTATCGAGTGGGCCCTGTCGTAGTCTTTTAAATGACTCCAAGTGAACGAAATCAATACAAATATCTGAGTAATATAACGGACTGGCGTCATTAACTTCTTGCATGGATTAACTTCGTAATTTTTCTATTTGCATTGCTTTTTGGTTAGAGGTTTTGGTTTTGGTTAGAGGTTTGGAATTTTGCACATACAGAATGATGTTCACAACAGATACACAGTTCACAACAGATACACATCAGATACATTTTGACTAAATGGTAAGTGCAGAAGCAATGCCCAACCAGAAAATTACTTTGCTTTGTTCACGCTGGTTCAATCAAACAAGCGAAGGAGATTTTGACTTTCCAGAGTTGGCTCAATTGACCCAGTAAATCACTAGAATCTACTGTAGCTAACAATGGAACTATCAGAATAAAAATTCAATAAAAAACGGTTAGAGTCTATTTTCAATTGTGCAAAATAGCCCGTTCCTTAGACGTATTGACACAGATGTCAAAGAGTACCCCATGATTCTCCGCTGATGCAAGGGAGACAGATCACCAGGAACCAGGCTCACTTTATTGGTGCCGTGCCTTGTCTTCAGGCGACATACGGCTGATCCCAGCAAGAAGATCGAGAATATTCAGGGATATCTTTTTAAACATTTTCTTTTTAAATATGAAGATCATTCGAAAGAAACCAATGAAGACGAGTAACATAAATTTTGACTTTCAAAAAGGAAACTCTAATCTGTTTCTCTGCGTTCTATTGGATAACATTTTCGCGTCTTTTTAGTTTTCTGGGCATTTTTTTTCCTCGGATACAAATCTTATGCAAACATATTCGATGATCAGGTTTGGAATCACATGTCGGTATTTTCACGAAGGAGAAAAAAGGTAGAAAGAAAAAAAACTGCCTTATCTTTATAAAGACGGCATAATACATTGCAAAGAAGACGAAATGTCTTAATTTTGTAAAATGTTTTTAAAAGGTCTTCTTTATGAAAACAAATTCTAGACAGAAAAGGAACAAAGCAGTGATCAATAAACACACGGAAAGATAAAGAAATAATCTGAAAAATGTAAATACAGCAACCCATGAAAACGGAAGTTATATCGTTACACACATGAATATTATCTTAATAGGGAAATCATAGAAGTGTCCTTGAAGTTTATTCAGTTCTTCAATGCTTGTGCAACAAAGTTACTAGAACTTGAAAACTGATGAACTGGAGAAACCTTTGAGGGAAGATCAACAGAAACAACATATAAACTTGTAGAAAGATAAATGAATCACTCAAGTGTAGTAAATCATGTACGAGACTTTGAGAAAATCAGTTGAAAAATTGCTCCCACATGAAACGAGAACATTCTCTTCTTGTTCGACACAGAAAAATGTCATTTTTGGATTCGCTGGCAATGAAAAATGGACTTATTACTAGAATCCAAAATGAAGAAAATCGCTGCTAGACCAAGAAAGCTTTCCATATCTCAACTTCAACGGAATCTACTGGGGGGTCTGTGCTTGATTGGATACACAGATTCAATTCTTTATTATAAATTGCTGGAACCTAAATAAACTGTTACTGTCCAACGCTAAAATGAGTAATTAACTCGTTTGAATGATACATTGGGACAGAAAGGGAAGTCTGGGGAACAAAGTCGACTGTCCTCTTGTGATAAATGCAACTCAGCAAATGACCATGAAGCTGTGATGGGAAGTTCTTCTACATGCGGTGTATTCCCCATACCTGTCACCATCAAACTATCACTTGTATCGGTCCATACAACATTCTTTGTCTGGTAAGCGGTTCCAACAATTTCAAGCTATCGAAAACTTCCTCAAAGAATTAATCGAATCAAAACTGGAATCGTTCCTTTATGATTGAATGCACACTTTACCTGAAAGGTGGCATAAAGTCATAGAAAGCTAGGGTAAACTTTTAGGACTGAGTAATGATGCTATGAATTCATATGAATAGAAGATTTTGTTAAAAAGGCTAGGAACATTTGCCTCAACGTAATACATAGACAGGGGCAGACAAGATATTGAGAAGCAGACACGGCTTTCTGAGTCGGGCAGATGTTATTCGTCCACCCAGTAACACTACCTTGCACAATCGCAAAGAAGACAATAGAAAAACGTACACCGATTGGCACAGACGCACCCTCTGCGCACTCTTAGTAAATTGCTGACACAAAATATGCAGGAGACATAATTCAAAATTTGTACGTTTCTATGATTTCATTAGACCACCCAGGAGATGGAATTTGACGCCTTTGACACTATATGCCCAAGTAAAATCTTGGGAATAAAATGTAATGACTATATGTCAAATGAAGAGGTCAGGGACAGAACATAAAAAGCTCTCCGTGTCAACCAACATTTGCAGATGGTGTCTCCACTGGTTGGGGCATATCTTGGGTCTCCTAACAACAAAAACCTGTAAATCGAGGCGTTAAATGAACGCCAACAGACAAGAGAAAGAGACCGGCGGCCTAAGATGATCTGTCGACAGACAGTGCGGGGTGGGGGGTGGGGGGACTGATCAAACAGAAAGTGGGACAACAGAGTGAGTCAAAGAGTGTAAGACTTCATTAATATTATCGTCTGCTTATATGTCTATGGTTCAGTACTTGAAACAAAAACAAAAGTCAAAAGAAAAAAGAAAAAAGAAAGCAAAAAGTAAGGATTAAGTTTGCATTTCTGAGATGCAGACGCATTCACCTACAGAACAATGGTATTGCATCCGGTGTTACGGAAGGATATGAACTACTTCGATTCAAGATGTCTGACGTCAGGCAATAAGCCGACTTTGTACCCACAACAAATCAGCTTTAAGTAGTTTAACCTACATTTTGAATCGAATGTGAGAGGAAAGACACGGAAATGGAATTTATTTGAGGCAAAATAAATATTCTTATACTTACGGATTAATGATTACGACACATTCAATGAATTTTCCTTCTTATCTATCTACCTATCTATCTATCTATGTGACGTACTGTGGTATATGAAGTAGTTGCGTATTTCCTAACAGGGCTAGGAAGATTGGCGCAATATAATCTTTCTACGTTAATTCCTCCTCTTTATTTGACCGTGTTCCTGACTCAACTAAGCTTAATTATCTCAGCGTGTGTATGTGTGTATATATGTGTGTGATTGCGTGTGTATGTATATATCTATCTATGTGACGTACTGTGGTATATGAATTAGTTGCGTATTTCCTAACAGGGCTAGGAAGATTGGCGCAATATAGTCTTTCTACGTTAATTCCTCCTCTTTATTTGACCGTGTTCCTGACTCAACTAAGCTTAATTATCTCAGCATGTGTATGTGTGTATATATGTGTGTGATTGCGTGTGTATGTATATACGTATGTATGTATGTCTACCGGAACCTTTCAGACAGGAGCATTGTTTTTATTACACAGTGATTCTTTTGGTCTTGCATCCTCATCTTGGTTATTTTTGATCAGAATGTTTTCCCCACTTTACTGCCGGACCTTTTTTTTTAAGTGTCTGTCGTAACCGGCAATCCTCGGGGAATGTTGAAGTGAACCTTTCCTTCCTCCAATGAGTATATTGTTCTCATCCTTGGTTTTTCGGTGAACTTTCTAGAAATGTCAGACTTGGTAATTGTCATCTTTTTCCTTGAAAAGAAATAAGACCTCGCCATGTAGTAATAGGCAGCATGCTTGTCTCGTAAACTATTGCTATTGCAATGATTTGTATCCTCACGTGTGACCCTGTGCTGTGCTATTGCTATTGCAATGATTTGTATCCTCACGTGTGACCCTGTGATGTGCTATTGCTATTGCAATGATTTGTATCCTCACGTGTGACCCTGTGCTGTGCTAAGCTAATTTTGTAAACATCTATGAAAATAAAATAGCAAAACTTGAGGATACACAGATCCTTATATGCCAGGTTTTCTTATTCTCAAAACTAAAGCCAATCAGAAATCGTTTCTAGTTGACAGTCGACGATGGTTTTCAGCATTTTAAAATGTCGGCAACCGCAGCTAACGTTTTCAGAAGAACCCAATTTGCCGATGAGCTTCAGATATGCGTCAAGATATTGACCACTGGTTTACTTTGACAACTTAATGACAACGTTTTCCTTTTGGATGCCAAAGCATGGATATCTTGCTTGTTAAAATAAGAGTGTGTGTTTGACGAAGTGAAGAATTAGACGGGTTCGCGGGATTTAGACCGTGTTTTTATTTTTGATTAAAAAAGATGAATCAATACGTTGAAGCATCTTGTTTCTATGCTAGTGATATACTTGGAAATGACCAACGATGGTCGAAGGGTGCTAGAATTCGCGATTTTAAGGATTTTAGAAAGCGTTTTTTTTACATAGTTTTGATCTTGTTTAGAAACAGTTTGTCGGCAAGTAAAACAAACTAACAACAAAATTAAAAAGACAAATCTTGTCTACTGTTTTTAATAAAATTTGCTGCAT
>VCCN01003764.1:326428-338831 GCA_006491835.1 Architeuthis dux | reverse complement strand
ATTGGCCTTCTGAAATTGTCATTTCAACTCTAATATATATATGTAACTCTCGACATCTCTAAATGCGACCGATGTTACAGATGTTAATTTAATTCACTGACCAAAGAATATGCTAGATACCGAAAAAGATGTACAGAGATGTCATCAGTTCTGTAAGAGAATAACCGAACTCATCAATCATCACAGGTCACTAAAGGCTAACTTAATAGGTATGAACAAAAATGTTCACCAGGGAATCGACACTCTATTTTACAAACGCAACTACAATTTAAATAACGATTTTCCCAAGTGTTTTCGTGTTTGTGCTAGTAAGCAAAAAGCATAGATTGTTGTCTAAAAAATAAAAACAAATTCTCATTAATTATAACGTAGAATTTAACTGTTATAAAGTGAATGTATATTTAAATCGGCAATAAATATTACGCCATATTTGACGATAGCTAATTGAAAATTTAAAAAGAAATTGAACTCCGTTGTTAAAGTTTTACCAAAAATGACCTAATCGTTAGATAAAGATAATTCAATGAAAAATAGTTAGTTTCACCAAAGTCTCTAGTTTAAAAAAATAACCTTTCACCAAGTAGCAAGACTTTCGGGAGTTTAAACTGATTTCGGCATTAAATGACCCATCAAGGGTTGATATGCCGCTAAACAAATCAATCAATCAATCAATCACGACATTATTTGTTTATAGATGAACATCTTTTTACGCTGTCAATTTTCTGAATAGTCTCCGCTTCTATCGAGTTTACTCACAGAAAGTTCATATCAGACTTTTTCCCAATCTTTCTTTTTAATAAAGATTTTGACGATAAAGTTATCTTTTACACAGGATTGAGACTTTTCTTTTCCTCAGGTGTCGATTTCGCGCTGACAAAATTGATTCATACCTACTAACTCAATGAGCCAAATTCCCAACCCTAGCAAATATCATTCAAGCTGTCAGACCACCAACGATTATGATAGAAATGGAAATAAAATATAGAAAAATACAATGCTGAAGAGAAAGATATGTCGACAGAAAATCGATATCTCTTGAGTTTCTTGCGAGGTGATTGTGGTCCCTTGCTGCTGCCATAAAGTCCGTGGGGTTCGTCTCGCGAGACTCCCCATTCCTCACAACCCAATTAATGACGACGTGGATTAAGACGGTCTTAGTAAAAACGAACCAACACTCTTCAGGGAGGTATTAAATACTGATTTCCGTTTAAGATCTGGATAACTTTTTTATGTTTTCAGAGAGGTGATTTCGAATCACATGTTTATTTCGTTGCCACAGTTTTCATTTCCGCAGTAAGTAATCGTGTGTCATTTAAAACATAGCTGCGATGTGGGGGGTGCCAATGAAATTGAATCAACATAGGGACTTGCAGGGGGCTACTTAGAGATCGCAGTGTGCTTTTGTTACGCAAATAACGTACAAAGACCGAGAAAACAAGCGAAGTAAACAACAGCTGAACTGATTGATATTCTTTCATTAAAAAAATACTGCTTTTCAGCTGTGGAGATGAAATAACAGTTTTACCTGTCATTGGCTTTGATTCACAATTTGATGATTTGTCGAGAAGCATTTTAATTGTGAGTCTTAATCTGCACATAAAAAAAGATGAATACAGTTTTAATATTTCTATGTATTAGGTTGATACAAAAGTCTCCTGCATTTACTTTACAAAAGTAAATCATTATTCAGCCAGCAAAGCATTTTCATTGGCTTTCCCTCATCCATCAGCTAAATTGTGTATTCAATAATATTAGTTTGATACAAAGGTATCCTGCATTTACTTTATAAAATGTTTTATTGGTGTAAATTCTCAGCATCATTATTCAGTCAGCAAAACATTTCCATTGGCTTTCTATGACCGTAAGCCATCTTTCAGCTAAATTGTGTATTCCATAATATTAGGTTGATACAAAGGTTTCCAGCATTTTTGACAAAATCCTTTTTTTTTCACGTGAGTTCACAGCATTCAAAGTATTTTCCCTGACTTTCTATGACCTCACATCGTCTTTCAGCTAAATTGTGTATTCCATCATAAAAGAACGATTCCGGTTTTGATTCGATGGATTTTTCGAGGACTTTTTCAGTATCTCGAAATTGTTGGAATCTCTGACCAGACAAGGAGGGTTGCATGGAGCAAAACAAGCGATGGTTTGAAGGTGACAGGTCTGGGAAATAAGGCTGCCTGTGGAAAGCTTTCCCTCCCAGCTCAACGATCGTTTGCTGTGTCGCATTTGCAACAAGAGGAACAGGTGTGGTCATGCAGCAAAATCAGCGGTCGAATTCCTCGTTTCAAAAAGAAAGATCTCAACACTTCCAATGCGTTATTCAAACAAGTTGACTCATTCAATTCGTATTGGTTGTGCTGCATCTTTCTTCAACAGTGACTCCAGTACATCAGTTTTCAAATTCTGAAGCCTTCCACAGGGGTCTTTGTTCTTGAACTCAAATATTTTTTAAACTTCGCAAAACATTCCCGACACGTGCATGCACCTACTGAATCATTGCCATAAGCTGCAATGAATTCCCTAGCTTCCATTGTACCTTTTTCCCAGATTGAGCATGGAGAGTAAACAGTGTTGGATGTGCCTTTTAAATTCAATCACGATTTGCATCAGAGTAAAGTTTTAACAAGTCAGGCTACTGCAGGGTCAAACTCCACTCCTACTTCTATTCCGATTGAAGACGGCTACTGCAACCTTTGTATTCTATATATAATAAATAAAAGAGTTCTAAAAATATTCTTTTAGAATAAATGTATTTATTTATTATAACGAAATAAGCCCTTGCGTATTTGTAACATACACTTTCGTAGATATGCAAGACATGTCAGTTTCGCTCAGTTGCTAAGAGAGCCGACTACCAATCACTTGGTCGTGATTTCAAATAACGTTAGGGAAATATTAATTTAATATATCGGTTTGGTTTAACGAGACGGAATAGACAAGCAGTGAAGATTTTACTCCCCTAAATTTGGTGAGGATTGTTCTTGTTCTTGTTACGGGGGGGAAATGAGGTCAACTCCAATTTGGACTGGATTTTGACAACTATCACTTTCTGCATACCATTTCTAAATAGTATGCACTCACAAGCCATGTAGAGCTGCATAAACCTCGAAGACACTTTCCATAATATTTTGCAAAAAATAGTACTGGGAACATTTCAATCCACGTAATAGATTGACTATGTCAACAAGCCTGGCTGCTCCAGAGTCAAACTCTGCTCCTACTTCTACTTCCTAGCACAATTCTACTATACATTTTTGTCAGTTTAGCGCAGGTGGTAACACACCAGGCTAGCGATCACTAGGTCATGAGTTCAAATCAGGATAGGGGAATGTGGATTTTACATATCGGTTTACTCCCCTGTTTTTTGGTGGGGATTGTTCTCCGAGTTTGACAATTTCACAATCTTTTCAAAGCTTTTCGGGTATGCAATTGTTGTAGTAGTTATTATTAAAGGTAGTTTTACAGGTGCTACATCTAGGTGGAAGTAACCGAGAACTTGCACAGAGAGAGAGAGAGAGAGAGAGAGAGAGAGAGAGAGAGAGAGAGAGAGAGAGAGAGAGAGAGAGAGGGGGGGGGATAAAATGGGACAGGGCGAGGGAGGTGTAGAGGAGGACAAATAGAAGGGGAGACAGGAAGAGAGAGAAGGCAATGGGGAAATGGGAGAGGGAGAGAAGAGAGGGAGAAATGGCAAAAGAGAGAGAAAGAGTTAGCGAAGTGAGGTCATCAGGGAAAATAAAAGGCCTGGAATCAAGTTACCAAAGAGGGAGAGTGGGGCGAGAAGGAAAAGTGAAAAGTGAAAAGAAGAGGATAAGGAATAGAAAGAAAGAGTGGGCGGGAGATAGAAAGAGAAAAAAATGTGAGAGAAAGAGGCGGGTCGACTGTAAAAATAGAATTTTAAGAAATTTCGAAAAGGGTTGGAATCAAGTTACTGAAATTTCCACCTAGAAACACCGATTCCATTAAGGTTAAACATTCGACTTCTGAAGTTCCACAACTTCGTTTACATAGAGTGAAAGACGTTTAGCAACTATGACGATTGGTAACCTAAGCTATCATCGCCAATTAACCACTTCCATGAGAAATGTCATGACGGACGCAGTAGGGTTTCACGACGATCTACTAGATCATGGGATAATTCGATTTTTGATATATTGAATCAGGACACCTCTGCCGAGGGGTAATGGTTAGTAAGCTTGTCGACCATTACTACTTTATAGTGAGTTCGGTCCTCACCGGGTTACCCTCACTTGTGGCCCTATATTAGTAATAATACCTACAGTCATCTTCTATGTATTTCGCCAGAGGTACTGAGCTCGCTTAACGGTCGACAAAAAAAATCGAATATGACGAACCGAGTTCAAATTCCAGCTGAGATAGTTTGTGTTCACTTGGCATTAATGTCTTTGAAAAAAGCATCTATACACTTCTTCCATTAGGTCAGGCCAGGGATTACTCCTTGGTGATAATACCATGTAACCCAGTACAACCTGTCGCGTGTTACTTGGTGTGGTGATAGACACTGTCGTGTAACCCCATTTCATCGAAAAATACCATGAACGACCCAGCTTGGTAACCTGACCATCTATTAGGTCGTGGGATCATTTGAATTTGAAACTAAGCTGTCATAGCCATTTCATTTTCATTTCAGCAGTTGATTTCACTTCGAATCTGCCTTTATCTAGGCAGTCAATTTCATCGGCTTTTCTCCAGTCCAGTAGTTTTTTTTTCATCAAATTACGTTTCCGTATAAATCGACCGATCACAAGCGAAATCGTTTGAAAACAGTCCTAGTGCTTCAAATTTCGAGACTCTCGTTTTTAGTTTAAAAAAAAAACAAACAAAATCAAGACAAAATAAAATAAAAACGCCCAGAGTGGCATGGAGTGAAATACGAGTCACACGAGGCGGAGCTGGGATGTATCGCTCCCACCACCTCAAAAACAAACATAAAAAAAAAACAAAATCAATGAACAAGGGTTGCCTTCTTTAATGTGTCCCCCCCCCCCGCCAGATTCCCCTGATAAACTGGGAACGTGCTCAGTCATTGGGTTCGCATTTGTCATGTCATTTGCGGATGCTTTGGACCAATGAACATAAGTTGTTCACATGCAGAATTGGTCCCTCGAGATCTGAAAAGTATGGCTGGCGTTTTCGGGCACAACGCGACTAACGTGTGAGGCGTGTTTATTTAGCGTGGAAAAGCCATTGACGGCTCCAAGTAACGAATTGGGAGTCGACTCCATCAGAAATAAAACATTAGAGCCAATAGACACAAATTACTTAAACCTGGAATTATTCCTTTACATCTGTACGGAAAAAAATCCCGTAGTTTTTATTTCCGTACAGATGTAAAGGAATAATTCCAATTTTAAGTAATTTGTGTCTATTTGCTCTAATGTCTTCTTTCTGATTTCTGATTTCTGTTTTCTGATATCGAATATTTGTAACTCTCTGCTGAAATACTGGGTATCTCAAAAATGCATACACACTTTGTGAGTAGCAATTATGGTCATTACCTGAATGTTAATTAAACACTTTCGTAATTAAGAATAACTTTTACGATAAGTATCCAGTAATAGATTACTTTTAATTGTGTGATAATTCTTTTTTGATGTATGCACGAAAAGTATATATTTTATGAGATTATAACATGACGCTTTTTCTGAATATTCTGAACTCGGAATAGAAAGTAGACAACTACATCTACCTGGGACAACGAATCTACATGACACTCTCAAAAGAAGAAGAAATCAAAGGAAGAATCACCCTAGTTTGGCCAGCTTTCGACAGAGCAAGCTTAACATTCAAATCTCATTAGTTTTGAAATAAAAGGGTCTACAACCAATGCAACCTTCCGATAGTCACCTATGGAGCTGAAATATGGAACCTAACCAAAAGATTGACTCTCAAACTACGGTGCACAAAGGAGGATCATGCTTAACATCACATGGAGAGACCGCAAAACAGCACAGTATATTAGAGAGAAAACAGGAGTCAGATATATCTTAGAATCCGTTAAAAAACTCAAATGGTAATGGCCAGTTCTTGTTGCAAGAATGTCAGACAACCGCTGGACATCACCATTCACAACGTGGATCCCCCATAGATCATATGCGAAATTGTGGCCGGCAAAAAATAAGATGGCGTGACGATTTAGACAGGTTTAGCAGATATTGGCGACGCGACACCCGTGATAGATGTCATGTTGAATCGTATCGAAAACCTCTCGATATTTATTACTTATTATTTACTAAGCTTAGCTAAATATAGCACAACCAAATAGAGGGGAAATATGGGGAAGGATTGTGTTGCGCCAGTATTCCGAGAGTGGAAATCCTGCCTTAAAAACGTTTGAATTACTGGCCCTCACCTGCACTTGAACGCCGAGCTTTGGCAACAGTAAGAAATACATAACTATTTCTGCCATCTGAGCTTAGATTAGTCCCGCACAGGGGGAAATGAGGGGAAATAAATGTAGAAAGATTGTGTTGCTCCAATCTTCCAAGTGTGGAGGGCTTACCCGTCTGCCTTGAAAATCAGAATTCTAAATCCTTGCGTTTTACCTTTGATCGAACACCGATCGCTGGCACCGGTAAGAAGTATGGATCCATTGGATCAATCAAGGAATTAATGAAAAATTGCTACCCATAAATTTCAGGTGATAAGAAGAAGCAAAAAAGGCTCGACACAGATTTATACACCCAGTTATAATTGCTTGTAAAAGGTTAAGCAATCAAAAGTAAAATATCTGGGACATTAAATGTACAATAAAATGGGTTACGGTATTTTCGCCAACATTAGTTTAGCAAATATCAGATATTTGTCTAAATCACTTTAGTCTACACTCAACAGGCACTTTAGTCTACAGGCACTCTAGTCTACTGGCATTTTAGTCTAAAAATACTTACTAGTATGGTTTTTATTGGGGGTGGTACAGGCCTCTAATTTGTCGACATGGATTTTTTATTGAGGGATGCAAGCCTTTTATTTGTCTATAAAGTGGCAATTTTGCCAAATAAGGGAAGAAATTTGCTAACAGAAATAGCATGTGTGAGTTCAATTATCAACGGAGGTTACTCAATCTATCTTTTTCCTTGAGCAAAAATCCAAACATGGGCACTATTTAAACCTGATGGTTTGTTTTGAGCTGCGAACTACTAGCACGAAAAGTGAGCACATGGATTCTCAGTTTTGAGAAAAATTAATTTCTAAAGGTTTTTGGGTGGGCTACGCGGTGGGCTATGCGTGGGTCTGCCCCGGATTGTATGCGGGCCCAGCCGGGGGAGAGGAATTGTACACGTGAGCGCTTATTTAATTTTATGAAATCTGTATAAAATCTCATTTGCTTTTCTGTGTTGTTATATTTGAAGTTTTTTCCCGGGTAATGTCGAGTACCCCGGCTAGTATATATATACGCACTCCCATCAATCACATATATTGGAGATTATAAAGTGAAAATATTTGATTAATTTAGCTAATAACAGTGTGTCAAGCTACGTATTTATTGGTCCTATCTCGTATATACATGCATATAGTTATGTGTGTGCGTGTGTGTGTGTGTGCGCGTGTGTATGTGCATATATGTATGTATTTACGTATGTGCGTGTTTGTGTGCAAACGAATGTTTTCACAAATATGTGTCTGAATAGTTATTGGTTGTCTAGTTTCAAGTTCAGCCCAAACCTTTCCCGAGAGAATGTACATGATACTTGGCTTGCCTCTTGGGAGAACGAAATCAAGTTTAGCTAAAGTGCTACGACGGCTAATAAATCATTTTAACGATTCATTATATGGAAATGCGTTAAAATGATATCCCAGGTTCAATTGAAAAGTTGAATAATTTATGTAAAATTATTTATATGCAAAGCAAAACCAATACATGTCACAGTTTCTTGCAAAAGAAAAAAAATAATAATAATATTCTAATGGTTTAAGCACAATTTACATTGTTCTTATTCCGTGATCTACCTTTGTATATTAATGACTAGCTGGACCCGTGGAAATTCCACGGATGTTGACAACTAAGATTATCCATTATTGTACTTATTCCGTGATCTACCTTTGTATATTAATGACTAGCTGGACCCGTGGAAATTCCACGGGTATTGACAACTAAGATTATCCATTATTGAACTTATTCCGTGATCTACCTTTGTATATTAATGACTAGCTGGACCCGTGGAAATTCCACGGGTATTGACAACTAAAATTATCCATTATTGAACTTATTCCGTGATCTACCTTTGTATATTAATGAATAGCTGGACCCGTGGAAATTCCACGGGTATTGACAACTAAGATGAGCCTCTGCTCTTCTATCACCCTTTTCTTGTATCTTCTAATTCTCTCCATTATCCCTCTGTATAACATTTATCCCTTTGTATAACATTTAGATAAAATCATTATACGAACATTAGTTTCATATGCGAAAATCCACACATATAATAATTAGCAATGTTCATTTGTCGTCTGTCACGCTTACGTCTGGTGACGTAACTTAGTAGAAATATAATGTTATGTTACGTTAAACTTATTGTGTCTTTACTTAATTTTACCTTTAGATTAGTTTAATATTCATTGAACATAAACAAGAAAATACTGTGCAACATAATGTTTTTGATATTTTATTAGTACAACAACGCAATTGCCAAATTGCTTAATTATTGCCGTTAAAATGTTTTATTCTATGGCGAGGCGCAATGGTCTGCCATAAGTTGGAAATGTGTGTGTGTGTGTGTGTGTACGTGCGTGTGTGTATTTTGGATATTAAATGATTCTATGGCGAAGCGCCTTGGTCGGCCATAAGTTGGAAATGTATGTATCTGTGTGTGTGTGTGTGTGTGTGTGTCCACAGCGAGGTTCTTTTGATACTTACTAAGAGTAGCTTAGTCGGGCACAAGGCCACAAGAGTCGGACACCCAGTGAGAACCGAACTCATATGACGGCAAGGGAAACTACTTATAACAATAAAAAGCAAAGTATATGACGATGTAAATTATTCGTTGATATTGATAAGGTAAGGATATTTCGCACTAATCATTTTGTGAGAAGTCTTTTTTTTAATTCATGATTTTGTGGGTAATTCCTCGCTTTAATTCTTTTATCCGTGCCGAAAAATATTAAATGACAACTGAGATCGACATCATAAATAAATTATAGTCTTATTCATTGTTGACTAATTTTACCTCATCTTATACTCGTTGCTATTAATCGCAACGGTCGGGTCGTTTCTATATTCTACGACCGCTAAGTAAACAGCATGGATCGGAAATAAAGTACCTGCTAATTAGATTACGTCTACTACTGCTAGGTGTAAACACACAATACGGCATGAAGAAAATCGGATAGAAAATAGCGTATGCATACGACTAAATTTGAATATCGTTTGTTAATGGGTTGCCGTAACCAAATCGGTAAGTCGTCGTCTATGTAAAACGGACCCACGAGGATACATAATGAGGGCTCAAATCTCATCGGAAGCCATTTGTTTTAAATATATATGCTGCTTAACGGCAGTAGAATATAAAACAACAACAACCCGAGGATTGCGATTAAAAGCAACAAAATAACATGAAAGAAAAACTAGTCAGAAATTAATAATGACATCTAAGAAATTTGGATAAATTAAAACTCTTGTTTTTTTTTCTGAAAAAATATCGTGAATTTTTCCATTGATTGGTATTCGGCAACTTTTCCCGACTTTTCTTGATTTAAATCCACCTATTTTTCTTGTTGTCTTCCACCAGATGTTATCGGAACTAGTCCTGTCTATTCCAAACCGGAAGATAGCAGGTGCGTGATGTAATTAGTACTAGCGTTTGACCAATTAGTGTGGTAATGAAGCTACCTTCTTGTGATGTCAGCTGTGGAAAAGTGTGTAGACTGTCTATTTACACACCTGGCACCTTTTGTCATACATGGACATTGATAATGAAAGTAAATGATAAAAAAAAACCTTTTCTCGCGTGAGAGAGAAAAGTGAGTAGAACTTACATTCGAGCTAAATGTGTGAGACTAGCATCTGTTTGATTGTTTCAAAAAAGGATGTTTCTGGCTACTGAAAAGTGGGTAACCATTTGAAATTGACAAATATTTAAATAACAAACGAACAATAAACAAACAAAAAGCAAAAAAAAAACAAAAGAAAACCCCCCAAAACAAGACTGGCTGCTGTAGGATCAAACTCCACTCCTACTTCTATTCCGACTGAAGATGATTACTGCAACTTTTGTACTGTATATATAATACCTAATACTTGTTAATTTAGCTCTGTTGGTAAAATACCAGAATATCAATCACTATGTCATGAGTTCAAATCACGGTGGGGTTTCCACCCCAAATCTTGGTGAGGATTGTTGTTCTTGTTAGGAAAGGAAAGTTGTTAAGTAACCTAAAGTTGCTAAGCATGGTGTGACTGAACGTCATGGGAGACCCATTCTCAGCAAAAGAATCACTCACTCGAGCCTCATCTATTTCAGATCAATATCATCTATAAATGACAGGCTGTTTTTTATCTGCGTTTAGTGGTGTCTGGCACAAAGTCAAAAGTGTAGGAACCCAGTGAGAATCGAACTCACTACAGTAGTAATGGTCTGCGAAACTAGCTTGGTATTCATCACTCCACGATGAGGCCTCCCAGAGGTAGAAAATATAGTGTGCGTGTGTGTTGGATATTAGATGATTCTACGGATAATCTAATAGTTATTTACTAAGCTTAGCTTAGTTTTGACACAGGGCAAGAAGTATGAGGTAGTCAGTGTGGATCAAATCAGTACTCAGTAGTAATGATTTTGCTAGAGTAATTCTATAACCATTACTCTATGGCGAGGCGCCTTCGTGTGTGTGTGTGTGTGTTTTGGATATTAAATGATTCTATAGGCCTGGGGTCGGCAAACGTTTTCGGAGGCGTGCCGGATTTTAAATGTTTTTATGTCTTGCGGGCCGGATTAGAAATGCTTTTTTATGTCTTACGGGCCGGATTAGAAATGTTTTTATGTCTTGCGGGCCGGATTACAAATGCTTTTTATGTCTTACGGGCCGGATTAGAAATGCTTTTTATGTCTTACGGGCCGGATTAGAAATGTTTTTATGTCTTGCGGGCCGGATTAGAAATGTTTTATGTCTTGCGGGCCGGATTAGAAATGTTTTTGTCTTGCGAGCCGGATTAGAAATGTTTTATGTCTTGCGGGCCAAAGCGAATAAAAAATAAAACCACGATAATACAAGGCTATGGAAACAGCTTCTTAAAAAAAATTATTTGAATGGTCTTTTTTTCATTATTGGAGTATAATACCTACATAAACTTCCATGTACTATCATCAATCAATAAGAAATGTTAGCACATTTTCAGCTACCATACATGTTCATTTGAGGCTACTTCAAAAAATGATACTTTTACTCTTTTCGAATCTGAATTTTATTGTTCGCTAACCGAAGATAGATGAGGAAAACAAAGAATGTTGATATGCAACGTCACATATGAAATGAGGCCGCGGGCCGTAGTTCGCCGACCCCCGCTATAGGCCATCTGATATAATAACACGGCCGTGTTCAAATTTGTCATTCTTGTCATATTATTGGATTTATTTTCTCTGCAAATTCCCGACGTCGATTAATGCAACCAATTTTCACTTATGGACAGAAGAAGAATTAGGAATTTGATAAGACAACGCACTCCATAAACACACACAGCATCTTTTCAGGCTGTACAAATGAAGCCACTGCATCTCGTAAGACAACATGGCATCACACGCATCGCTGAGAAGGTGTGTATCGTCGCCAATAGGGCACATGCAAAAGGAATTAGCAATACCGTCATCGGTATGATATTCTCTACATTCCAGTAGTAGAGGCCATGTGGCTAAACGATCAGCATGTCTTGTGCAAATTACAAATCAGGCCCTCGAAATTGAAGTTTCTTTACTCCCATGGGTTTTGCTAATGTCTCTCTGCAGCGACACCAATAGCAGATATAAACAGTAGAACGACATTTTTCAAACAATTCTCTCGTTTTACGCCGTAGCACAAACAATATAAACAAACAAACAAACAGACAGCGTGGAAGACAAACGAACTCCTTTTCTTTTTTTAAAAGAATGTATTTACTTATTCAACACAAATGGATCCTATTCAGAGTTTGAGTGACTGTAAGCAAACATTATTGCTTAAATTCTTTTTGGGCGGGAAGGAGGCTATTTTTGAATTTGAATTAAGTACGCATGTATCTAATTCTAGGCCTAAATATTGAAGTCCGGTCTTCTAATAATCCTTATAATATTTCATAAATACACAATTCCTCTCTGCTATATTCATACATACACAATTCCTCTCTGCTATATTTCATACATACACGATACCTCTCTGCTATATTTCATACATACACAATTCCTCTCTGCTA
>VCCN01003764.1:309299-320597 GCA_006491835.1 Architeuthis dux | reverse complement strand
TAACACTTTCATTTCATAATCTTTGTTTAAATATTTACTTTTTAGAAGTATAATTTGAAGGTGAGTTATTTTAAATTATTTCCAAATTATCTTTGAAATAATTTAAGATATTTTTTTACTTTATCCAAATTTTTAGATACTTACCTCTGTACCATAGTACCTCGTAGGAGGGGGTGGAAGAGTCGAAGATAGATAGGTAGATAGATAGATAGACCGCTAGATGGAAGGAATGTCTCGGTGTGGGAAATGTCATTTGTGTGCATAGAAATAAGAATTCGGCCTTATCACGCCATCGTTGTATGATCGACAGGTCAACATTTGGAGTTTCAAAATAATGGCTATTGGAATGTTGACAAGTTTGATAGGAATGCACAATTGGCAAACAATGACAGCGGTCACGTAACATGCTGCCACATATTAATGTCATGCGTTTGTAATTGAAAAATATACGTGTTAGTTAAATAATTTCAGGTATAAATATAGGAGACAAATGAACTCAGGGAGCAGTTCTCGACCGGGCCTTTTATAGGTACGTGTCGGTACAACTCCGTCCGCCCACCCCCAGGGTGCGGGAGGAGGGGACAGGAGACACTTGAAATGCTGTCCGCCGCATCTCAGATGTGAGCCACGACTTCCTCAATTGGGAACGATCTGAACAACAGTAGTAGTGAGTAGTAAGAGTTTAAGAGTTTGATCGACGTCTTTTAGTAAACAGCGCTGTCTAGCCTTTAACGAATTAAGCAGTTATCCATAGTTACACATGTTATGATTTTTTTCTTACAAGCATTGAAAAGAACGGTTAACCTAGCTAACACTATTGTAAGCCAGCTTAAATAAAAATACGTATGGATAATTTTGAACTCCGAGTTTTTATTTGTGTGTGAAAAAGTTTATTGACCACCAAGTTCCTTGTGGCATCAACAAGACCCAACAGAGCAGATACACAATTCAGTTACACACCGTACTGTCAAACCTGTGAAGTTACGACACCAAAGAAACAGCTTTGCATCAAGTCCCATCAAACTTTTACCAGTTGCAGAGACACAACGCAGTTCCGGAGAAATCAACTTTACACACCAGTACAACAGACACGCCAGTTGCGTATATTGGGTATCATCAAAGCCCATAACATAACACCTCCACCAATATACATTTGGAGGTTATGTTATTATTACTGCAGATTTGCATGTTGTAAGGTTCGTTAGTGCATACATTTGCATATTTTAAGGTTCGTTACTGCAATAAAATTGCATATTTCAAGATATTATTGCTTATATTTGCATATTTTGACAAAATAGGTATATATTTATTTCCCCAACTTATTGCAATAAAGTGTCAGTGCCTAGAGGGTTAAAAATGTGTTGTCAATTGTTTGTGTGGGATAAATGTCCAATGGCCTACACACTTCAAGAACTTAAAGCACTGTATTGGACACTGAGGGACGTAAAAAACAATGACATCATGGGCGGAATAAATAAACCTGAGCAAGGCCAGTTACTTCTGCTGTGCCTAAATGGTTAACATCTCATTTGTCAAAGTGCGAAACCGCGAGAGATCAGATACGAATGCACTGAGAGTAAAGTGGCATTATGCGTAGAACCACGTTCTAAGATATTTCGTACTCATTTAAATTATTTAAATATTTTAACATATTTATGTATATATATATTATATTACTTAGATGCTCTGTTGCACACATTAGTTGATTTGTATGAGAATGAATCGTTTTGAACATGCAATGAAGACTTTCTATTTTCATCTATTTTTACGAGAAAAAGCCGACACAAGAGTTACAAGGTTAAACAATATACTTGGCAGCGGACAAGTTAAATTTGTGGTATTTTTGAATTTAGTTTGTTTTGAATGGTTCAGATATTCTTAAAATCTCTGTTAATCCTTAGTGAAGCGTTCAAAAAGTCATTTACAAAGAAGCGTTCTTGTAATCCTCACGAGCGCCACATTTGTAGCCTTGTGCCGTACCAAGTTTAGTAAATATCGATAACAAGGATGCTCGGTGTAGAGTGATAACTAGCAAACTAGTATTGCTATTTGCTAGTGTAATGAGTTCAATTCTCATGGGTACCCCGCTCTTTTGGCCCTATACCAGACTAAACTATGCTTAGTAAATATCTAGGACAGTTCATCGTGGAGCAGTGGTTAAAAGGTTAGTCTCGCAGGTTATTACTTTTTAGTGAGTACAAACCTCACTGGGTGCCCCGTACTGGTGTCCTTACGCCAGATTAAGGTAAGCTCAGTAAATATCAATGAAAATAGTAACGTCAACAAAGCTAATATAGCAGTTGTGTTTTTATGATTCTCTATGAATGTATGCATCGTAAAACTAAAACAGTTTAGGAAGAATAGGACAATGCCCCCTTCCAGATTTTTGCCACCTCAGAGTGGTCAACAAGGTAACATACCAGTAAATTGTATAGCCATATTTTAGGGATTTAAAAGTGACCCAATTGGACAGGCTATATTCTCATTTGGGAGAATAAATAGGCAAAAATGCTTCTTTTGAAATGTAATAAAATATTGTAATGAACAAATTCTTCCTTTCTGTTTCTCTGGTATTTTTTTCCTTTGTAACTTTTCAATTTCCAAAACAACTTAGTAAATTTTTCACATAGCGTGGATTAATAGTATACTTAAAATGGGCGTCGGCGAAAATGATATCCTAAAGTTAATCCCTGTTGTTTGCCTAATTTCACTGATTAACACCCACCCAGCCAACCAAAGAGTAAACCAAACAACAAAATATAGAGAAATAAAAAATAAAAATAATAATAGTAATAAAGGCTCGTTTACCATGTCATTTTTCTGCAGCATGTGTTTTGGCTTATTTAATACAAAACTTGAGACTAAAACTGGATGATTATTTGCCCCTTATATTCCCAATGCGCCTACAACAATAAATCGTCTTTTGACCCGCTCTATTCCGAAAGGAGGCTAATTACTTTGTTTGATCCTTGGCTTTTGGAATAAAAACTGTACCACCCAAGAAAATGCTGTTTTTGTAATATGCCCATAGATAGCATATTTGGGTAAAGTGCTACATTAAAAAGAATTTAGAGGATTCTAAAGTAAACAATGAAGAACAAATGATAGGTTGGCTACCGTGGCACGATGATTAGTAAGCACATCTCACAGGCCAATTCTCCAGTATAGTAAGTTCGATATTCACTCGTAGCTTAAATACTGTGGCCTTGAGCCAGACTAGGTTCACTTTAGTGAATGACTATTTGGAGAGCCTACCGTTAGTGGTAGTGTGCTCATCACGCACGCCAATTTGCCAGTACAGTGAGTTCGATTTCCGCTGGATGCCTCATTGTTGCGGCCTTGTGCCAGCTCTAGCTCAGTTTTAGTGAATAACTATTTGGGGAACCTACCGTAGCACGATCGTTAGCATCCTCATCTCGGAGACTAGTTCGTTAGTGTTATGAATTCAAATGCCGCGGATGCACCATGTGCTATACTAAGCTAAGCTTAGTCAATATTTGAAAGTCTAAGGATGTGTTTACAACATATTTGGTGGAACATTGGCTGTGCCAACAAAAACAAATATTAGAAACCTTCAACCAAAACTGTCACCAAAACTATCAGGATAGGTTTCTTCAGTTTTCATGTTGGTCTGGCTATCTGGTTGGTTGTGTGTGTATGTATCACGCATACAGGCCGCACCAATGGAGCTAGAGGGCAGGAAATTTCACCAATTACTCCTTATTATCTCTTTTTTGTTTTTTGACCCCCCCCCCCATAATAGGTTTTTAGTGGGGGGTGCAATGTAAGTTTTATGCTAAATAGATCACTAGTTTGTGTCCAGCAGCATACACGCTTGTTTTTTTTTGAAAATTCAGACTTTTATTTTAGTGATCACTGCCCATCAAAAGGCGAGAGAAGTAACTTATTCATTGAATTTCCGAATTTTTCTTAAAAATTGATCACCCCCAACACGGCATGCTGCCAAAATTCGTTGGTCACGTAACGGTTTCTATGGGGTGACTAATCAGATCTGTTTATTTAGTCTTTGAAACATATTAGCCATTCCTTAATCGGCATTTCTCTACCGCTATGGGCGAATATTACAGCTACTTTTGAAAAGAAGCCTTTGTAACAATTATCGTCTCATAACGGTGGTATCGTTTTTCTTCAGAAATCTCTTAACATTCACCAAGTTGGAAAAAATCACGATGAAAGCAGGAGAAGGGCACCACATTATTGAGTAGTGGTAAGCAAGCTAGTTTTGTAGATAGTCGTACTGTACTGAGTTCAATCCTCACTGGGTGTTCTACGCATGTGAACTAAGCTAAGTGAATAACACAAGCTAGTCTCGTAGAAAATTACTGACGTATTCAGTTCGATTATCACCCGGTGCCCCCCATTCGTGGCCTTGTGCCGTTCTAAGGTAAGCTTAGAACATATCGATAAGCCTATGAGAATGTTCTGTTATTTACTAAGCTTAGCTTAATACGGCGCAGGGCCCAAACTGGGTGGATTGCAACAATGTGCTGTGCCAACCAGCACTCAAAGTGGGAAGTAGCTGTCTTGAGAATTAGCATTCGAAATCCTGGATGTTCGTCTCGAATCGAACACCGACCACTTGTGTCAGTAGGAGATACGCAACTACTTTAGTCACGAGGTAGGCATATATATCAGAATGTCTTACTAACATCAGTGTCCAATTAAGATTAGCAAATTATATACTATAGTTTTGAATTGCCAATTCCGATATTAATTCAAATTTATCAGTTTAAATATCTAAATGACCTACCATAATTCAGTAAAGCAATGATCTTAGACGGTTCACATGTCCAGACGGCTACATGCATCTTTAAAAAAAAATTAAATTAATATCACTCCTCCACGCGGTCGTTAATATCAGCACATACTCCGCTCTGTATTTTGACAAAGTATTTTTAAAGAGTGCCTATTTCAGGCACTCTTTAAAAATACTTTGTCAAAATACACCGATAACATTAACAGAATAAATTCACCCGCGGAGGTGGATACATCGTAGAGGTTTTTAATTTTCACGAGTGGAAGAAAAAAACCTTGGGTCTTTGATTTGACACTTGGAAAAACAGTAATCCTATGATTTGGAACGATATAGATTAGCATAGATTAGGTCGATTTCTTTAGGCTTTTACGAAGATGATACACATCTGTATTTTTAGATCTCTGAGAGAAAAATCATGAAAGTGAAATAAAACGGCGTATACAGATTTGTTGGAAAGCATTTAATAAAAGTAGCGACATGATGAAAAGCATCTTGCCAATATGCTTAAAACATAACGTCTACAATGAATATAACACCAGCCATAGCGTACGGGCGTGAGGCATGAACATTAACAAAATTGCTTGGAAACAAAATCAAAGTCGCAAAAAGATCAATGGAAAAAGCAATGCTAGGGATAACACTAAGAGATAGAAAGAGATCAACATGGACCCGAGAGCAAACTAAGGTAACAGATATCATCGAAGTGATTAAGCAACAAAAATGGAGGTATGCAGGACACATAGCAAGAACCCCCTTCTTGTCCTACATACCTCTATGGTGCAGAAGGTTGGTCGAATGGTTCCTCATGGATACAGAACTCAGTAGGAGAAGACCAGACAGAAGATGGAGAGATGATATAGAATGGTTTGCTGATATGGCTGAGATTAGTACAGTCACGGTCGTCATGAGAGGGGCTGGGAAAGGCCTTTGTTCAGCAGTGGACCTGAAATGGCTGATGATGAGGATGATCGCAGCTTGTTTCATTTTACACGGCTGTCATCCTTCAGAATATTGCAGCAATTTAATGTTTCTAATTTCTCTGAGAGGCGAGGAGTTGGCCTTACTGTTAACGGCGCTGGCAATGAAAATGGTTATCGACAAACCACATTCAAATTCCAGTTGAGGTAATTTGTGTTCATTTCGCACTAATACCCTTGGGAAAGTCATGCATCTCCCCTGTCTCTCTCAATAGATCAGGTCCGGGATTACCCCTTGTTGCTGTACCGTGTGCAACCTGTCACATGATACTTGGAGAGGAGATGGAAATCGCTAAGTAACCCCCACCATTGTCCGAGAAATGCCATGGAGAACCCAGCATGGTAGTTCGACGATCCACTAGGTTATGAGATAATTTGATTTGAATTTCGCTGAAAGAGACCCAGACCCTTCGAGCTCAAGAATAGCACCTAAGATTTGTTTTTCTCCACCGTGCTTCTCTTTCGAAAAAAACCACCTCCGTCTCGGGAAAAATTGATTAAGACAAAAGTTTGTTTGACTTTATAGGATGCCACAAGTACAAGTATATTCATGGTTAGAGAACTGAAGAAAGCCTGCGAAAGAGGGGCCGGTTCGTCTGCTTTGAAAATCTCTAATAGTATTCTGCACCTGATCATTGCAGACTAACTCAAAACCATTTCACCAACGAAGCTTGCAAGTATTAAGGATGAGATAATTATGAATTATGATTTTGATGCTCCAAGAACCTCTATACTTTCTTTAGGAGACATACTACGATTCTTTCAAAGTTGATAGGACCTAAAACTTGGTTAGAGGCAGCCACCGTAGTTGAATGGTGGTTATTTGATCTCTTGGTACAATTATGGTGATCTCGTTTTTTTCTGGGTGTGCCATAAATATGGCTTCATGCCAAATAAAAGTTAGTGTAATCCAACAAATATTTAACCTTGTAACATAAATCTGGCTATCTTTTAGTTGCTATTCGGGATTAAGTTATAGCTGCGCCTATTGTTGGTTCCTGGTGCGAGAATGTATACATCACAAGTCAAAAAGTGTCCATCAAGAAACAGGATCAGTTTCAGGTATTTTGAAAGGATCACCGGTATTGTTGAAGGAACACATTCTTGGCAATAACTTTACAATGCAGCTAGATTTTGTGTGCTGTACATGTGATTGTACAGACGGATGTTTCAGGTAACTACCTTTTTTTAACGGCGCAGGATTGATATAACTCTTTTGTAAGATCTTTCAAATCGAGACCATATTACTTCCACTTCCTACACAAACATAGCATAACATGAAATTAAAATTTAACTTTAAATATTACTTTAACTTTTCAATTTTTGGTGTATTAAGTCGAATAACCTTCCTAAAATATTATTTACAAATAAATATTCATTTCATAATAAGTAAAGTATTGAATACTTGAAAAACAAATACATTTTAATTTGTATCAAGTTTTTCTAATTAGAGGAAATAGGATAATGGAACATTTTAGAATTGCATGCAGACCCAATTATAACTCATTAATAATCTTGACTTAGGGGGATTCCCATGAAAGAGGGTCATTTTAAAATTATGCACGTCACGGAATAATGGTTTAGGTTTTGAAATTAAAGAAAATCATTATAAATAAAAATTAGAAATCCCTTCCTTCAACATTTGACATGATCTATACCTAGCATTATGGTTACGTGTGAAGCTTAGTTTACCCTTGGTACAAGGACACAAATCTGGGACATTCAGTGAGCTTAGTTGTAATGATCTTCTGGACCAGTTCGTTAATCATTACTTCATGGCGGGGCGCCCACTTATATCCTGTATTATACAGACTGCATTACGCTTTCCGCATGCACACACAGAGCACAGAGAGAAGGAGAGAAATAGAGATAGGAAGAGACAGAGAGAGGAGAGGGGGAAAAGAAAGAAAAGAATACATTGGGGCAAGGAAGATAATACATATTTACAGTAGATTTATAATCATCGTGTGGGGGATAAATTCCAAAATTCCATTCGTATGGCAATGCATTAGCCTTTTGCACTGTGAATCATATCCGTCCTGATATGCAAACAGATAACAACTAACAGAAGTCCATATCACATGTTTTGTCAATTAATTTGAGACCTGCGTGTCCCTGACGATATTTGTATGTCACATTTTTTAATTTTGCATCAAAGGTTTTTATTTACCTAAATGATTCTTTATCATTCAATCTTAATTGTTTTTATATTGCATTCAAATATAAATAAGAAAATTTAATTATAAAAAATTAAAAAAGTTTTAAAAAAATCAGAACTGAAAGAGTTAAAGTATGACCCCGAAAATGGAGTAAACTTCGAAGTCTGTAACAACCAAGGACAAGGACTCGTATAAAGGAGGTCATCTTTGGTCATTTCTAGTCATTTCTGGTCATTTTAAGCCAATTTTCAGTAAGGATGGTGAAATTTACCATCCGGACATATCTTTTCACGCCGAAGATCTCAATCTACGTGACTTTGACCTCTGAGGTCATTCAAGGTCACCAGAGGTCATTTCTAGTAATTTTAAAACAATTTTCCACCTATGAAACTGAAATTAGACATAGTGGTAAATCTTTCCATGGCGAAGCCCATATGTATTGTGTTTTTGACCTCAGAGGTCACTTGAGGTCACAAGTCGCTAGTAATTACTAGCCACTTTTCAAACTTGTGGGCCATGCTGAATATTTGCATATGGGTACATCCTCTTTTCATGGCAAAGGTCATAGGCAATGCGATTTTGACTTCAGTAGTCATTCGAGGTCACCTGCGGTCATTTCTAGCCAATTTTCCGAGATATTGGCCATAATTCTGCAACTCAAATTTGGCATAGTGGTTAATTTGTTCACGTCGAAAGTGATTTTGCCATCAGAGGTCATTCGAGGTCACCATTTCTGGTCATTTCTAGCCATTTCTTCTAAGTTGTTGGCCACATTTTTGCACTTAGGATGCAGAGATTTGGCATAGGGGTTCATCTTTACATGGCGAAAGTTATAGGCACTGAGAGGTTTGTCCTGTTTGGTTATATTTTCAGTTATTTTTCCCACCGGGAAACGCCGGGTATCC
The DNA here is from genome assembly GCA_006491835.1 of Architeuthis dux. Lineage (NCBI taxonomy): Eukaryota > Metazoa > Mollusca > Cephalopoda > Oegopsida > Architeuthidae > Architeuthis > Architeuthis dux. The sequence goes on along the minus strand of VCCN01003764.1, from coordinate 311,779 downwards.
CTGCTAGTATATATATATATTGGTGTGTGTAACACTTTTCAATATTTATACCCCCCCACACACACACACGCACACGCACACGCACACACAAAACAACAACCCAATGTGATGATCGGCAATTCGCACATCTTCTTGCATTTCTTCCGTATCTTTACTTAATTATACCTTTACAGGGGTCAGAGATATAAACACCATTAGAAAACTCAAATGGCAATGGTAATATTACAAGAATGTCAGACAACCGCTGGACATCACGATTCACAACATGGATCCCCCGAGATCATATGCGAAACTGTGACCGGCAAAAAAATAAGATGGCGTGACGAGACGGTATTGGCTCCGCGACGCCCATGATACAGAGATCTGGCGAATCCTGGGGAAGGTCTATGTCCAACCGCAGACGTTAAAAGGTTGCTGCTGCTGATGATGATGATAATGAATATTCAGGAAAAATCGAACATAAACCATAATATGCTGTGCAACATGATGTTCTTGATATATAAGTAAAATGCAAATTACTTAAATATAACCGTGATCTTTTGACAACAAGCGTAAACTAGAAATGTTATAATGTGTGAAAGGTTGTAATGAACTGTTTTAACCTGGACACCATTTGCGTCCCGTAAATGTATTTGTATCCTATTGATACTCTAACAAAAACATCTGGTTACTTGAACCGTGACTCCTGTCTTCCACTCTGTGTCACTCACAGCGACTTCAACTGACACACCAAATCAAACACTCTCGGCGTCACTCAACTGCCGAATATTTATTTAACCTGTACAAATAAATAATTAGTTATGAAAATGATTTTGGATGTCCTATAACTGTTTATCATTATGCCGGTTGTGAATGCAAATGTGCAGAAGGCCAGAAAAGTAAACATTTGGGTGGTTGTACAGCTCTAATCTACCAGAGGGATACTGGTTCACATACTCCACATTCTAATAGTAAACAGTTACGAAGCATCGCTACTTATTGTCTATAACTTTGAAAAGAGTCATTAACGTACCAAACATTTTTCGGACAATCTAATCTCTTCTTCCTATCGATTCAGATGAAGAGGGCCGTAGAATGAATTGGCCGAAACGTTGTGCCAACAACAAAGATGGTAAGAGGAGATTAGATTGTCCGAAAAAAGGTTGGTACATCATTACTTACTATTTCATAGCGAAACCCTTTCAAGGAACTGTTCTCAAAATCAAACAGATTTAAACAGGCAAAACAAGACGAGAGGTTCTCGATATTTGATTCGTCAATTCTTCGCAATCAATCGTTAAAGCAGTTTGGTGCGTTTACAAATAGCAATGGTTTACATAAGAATGATGTAAATCCTCACTGGGTGCTCCAAGGTAACCGTCCGTCAGTTAACAATTAACGCTAAAATATCGTCTTTATCTTCTTGCTGGTGACAAAACAAAAAATAAATGAATAGAAATATAAAACAGGTCCGGTTAGTCACACAATAGAAACCGTCACGTGACCATGTCGTGCTGGCGGTGATCAATTTAAAAACTTGGAAAAAAGGGGTGATCAATGAATGAGTTACTTCTTTCGCCTTTTGTTGGGCAGTGATCACTAAAAAAAAATCTAAATTTTCAACAAAAGAATAACTCATAAAAACAAAAGAACAAGCGTGAATGCTGTCGGACATAAACTAAGGGATCAATTTAGCATAAACTTACATTACAAATTGAAATCGGCAACTGAAAACATATTTATGGGCGGAATTAAAAACAAAACAAACAGTTTTTTTTCTAGACATAATAAGGAGTAAATGTTGAGATTGTCATCCATCTAGCTCCATTGGTGCGGCCTGTACCTCTGATACATACATACATAGCCAGCCAACCAGACCAACTTGAAAACCGAAGAAACCTATGTTGACAGTTTTGGTGTAGAAAAGGTCTATATCATAATGGAGTCTCAATTGACGAACTGTTCAGTGTAATAAGTACCAATTAAATTCGCCCTACATCGATTGTAAGAGAAATGATTAGATGCTTCAAGATCCTGTCTAAATGTTTTTCAGTGGATCGATGTAATTAATACGCGGAGTTGATTGAAGCTAGCAGTGGTAATTAGTTTATTACACTTGATTCTAATTGATTATTAATTATCGTATGTGAGCATTAATTATCCAACTTTTAAAAGGGACGCCTCATGGAAGAGTACAACACATACCATTTAGATTATGCTGCTTGCTAGTAAATCCGCGTGAAAAAGAAAAGAAACTACTAAACTCCTTTCAGTGAAAGAGTCCATTGTTTCAAGTGGTGGATATGGGATGTTTTTATCGGCAAAAATGGCATCTTTGAGTGGAAGAGACCATTGTTACGGACAGAGAAACAGAAAAAGATCACACTGAACATTGCAAAGGTAGATTTTTTAGTAAGATGACTTGTTAGATTAGCACTTGTAAGTCTATCATGGATTCTCAGCGACAGCGCTTCATGGGTTAACAAGCTAGTTCAGCTAAA
>VCCN01003757.1:4928525-4940436 GCA_006491835.1 Architeuthis dux | reverse complement strand
TGTGTGTGTGACCTATAATGTACTTAACAAGTCATTTTGGATCGTACAGAATAGACAGTTCCAATTATACCACTTATTAAAACATAATTACTTCAAAAACAGTCCAATAAGGGAAGCTTAGGCATTATTTCCAAATTCATTGTTATAAAAAAACGATTAGATTCGCGTGCCTCTTGCTACTGTCAAGTCGTTGCAATCGCATTGTTTAAATCTATTGCAGCAAACATAACCTCTTGTTTACAACTGCCCTAAGTCAACCTGTATCATTCTACACATGGTTAACAAGCCGTCACCATAAAAGAAGGGCATGAAGTGTTGAGATAAAATTACTTCTATACAATAAGCGATGCATTCTCTTCTTTATTGTATGTGTGTTAATAGCGTTAGAGCGGAGGCGAGATCTCGAATTCATTTCGCTTTCTGTTTAATTAATAATTCCAGTATTTGCGTTTTTACTCGGAGTCTTTTCAAAAGATGTTTGTTTTTGTCTTCCATGTTTTATTCGCTTGCAATTCTTATTTATTCCTAAAGGCGGTGTGCTTTGTTCACGTTCCCCTCTTATTTTATTTCCCACTTATTCAGAGCCGATGGCGATAGGCTAGTCAGGACGCAACAAAAGCATAGTTTTGATTACGTCTTAATTAGTCAGTGGGAAATTTGCCCAGATGATTGCGAAGTTGATTATGTCTATCATAATTATTTTTCTTTTTTAATTTTATATTGCGATTGTCTGTTCTTTTGTTTCTTTGCTATATTGTTCCTCACGGTTCTCTTTTCCTTCTCGCATTAAAACATTTTCTTTCTTTCTTGTGAGAAACCGTCAACCAAAACTGTCACCAAAACTGTCAACATCGGTTTCTTCAGTATTTGAGTTGATCCGGCTGGCTGGCTATGTATGTATCACGTGTACAGGCCACACCAATGGAGCTAGAGGGCTGGAAATTTCAACATTTACTCCTTATTATGTCTAAGAAAACGGTTTATTTGTTTTCTTTTTAAATTCCCCCCTAAATACGTTTTTAGTGGAGGATTCAATTTACAATGTAGGTTTATGCTAAATTGATTCCTTAGTGTGTGTCTGCTTGTTGTTTTGGAAATTTCAGACTTTTTTAGTGATCACTGCCCCCAAAAGGTCGAGAGAACTAACTCATTCATTGATCACCCCTTTTCCAATTGTTTATTTGATCACCCCAAACACAGCATACTGCCAAAATACATTGGTCATATGACGGTTTCTATTGTGACTAACCAGGCCTGCTTATTTATTTACCGGCATTTCCATAAAAAAGACGGAATTATTTACCTACGGATCAGCACTCTGCCTAGGATCAGAGTGTAGTATCTGTGCGCTCTGGTACTTGTTCTTCTCGTTTCTCTTTTCTTTCTTGCTTCCAAACATTTTCATTATTTCATTGTTTTGAATTTACCAGCTACGTATGGATCAACACTTCTATCTGCTTGGATTAAAGTGTCGCTCCACGGCACGTTTGCCTAGGATCAGAGTGTAGTATCGGTGCGCTCATTGAAAAGTATAACACACACAACATAGATATATGGGTACACATTGAGTTTTATGCATGTGGATACATGAATTGTCCTCTCTTTCTTTTTTGGATTCCTGTTCCTTACGAAACGATTTTATTTAATGTGGGTCACAGAATTCCTCTTTTGGTATTTTCGTTTTTATTTTTTTTATTTCTTATAACCAACGGCTATTCTTTTTCTCTTTCCTCCTTCTTTACTTCCTTCCCACCTTTTTCATTCTCATTCCTTCTTTCTTTCTTTTGCTTTCCTCCTTCGTTTTACACCTTTCTTTCATTCTCCTTTTTTCTATTCTTCTTTCTTTCCTTCATTCTTTAATTCCTTCCTTCTTCTCCTTTAATGTCCTTCCTCCGCTTCTTTCATTTCTTCTTCTACCATTCGTTCTTCCTTTCCTCCCCCTATCTCTCTCTCTCTCTCACTCACTCACTCACACACATACACACACACACACACACACACACACATATACACACACACATACACACACACCTCCGTTCTGTAATAGGTTTTCTTTCCATTTTTCTTCTTTCTATTCTGTAATCTCTTTCTTTCGTTCTTTCACTAATTATAAATGTTGGAATAATTGTTTTCCTTCATTTCTTTCTTCTTTCTTTATTTCTTTTCAGTTCCTCTTTCCCGCTCCCTTATTTTCCCCACCCCTTCCTAATTTCCTCCAAACAATGAATTAGAAGCCATCAACCAAAACTGTCACCAAAACTGTCAACATAGGTTTCTTTCGGTTTTCTAATTCGTCTTCCTGCCTGGATGACTATGTATGTATCGCGCGTACATGCCGCACCGATGGAGCTAGAAGGCTGGAAATTTACACTGTCATTCTTGATTATATCTAGGAAAAAAATGTTTTTGTTTTTAAAAAGCTCCACTCCTAAATATGTTTTTAGTGGGAGTGGTTCAGTTTACAATGTAAGTTTATACTAAATTGATCACTAGTTTGTCTCCGCTTTTTCTTTTTCTTTTGTTGCAAATTCTGACTTTTTTCTAGTGATCACTGCACAATAAAAGGCGAGAGAAGTAACGTATTCATTGATCACACTTTTCTCCAATTTTTAATTAATTGATCACCCCCAACAAAAGACGTCGGTCACTTGACGGTTTCTATCGAGTGACTAACCAGATCTGTTCTTTTATTATTTTATTCTCATCAGTTCATTCTCAATTAGTTTTTTTCGTCTCGTTTCTCTCCTATTCTTTTTCCCCCCCAATCTCCTTTTGGCTCTATTTTATTATTGTGTTACCTTCCATTTTCTCACCATTTTTTTTTTATTTTCACCTTCCCTATAACGATCTGCATTTATCTTGATTCACTAATTATCGATTTACGAAACATCTATTTGCAGCGACGACGACGTCCACAGACTACGGGGCTTTTCAAGAAAAACACGGATTGATGTCGAACGACATTAACTGACATGCAACTAAACTTCCGGTTATTTCTCAGTAGAATAAAAAAAAATGTCTTTTCTTACAACAACACAAAAACGCTCGGTAAGAAATTCAGTTTCAAATTCTGAATTTTTTGCGACTTCATATTTGGGGCGTTTCTTTATTTGTATTGACAAGCGTTGAAACAATTTATATACAAGAGACACACCTATGTTCTTCAAAGAAAATGTATATCCATTTGTAATGCGTCCATAATGACGTAGTGCATATAATGTATTTGTTGAAGATCTACATCCGTTAACTGAGTCGAAACAAAATAGAAACGTTTTCTTTCGACAGTAATTTTTTGTGCTTTTAATCCGTTAGACTCTAACAATCTTCCTAGAACGTTTTATGGGGAGGGTTCTATTTACAATATATATGTGTGGTAAACGGGACCGTTACTTTCCATCCGTTGTATACGACCCCCATACTCCAGGGCGGACACACGCGCACGCTCGGACAACCTCGCGTGGCACCCTACCAAAAAGCCTTAATGGAAGCACAGACAAATCATCATTAAACTATCAAAGATACCTTCTTAACAACCTTCACAACAACATGCCTCAAAGCCTCACTTCCGTACAACGGACTGAAAGTAACGGTCCCGTTTACCATACAATTGCATTGTAAATAGAACCCTCCGTAAAAACCGTAAAGACATTTTTTTCTAAAAATTAGCAACTTCTAGGAAGATTGTTAGGGTCTAACGGATTAAAATCACAAACAATTACTGCTGAAAAAGAATGTCTATTTTTTCGACTTGGTTAAAGGATGTAGACCATTACCATGTATTTACTTCGGAAGGGGTAAGTGCGGCGTGACCGAGCAGATAAGGCTTGGGGGAATTGTCTCGGAGAGCCGAGTTCAAACTCTGGCTGGGACAGTATGTGTTCACTTCACACTAATGTCCTTGGGAAAGGCATGGATAAATCTCAACCCCAACCATGGGTAGAATAGCGCCGGGTAAAGTGAGTCGTGTCACATCGGGTGCATGTCGCCTCTAAGTCTATTTCATATATCGCAAACGGCCCGAATAAGTCACAATGCGATATGTGGATCCTAAGCAGTAACGGCTGAAGCCATAGCCAGGGTAAGGCCGCTACTTACTTACTTACTTACTTACTTACTTACTTACTTCATAGTAGTACTTTTCTTCATATGTATTGACAAGTATTGAAACATGTTAGATAAGAAAGACACACCTATGTTGTGTAAATGAATGGATATCTATTTTTAGTAAACATCGATAATGAATTAGTGCATATGATGTACTGACTTCTGAATGAACGGTTGTTATAGTTAAAGTTAAATGTGGTTGGTTTACCACAAATCTGACTTTTGAAACGTTAAGGCAGGTTCCATACAACGGAAATAGTTGAATTCATGGATTTCTTAATACTTTTTCACCCAAGATTCTCAGCAAATCTGTGTCAAAATCTTCAAATCTTCACACATATAGTCACATTAAATGCGTTAGTGGAATTATTTTGAATTTATAGATTAGGAAATTAGTCTAATTTCTTGTTTTTTATACACGACTGTCTGCATTGGTGGCTTTTGTACAGCTAAGCATAAATCGAAGCATACATTCATAGTTCTGTGATTGTATGTACAGTATCGCCCATAAATAAGTACACCCCTACCACTTTTAATAGAAAGTTAATTGCGCTCTAAACAAAACATAGCAGGCTTTTATTATTTCTAGTGGAAAACTATACCATAAAAATAGATATTATCAAGTATTATGTATGACCAAATTTCCCAGCATTGGAATTCTGTTGCCAAATATATATTTTCGTAGTGTTGTACTCATCTTTGGACGGCAACATATTCATATTTTTGGCAACACGGTTTCAATGATGTATAGCTTGGTCATACATGCTACTTGATAATATCTGTTTTTAGTGTGTAATATTCCACAAGGAATAATAAAGTCCTGCTATATTTGGTTTAGAAGGAAATTAACTTTCTATAACACAGTGGCATGGGTGTACTTATTTATGGGCAATACTGTATGGATGGATGTATCATTACAGTTATACAACAGTGAATAAAATCCCATAAGTAATGTCCAAAATTGTATATCGATAGATTGAATAATATGTTTGCTATTCCAAAATGCTCAAAGTATAACAATAAATGCGTTCGTACAGTTTTAACCTAGGAAGTCAATTGGTCATAGTACTAAGTTACTAATTTGACTTTCCTAAAGATGGACGTGTCAATGGAGCGTATGTGAGGCTTTCCTTCATAAGTATTGACAGGCATTGACACACATTATAAATTGGAGACACGCCTATGTTTTGCAAGCGAATGGATATCTATTTTTAATAAGAATCAATAATGACTTAGAGCATATGATATACTTACTTCCCAAGGCACAATCGGCATAGTAACAGTTAAATCTGGATTGCTTACCTTGAATCCGACTCCTGAAACGTTAAGGTAATGTACCATACAATGGAAATAGTACAATTCATGGATTTCTAAGTAATTTTTTTCCCAACATTGGCAGCAACTCGTTGTCAAAATCTTGTAAGCTGACAGGGGCACACTCGTAGTCACATCAAATGCGCTTGGGGAATTCTTTTGGATTTATAGATTTGGAAATGTCTAATTTCTTGTTGTTTTTTATACTCAACTTTCATTGGCTGCTTTTATACAGCTAGGAATAACTCGAAGTATTCGTAGTTCTGTAATTGGATGTAGATATGTATGTACGCATGTATCATTACATTTGTACAGATCTGAATAGAATCCCATTAGTGATGTCCGAAATTAGATAGCGATAGATTGAATGATATTTCTGCTATTCCAAAATGCTTAAATGATAACACGAAGTCCGATTGGCGTAGTTGGTAACATTGCGAATAATGGAATCAGTGACGCGGATTCAAACACTGCTCGGGGCTGTTTATTTTCACTTTGAATTAATGCCCTTGAGAAATGTATAAATCCATCTCTTCTCACCCTGATACGGATAGAAATAGCAGGTCAGGTCGGGATCTCTTAACTCTCTTCTAGAAGAAGGACAACTCTGATTCCAAACCAGGGAGTGGAGCTCCCATAAGGTGTTTTGTTTCTCGGCAAGCTGATGCCAGACGACTCTGGACTAATTTGAATAATTAGCAACTGGGCATCCCAGGATCTCCATCTGCTCCTCACAGGTAGGGACGTTCAATTGTCGGTAGAGACCATTCAAGTCAAAGCAATATCTGCTAGTACGTGTTCGTACAGTTTAAAACCAGTAAGTTACTTCGTCGCTGTACGGTTCAATTAACTGTTACCAACTTGCCGTTTCTACGGAGTGCTTAAGACATGTAATGCTCTATATATGTAGAAGAGACAACACTGCTGCTGGAGAAACCCGAACTATTTACGGTGTTTATAGGACAGAACTTTCAAACGAATAGACAGAAATAGTTTAAAAGGTTTAGAAAAGGTTATTTCAGCTTAAGAGACGCGCCACTAAAAGGTCGTCCTGTTGATTTTAACGGTGACCTATTTTTGTCTGAACTTGGTAGAAATAGTGCTCTTACGCTTGAAGAATTAGCTCTAAAACTGAATTCAAGCCATTCAGTGGTTTACCATCTGCTGCAAGATGGATGCATAGAATATGTAGCAATTAATAATGAAAGGATGCTTAGTGTCCTCAACAAATGTAACTCGCCAACTTACATGCTTTCGGGCTGTTGTTCAAGATTTCATCGTCCTTTATGAAGACGTGCCCAACTCAGGCTAGCTTATAATGTATTTGGTGTGAGAGTAGCCACAGACCTAGGGAAACTAGAGTGACCAAAATATTGATTGAGCACACCTTAATTTTACTCATTTGTGAATTTCTTTCAGATTGGGAAACGTCTCGTATATCTGTTGTTATGTTGTATACACGATTCTCTGCGATTGTACAGCATTTCTGTAATTGTATGTATGCAGCTTTACATACAACGATGGATCCCATAAGGAATGTTTGAAATCTGAAAGCGATAGATCAACTGATATTTTACTATCTTGAAATCCTTAAATGATAGCAATGCATGCTAGTACGTGCTCGTACAGATTAAAACCTGTAAGTCAATTCGCCACAGTACGATTCGATTAACTAAGTTGCTAACTTAACTCTCCTAAAGTGTCTATGGAATACATAAGACATGTAATGCTTTATAAGTTGAGAAAAAGCGATATTGTTGCAGAAGCACTCCAAAACATTCAGGATGATTTTTAAACGAAATAAATTAACAATAATGGTATGAAAGGCGTAAGAAAGGTTATTTCAGCCTAAGAGATGCGCCACAGACAGACCGTCCTGATGGTTCTAACGGTGGCCTATTCTTGTCGCAACTTGATAGAAATCGTGCTGTTTCGCTTGAAGAATTTGCTCTAAAACTGAATTCAAGCCATGCTGCAACAACTTGGAAAAGTGCCAACACTTGGAAAATTGGTCTACCATGATTTGACAGACGACAACTATAAGGCAAAATATATCTGCCATCTCTGCACTCTCGTGAACGTATCTCACCCTTGTTGGACAGATTAGTGAACGGTGATGAAAAATGGATATATGATGGAGGCATAACACATGAAGCAATTAATAATGAAAAGCTGTGCCGTTTCCTCAACAAATGAAACTCGCCAAATTACATATCTTTAAGCTATTGTTCAACATCTCTTCGTAGTTTAGGAAGATGCTCTTAGTACAAGCTAGCTTATCATGTCATATGGTGTGAGAGGTGCTATAGATTCAGGGAAACTAGTTAAAATATTTCCGATATTTCCACACTTAATACTAGAATCGCTATCTAGCCGATAGTGTTGTGTCCATAGACACTGTTGAGTATCGGTACTAGTGACAGCGCCCATTAACTCTTTACTTATGTTGCATAGCTCTTTACACTCTTCTGCCGTCATAGGTCGTCTCGTCGTGGGTTTCTCACTTGTGGGGGGAAATGCTGAACTTGGATAGAAAGGAAGGATACATTCTCCCTAAATAGGTTTTTGGTGGGGGGTTCAATTTACAATGTAAGTTGTTGCGAAATCTGTCCCTTGATTTGTATCCGGTAGGATTTACGTTTGTTTTTTTTTGTTGAGAATTCGGACTGTTTTAGTGATCACTGCCCAACAAAAGGCGAGAGAAATAATTTATTGATTGATTTAATTGATCACCCTAACACGGCATGCTGCGAAAAGACATTGGTCACATATGGTTTCTATTGAGTGACTAACCAGACCTGTTTTTAATATGTTCCCTATGGCAAGAATGGAGAATAAAAAAACAAAAAACAAATGATAATTTCGAAATGACTATGTTGAGATAATGACAGCAATTATATAAAATGTTGCATTATAATAACAACTTCAGAATTTTAACACTTTTTATCACATCTCTTAAGATCATAATTACAGTAGTTATTTCTATTATTATGAACCGCCGTGTTAGCTGTGGGTGTTAAGTTAGCTACCATAGAGTAATGGCTAACAGAATGATCGTTTTCAACAGCTATTCATCTCCCTAAGTTGGCCTTGTGTCTTACTAGGCGAATATCGGTGACAGCGGTAACGGTTTAAATTACCAAAAAACTCTCATAGAGCGCATATAACTGCCAACAGTATAAACTAACTAAACACTGAATTAAAATCAGTTCATATATAGCTACGATGCAATGGAGTTAACTTTGAGTTTCGATTTTCCATATATTGGACTATTGTCTTTATATATGAAAAAATATCACCCAGTGGAAAAGATTCCTGGACCCGCCTCAAAATTATATCAAACCTTTTTCAACCTATGTTCCATCCTTCCACAAAATGTCAGCGAGCGAGCGAGAGAGACAGAGAGACAGACAGAGAGACAGAGACAGAGAGAGTGAGAGAAAAAAAAACTCGAGTGCTATCTAAGATAATAACTCCCATCAGTAAGCTATTTTAATTTCTTTTGTTTTTATTTTCCGGAAGAAAAGAAGCAAATATAGGTTATTCAATCAAAATAATTATAATCATAATTATTTTTCCTCCTCTGCGATTCTTCTTCTGATCAACACATTCCGAATGTCGATAATATTGAATATAAATATATCATGAGATTATATATCACTGTATAACCTTTTCTTTGTAATCAATATGTCAGAGCGGTGATGTTGGTAATGATTTCGTGAATGATTTCGTAATAATGATTTCGTAATTTTGAAAGCAATAATTATGATAGGATGTCTGCTTGATGACTACGAATCACACTAACCTCGCTTACGGTAAAAACGAAACGAATGGTGTTGATCAATAATAATGTACGTGATGATAGCACCTACCGTAGCTGTATGGTAAAGTTCATCTCGCAGATCAACTCACTAATATAGTTGTAAACCATTTTTTCTGGCTTTGTAACAAACTAATTTAAACATAGCAAATACATATGATTACTAATACCATTGTTTGAAATGTTGCTAATATTGATATATATATATTAGTTTTACGCGTTGAGTGGGGGCGTGGGGAGGTATAATGGTAATCGGCACGAAAAACAGACTCGGCGGACTGGGTTCGATTTTCGGCCGAGGCTGTTTACTTCACACCCCTGCCCTTGGGAAAGGTATGAATCCACGCCCCCCAGCTAAATAGCAGGACAGTTGGAACCCTTTAGCTATGTAAGAGAAGGTTACTCTGACAAAAAAAGCATACAGCTTGGCAGTCGCCACAGCTGATCCCAAGCCCGGTTAAAAAGAATGAGGGTTGGGCATCGGGCTAGCACCTCCAACTCATACATACCTACTTGCTACTGAAAACGCAGCAGAGTGTGTGCGGCCAGCTGCTTCACAAGACGTATATAGGTATAAACACAACAGTAGGATTAAGTTTAGATCGGCTCAAGGCTAAATTGAGGAACATCTGAGAAGGAAGATTATGCTACACCAATCTGACAAATAAGGAGTTTCTGCCTACTTTGAAAATCATCATTGTTATAATTATCAATACCAGGGCACCTACAGTAGCGCAATGTTTATCAAGTTCATCTTGCAGACCAATCCGTTAGTGTGGTGAATTTGATTCTCACTGGGTACTTACAAATGTGGCCCCGTTCCAGACTAGGCTAAGTTTAATAATAATAATAATAATAATAATAATAATAATATGGATATCTTTGAAGATATCTTCTTTGTCCTACTAGGTGGTTGAGATAGTTGTGTATTTCTTACTGGTCAGTGTTCGAGTCCAAGTACAAGTCAGAATTTCGAATACTGATTTTTAATGGAGGCAGGCACTCAGCTTAGAAAACGGCGCAGCACAATCTTTTTACCCCAATATTTGTTGCCTGGCACGATTACGAGTGTAGTAAGTTTGTTCCTTAATTCTATGCAAATATGAGCCTGTTGTAAAGCCATAGCTAGTACGCCAGTCCCACAGGCAATTGGCAGTGAGGTCGATCCTCATTGGGTACCATACTCAAATGACCTTGTGCCAGGGCCGAACTTGGTAAATACGAGTAATGGACGTGTTTACGTCATTCGCCTGATTGTGTAATTATTTTCTCCCTGTTTTCCATCCGCCCTAAAACGGGAAATTAAGGTCTGTGCGAATCAGGTTTTAATTTCCGCTTGTATTAGGAATCGTTCCTTTCTCGTTAAATTGTTTTGCAGTGCTCAGCTGCATTTGCATTCGGAAAACAACGTCTCCGAGTCCTGAAACGTATTCAGCCATTTCGAATATTTCGAGAACCGGTTGCGCGGCCTTGATCAAAATTGACAACCAATCAGATGGGACCTGACTGCGCATACGTGAACATACATTCTCCGATGGGGTTACTCAGTCGACAGGGAAACGCCATTGAGTGAACGTGTGTAAAGGCTTTTTTAAAACAAAACACCGCATCACGCAGACCTGTCACTCCTTCGCCAATGCCACGGTCAAGATTCGGCTCCCTGTGACATCTGTTGACTGTTGGCTGTTGAAACTGGGGAGATTCCAGTCAGTGGAATTAAAGAGAACGCTACGTGACAGCTGATAGCGATCCTGAAAGTGGACTGTTTTGAAAAGTGGAAAGAGCGCTTGGATAAGCGTGTGAGGACCCAAACGGGAGTACTTCAAAGAGGGTTAAGGTACCATTTCCCTAGATAGGCTACTTTTAGTAAATATTAAATGGATTGATTTACTGAGCTTGGCTTAGTACAGCACAGGGACACATTGGAGTAAATAAGGACATGCACATTGGAAGTTGCTTGCCTGCCTTGAAAATGAACATTCGCCATCTTGGTTTTTATTTTGACTCGAACCCCGCTCTCTAGCACCAGGTGAACTACTTAACTAGTCCATCCACAATGCAAACCACGAAGTATTACTCGCCGTAGAATTAGTTATTTACATCCATGATGCAAATACCAATATGTCAATTTAGACCTTTGCTTTTCGAGAAATCACGCCGGTAGTAGTAATTTCAGGAAATTGTGTTCAATAATTTGCTTGAATTCTCATCGTTTCCTGTTTTGTAAGAAAGACGCAGAAAGCGGATGGATTTCCGCTGTTTTGTCTTGGTAAAACACGCAGAGACCGGATACCATGTCTAAGAGGAGATCGTGATTAAAAAGAAAAAAAAACAAATGTTTTCGATTGAGAGCAAACAGTTTGTTTATATTCAGTCCACAAAAGAAAAAAATACAAAACAAAAAGCAAAAGCAAAAAGCAAAAAAACAGGAAAATAAAAATAAAAACAAGGATTTAATTCTAAGTTGGCGTCTCATAACGTGTGGACAATGGCAGCGATGAACATTGGGCTTGTTTATCAAAATAAAAGTAACATAAGTAGAGTTTCCATATCATTTAAGTGACAGACATATTTAAACGTGAATTTATTTTTAACAACTTTTTGTTCTTTCGAATACTAAAAGTTTATCTTCCGTGTACGCGTCTACGTCACTTGGTATCTATGAACGCTAAG
>VCCN01003757.1:4864464-4875150 GCA_006491835.1 Architeuthis dux | reverse complement strand
GAGAGAGAGAGAGAGAGAGAGAGAGGGGGAGGGATGAAAGGGAATATGTTAACAACACATAACTCTAATTATATTATTAAATCGAGTCCTTTCTATAGTGGATTTCTTTGAAGGTTTATCCCGCAGGCTGTTTATAGTTAGCTATTTTTGTCGCATGGTTTGTTTCGTGGTTCTGTGCCAACGTTTGCTCAATCCAAGCAATAGCTAATTACATTCTTCTGTTGTTGAGGCCATCCAAGAAACACTAATTAAGGTCACGATTGAATCAAAACATTGTAATTACTTGAAACCCGAAGTTTATGGGTCCCGGAATCAGATATCACAAATGAAGCCTATTATAGCGAGAGATTAGCAATTCGCTGGAAGCTGATTGATAGAGAACTTTCAAGAGTTTCCGAATCCCTTTTGACCGTGTTATGGTTGTCAAGGGGTTTGTGTTGTATTAGTAATAGATGTCTCTTCCACTCTGTAGTTCTATGATCAATATTATGTACGGGGTGGGCCCGTAACGTATCCAGTCATTTAATATTAACAGAAATATCCGACCCAAAGCAATAGTGCCATAGTCCACTCCAAAGTACTCCCCCTGGTACTTATTCTAGCATCCCTTCCACATTTCAGAACAGTCTACTTTCTTTGTAATTTGAAATTGTGTTTTACTTTGTATTACTTGAAAGCCGATGGGTCCCATAATCAGATATATAAAAAAAATCAACCAATTACAGTGAGAGATTTGATTGAAAGAGAAACTTCAAGCGCTTCCAATTCTCTTTGACCAGATTATGCTTACATAGTTTTTTTTTTGTATACTAAAGAAATAGCCGACTAGTCTGTTCTATAGTTATGGTGATGAATGCTCAGTACGAGGTGTGTCCGTAAAGTATCTAATCATTTAATATTAACAGAAAATAGCCTACCTACAGCAATAGCGCATTAGTCCCCTCCAAAGTACCTTCTGGTACTTAACACACATATCCTAGTATCCCTTCGAATTATTCAAAGCAGCCCTCTTTCGTTGTAATTACTTGGAACCCGAGTTATACCGGTCTCGGAATCAAGTATCACAAATCAAGCCTATTATAGCGAAAGATTAGCAATTCACTGGAAATTGATTGATAGAGATGTTTCAATAGTTTCCGATTCCCTTTGACCAAATTTTGCGTGTAAAGGGGTTTTGTTTTGTAAAAGAATTTGCCGACTCTTCTATTCTGTAGTTCTGGTGAACGATACTCTGTACGAGGTCTAACTGGAAAGTACCAATCCATGTTATATAATCGAAAGAAAATAGCCTACCGAGAGCATTGACACCATAAACCCTCGTCCGAATTACTCCGCTTGGGATCTCACACGTTTATTCCAGCATCCCTTCTACTTCTCAAAATTGTCTGAAATGCCACATCGCATTCTCCTCAATCTCGCTCTTGAGAACGGACAATTTGGAAGGCCATATCATGACGTTACAAATGAACTTTCTTTTATTTGAAGGTTTCGTTAATCAAAGCTAACTTCATCAGCATTTTGATGATGTTAGCTTTGACTAACGAAACTTTAAAATAAAAGAAACTTCATTCGTAATACCATATCATGACATTCGAAGTATTTTCCCAGCCTAATATTTCTAAACGATCAATTATCTCATAAAATATGTACCAAGAGTTCATTTTAGATTTGAGAAAAGCAAAAAGTCGCAGGGAACAGTTCTGGACTGTAAGCGTACGCGCTCGCTCGCATGTGTGTGTATGGGGGGGGGGGTGATGCAATGTTTTGCCACGAGACGTGATGAATGGTCATTGTTAATGTGCCAGTCACAAAGTACACAATCTCACTCAATGTCGAATGAGTAACCCCACATAAGACACACACGTGCAGTAAGGTGTATCGATGTGGATTATAATTCATCCGACAGTATTAGATTGAGTTATTAGATTATTAGATTGAGAACATACAATGCGGAAGGCCATAGAATGCTCTAACAAATGCAATTTCTTTTATTTTAACGTTTCGTTGGTCAAAGCGAACATCATCAGATTTCTGATGATGTTAGCTTCGACTAACGAAAATAAAGGAAATGTCATTTTTAATACTATGTTATTGCCTTCCAAGTTGTATTATCTCAATCAAATATCAATGTTTCTAAACAATCAATTTTCCCATAAAATATGTATCAATAGTTCATAAAGTTTTCCACTTCACCTCGAATTATCGTGTGCGGCTGAACAGGGGTGATTAATTCTTCCCTTTTCTTCGCTGCGTGTTAGGTAAATTCTATAAGCCAAAAATCAATACGTCTAGTTTGATCATAGTTCATCTGCAAAGAGGCAAAACCTGAGTGAAACTTACCATAAACCATAAATCAAATGTCATGCCGTGATAAAACGTTCAGAGTTCGAGAAAGCAAGAGGAATTAATACACATTAGGCGCCGGCTTTAGAAGATGATAGATGGTAAAACTATTTGTATATACAAGCCTGGATGCTGCAGGGTCAAACTCCACATCAACTTCGCATTTAAATTTAACTTGGTACAAGGCCAAAATAGTGAAGCGCCTTGTGAGGTTCGAATTCACTACGCTGAGAAACGGCCTGGTAGATAAAATCGGCTAGATTCTTCATTTCCAGCTAACTGTATAGCTAAAAACGCTATATATAGTACAGTGAACCGCCGTTAAAACGGACTAATAGGGAGGGGTCCATTTTAACCGTTTATCTGAGTTAACCTATTGTGGGTGTTAATACTGTATACGTATTCAATATTGGAAAGTATATACACTGTACACTGAACAGGATACATCATATAACTATATAAAACATATATATATTATGAAATTATTTAACATATAACGAGGTAAATTAGTTCAGGTCTGAACCCTCGGAAAATCCCTAACCGTTATAAGTTTATTTACTTCTAAATGTGGAGAAGCAATTGTAGTAGTAATTTTGAAGTGGTCCAGTAGCTAGCAACTCTCACGGAGTTTTAGCAAAAAGCGACATGTGTCGATTAAAAGGTATGTAACTTGAAAGATATTCCGACTGAAGATGGTTAATGCAACCTTTGTATTGTATATATAATAAATACATATTATAAACATTTATATTTTGTGTATAAATGTATTTATGCATTATAATGAAATAAGCCCTTTCGTATCTGTAAGATACATTTTGTTGATATGTAAGACTTCTCACTTTAGCTCAGTTGGTAAGAGACCAACCTGCCAATGAGCTGGGCGTGGTTTCAAATCATGGTAGGGAATGTTAATATTTACTCACCTAAATTTGGTGAGGGTTGTTCTTGTTCTTGTTACGGTAGATTTGGACTGGACTTTGACAATATGTGCGTAATAGTTTAACACGTTAAAAGTACCAAAGGATGTTAACGCAACGTCCCCCATTTAAAATGTATGCCAATACTTCATGTTATCCCCCGCACACTGCTCCGACTAATATCTGCTTTGCAGCGTTGCTATTTAGTCTCAGTGGAATGCCGATTGTTTGTTTCTCGTTTCTGTATAGAACATTTTGGCACTGAGGTGTTAAGAAAGATAAATAGATAGGAAGTAAGAGACAGTGTGTGCTTATGTACATCAGATACCATATGTGGGTTGGTATATGTGTACTCTTTGAAAGAAAAACAGAGAGAGGGGGGACAATGTGTGTGTGCGAGTATCTGTGTGAGAAGTGCAATGTTTGAGGGACTGTATATGTATGTGAGAAGGCGAGTGTGTGACTGAGAGGGAGAATGTGTGTGCATATGTAACAAAGTGTATGTGTGTTAGGGACAGTTTGCGCGGATGTGTATGTAAATAACAGTGCATATGAGTCTGCATGCGTGTATATTTGAAGCAATATGTTTAACTCTCTGTATGTCTGTACGAGATGTGTAGGTGTCGGTGCGAGAAACGGATAGTGAGATGGAATGTCTGCGTGAGTGTGTGAGACAATATATATGTGAGGAACAGTGTATATGAAGGAATGTGTGTGTGTGTATTCGGGACATCAGTGAGGCCGAGGGGAGCATCCTGCTGACTGGGCATCCCAGGATATCCATACACCCGCCCAGGCTTTCGCCCTGGAGAGGTCACTTCAGTACTGTTCCATTGTCTATCGAGACGAACGAAGCTTTCACATATGATGGACAATGTCTGAGTGTGTTATTGTGTGTGTGTTCGTGTTCGTTTATATGTTAGTGTGAGTGTCTGTGTATGTGTGTGTGGGAGGTGAAGGACGGTGTGTGTGTGAAAGAGAAAGACAGAGTTATTGTCTGCGAATGCATGCGTGCGTGTTCGGCTGAATGGGCCGTCCGACATCCCAGTTCAAGCGAGGGCAGCGGCGTGAATGGGACGTGCTAATCTACGAACAATTGACGTATTGAAAAGGACTGTGCCAAGCCGAACAGAATTACGCATCTTTGGCGGAATTTAAGTGCTGTCTATAAAACTGGTCAACTAATGGACAGTGACCGGGATAGATCTCCAAGAAGATCAGAAGAGATTATCCTGGAACTCTATTTCTCTCTAATAGACAACGGTTTCATTGGCACGGAGCGAGGATTGTCTTGATAAGCTCAATATCCAAGTACTTCTCGTCAACGTACTTAGTTGTCATAAGTGCGTAGATCAGTGCCCTCATCGTTGCAGAAGTAGATCTTTGATCTGAATGACGGCTATTAAAATTGAAATCAATTCAGGATAAAACTAAGAATTCTAGTGGAAAAGCCATTTTCAATATTCAACTAAGTTTTATACTAATTTATCTTTCCAAAGTTTGGACAGCTGCGGTTAGAATTGAAATTGTTCTTAATATCCTGAGTCCAAAGTACCCACTTAACGAATTTGTAGGTCATAAGAATTCAAGAGATAACTATGGCAGTGCCCGTTCCAAAGGTGCGTGTTTGGAAGGGTCAGGACTTTATGATGTGTCGAGTAGACTACCATAATTGTCATGAGAAATAATGGCCCGTTCGTCGTACAAAACTACGGCTCCGATGTATTCCGGTTACTTCTCTTCAGTGTTGCCGATTTAGATATTCTATATCTAAATTTAGATAATTCTAAAGAGGGGAAGTCAAGGGAGATGTTTTATATGATTTATGAAGAAATATCTATTAATCTCGAATGTTTCAATTTTCATTAAATTTCTCGAGAACCGCTGATACAAACAACTGACTAATATATTTGGCGAATGTCTACTCCGTACATACCAGTTGTCGAGTAATCGCGGTGCATACACACATATAAACAGAGGTTTCTTCAATTGACAGTAGCCAATCACCCATTAAAAGCCGTCAACCAAAACTGTCACCAGAACTGTCAACATGGGTTTCTTCAGTTTTCAAATTGGTCTAGCTGGCTGGCTATGTATGTATCATGCGTACAGGTCGCACCAATGGAGCAAGAGGGCTGAACATTTAAACATTTACTCCTTATTATGTCTACACACATATTTTACTCCTAGCTAGGATTTTAGTGGGGGGTTCAATTTGCAATGTAAGTGTATGCTAAATTGATCCCTTTGTTTGACTTTTTTAGTTGTCACTGCCCAACAAGAGGCGAGAGAAGTAATCAATCCATTGATCACCCCTTTTCCATTTTCTTTAATTGATCACCCCCAACACGGCATGCTGCCGAAAGACGTTTGTCATGTGACTGTTTCTATTGAGTGACTAAGCAGACCTGTTTTTATTTACTGTAAATATATTGTAACAACGCGTCTTATACCCACAGTCAGTAATGCAAACATCGTTAGTGCCAATTCAACTCAAGTAGGGGTTGATTGGTCCTACAGAAAGAACTGTCGGGTGCTTTGTACATCTTCACATCTAGAAGGCAAAGTGGATTACGTAATGGTGCTCAGCTCTTCTCCAGGTTATATGATACGTGTAGTGCTGGGTTACATTGTACGATGGGATGCTGAAAAGTTTCAGACCGGCATGGTTCAGTCAATGATCTGAAGCAAATTCAAAGATAAGCGCAAGGATCCTGCAAATTTTACAATATAAAAGACTGCAACATAAACATCTATTATAATCTCTAGAAAACACCCTAGATCGGTCCCTCAGTTTGTGTACAGCAGCATTCAGGCTTGTCCTTTTTTAATATTCAGACCTTTTTAGTGATCACTGCCCAACAAAAGGCGAGAGAAGTAACTTATTCATTGATCGCCCGTGTTTTAAAATAATTTTACAATATAAAAGAGCACCATTTTCCAGTGACAAAATAACGCTCATATGTTGGGACGCTGATTGGACCGATGTCATTCCCGTTTTGGTCAGACCGAGAACTTTTCATCACTCCCTCGTATGTGTGGAATGAATCCTGACATTGAGTCCTTCTCTGGGCATTCCAGCATCTAGACATTTGTCAAGATAGAGCCCGTGAAGATGGAGATGCATGCCTTTCCCAATAAACGTAGGGCTAAGTGGACATGAGCAACCCTAGCCGTACTGATAGCCCTTACGGCACCCGGCGGGGAAAATGCAGCCAAGAACATATTCTTAATTCTTAGAGCATGCGAACAAGTGCTGTAATTTAATTGAACGAACTTCAATTTAATGATCTGCCTGTTTGGATACTAATTCGACTGGGATGAGATTTATTGATTCACTGACACACCCACACACACACAGATGGAGAGAGAGAGGGGAGAGAGAGAGACACACACAGAGGGAGAGAGAGGGGAGAGAGAGGGGAGAGACACACACACAGAGGGAGAGAGAGGGGAGAGAGATACACACACACAGAGGGAGAGAGAGGGGAGATAGAGGGGAGAGAGAGACACACACAGAGGGAGAGAGAGAGGGGGAGAGAGAGACACACACAGAGGGAGAGAGATGGGAGAGAGAGAGAGACACACACACACGCATAGAGAGAGATGGGGGCAGAGAAGAGTGAACAGAGAGACGTAGAATAGAGAAAGAGACGAAGAGGTGGAAAGACGTAAGAAGAAACAGATAATGGGATGTAGAGAGAAGGACGCGAAAAGGAACAGATCATGGGAGAGAGAGAGAAAGAGAGGGCGGGAGACAGAGAGGGACACACACACACATAGAAAGAGAGGGGGAGAGTGATAGAGAGAACGACAGAGGTAGAGAAGAGTGTAAAGAAAGAGGGACGTAGAATAGAGAAAGAGACGAAGAGGTGGAAAGACGTAAGAAGAAACAGATAGTGGGATGTAGAGAGAAGGACGTAAAAAGGAACAGATAATGGGAGGGATAGAGAGACAGACAGACAGACAGAACTAGAGAGAGAGAGCGCGCGTGAGAGAGACGTAGAAAGGGTTACAGAGGGAAGGGTGGAGAGGAGGGGATAGTGAGAGAGGGCAATAGAACGTTAATTGGGGATTTCTCTGTGTATATATGTCTATATGAGTAACCCTGTCTCTCAATAATGTGCCCCTCACTGAAACATAAATAATGCACATTTCGACAATTATCGATAATCTCGCCTTGGCCGAGCCCGTTAGGAATTTTAGATATTACAAAAAATTGACTAGTATCTGGAGGCAACATCGATCAAAAGCTTCGATTGATAAACCAATATAAATAATTTCATGTCATTATTGACAGAATCCAATTTTTCCATTTCACTATTGATATACGGTGATTTATATGTACTTTTCTTTCTTTCTTTCATTCGTTCTGTTTTATTTTTTATGTATCTCTTTCTTTCTTTCCATTCCTCTATCGTCTGTCCTCCTCGTTCTTATTTGTTTTAAATCATACGTGGCCACTGATTAATTTCTAAATAGATTTGCACTCTTTCGCTAGAATATTTCATATTTGCAATCGCCAACTTGGTTTACACATTTTCTTTTTGCCACCAAATAGTCCATTCAGAAATTGCACTCTTCCTATACAGACGCAACTTCAGCATATATGTAGAATATTCAAACCGGATCTGATCTAAACACACCAACAAATGTCGTATAGTGGGGTGAATGTCCTGGACTTGGATAGAAAGACTCGAAGACTTGTTTGTAAAAATATCAGGACATATTTTTATTTCATAGCATACATTTTTGTCGGCCGGAGAGTGAAGAGTGGGAGAGAGATGAGGAGAACAGTCAGTCTGTCCCCAACAGGGACTGCGGTCTCGTGCCTTTCGGCTCTGCTGATATCTGTCTCTTCTGGGACCTGGATTTTCTGTCCGCATCTGCTCTCCGTTCGGGTCTGCTTTATATGTTTCTCGAACGCCCACGCATGTGTCACATCCTGTTTGTTGGACATCCACGCATATACCTGCCATATGAAGACTGCACAACTACAGCTTCCCACTCTACAATACAGCATATTGAGAAGTGACCTGATACACAAAGAACAACAAACAGAGGCCACAGACATAAATACCAAATACACTACCACACTGGTATTAGAGAGAGATGTATAACATCAAGATCCGTTTCATACTGTAACCCCCTTTCAGATAACATAGTAAACATGTTTAAAAACGACGCATAACGATAGGTTGGAAAGCATTTGGTATGAATAGAGACATTCTGAATTGCACATTGCCAATATGCCTAAATCGTAAAGTATACAACGTCTGCATAATACCAGCCATGACGTATGGATGCAAAACATGGAAATTAACAAAACGAGCTGAAAACCAACTCAGAATACCACAGAGCGCCATGGAAAGAGCAATGCTAGGGATAACTCTAAGAGATAGGAAAAGACCAGCATGGATCAGAGGGAAGACTAGAGTGAAGGATATTATACAAATAAGTAAGTGTCCATGGGAAAAGACCAGACATAAGTTGGAGGGACTAGATAGAAATATTTGCTGGTAAGACGTTGCAGAGGTTAGCACAAGATATGTCGTCATCGAAGGAAATGGGAAATGTGTGTGTGTGTGTGTGTGTGTGTGTGTGTATTTTGTGTTTTTAAAGACACACAATATGTTGAATGTAAATAGTGTTCAATATTTTAGTGAATAAATTAATAAAACAAAAAACAGAGCATATGACACTTTTATAAATGAAAATGAAGAATACATATGAAAATAGGAGGAACTGAACATGTGGTGTGCAGAAAATGTGTATCTTCTTTTCTAACATGATTTGTTTTTTCGATCTCAAGCAATTCGCCTGATGAGTTGCCTGAGGCAATGAAACGGACTGTCAATCTGTAGCGAATCCCATTATATATATATATATATATATATATATATATATTGTCAGACTCCAATCCAAGTCTTTTTTCCATCTTAACAAGAACAACAATGACAACAAGATCAATACTTTACAAATTTAGGGTAAAAGTAAAAATGAACATTCCCCTAGCGAGATTTGAAATCACGACCAACTGACTTGTCTCTTACCGTCTGAGCTAAATTGACAAGTCTTACATGTCTATGAGATTGTATAATACCTATACGCAAGGGCTTATTTCATCCTAATAAATAAATACAGTTTTACTAAAAGATAGATCGTCATGGAAGGAGATGGGAAAGGCATTCCTCCAGCAGTGGCTGTTGATGATTTGTCTGTGTCAGTGTTGTTTTCAAGCTACCTATATGAAATCTTATCAAGTAAGAATGTTCCAGCTTACAAATCCCCTGTATGCAAATATCGTCTGAGCAAAATCAAAAGCAAAAACATTTGTTCAGATATTGGCACGTTTTTAATTCCAATTTCCCGTGAAACATATGAACGAAATTTCACTGTCGCTTGCATTCGTTAATATTCATAACAATTACAATCGCAATCTTGCATGGGAAGATAATCAGAGTTACATCACTTGAGTGTGAAGTTGAAAAGAAAAATATTGTAAGCAAATGCATGCGTGTCTCTACAAATTAGAAACTGTGAACCAAAGCTGTCAACATATGTTTCTTCAGTTTTTAAGCCGGCTTGGCTGGTTATGTATGTATGTGTGTATGTATGTATCTATGCATCACGCGTACAGGCCGCACCAATGAAGCTAGAGGGCTGGAAATCTAAACATGTACTCCCTATTATGTCTACCAAAAAACGGTATGTTTGCTTTAGGTTTAGGAACTAAATAGGTTTTTAGTGTGTGTGGGGTGGGGGTTCAATGTAAGTTTATGCTAAATTGGGTTCTTTAGTTTGCGCTCGGTAGCATTCTGGCTTGTTTGTTTATTTTGAAAAATCGAACACTTTTAATGGTCACTGCCGAAGAAAAGGTGGAAAAAAAGTAACTCATTCATCGATCAACCCTTTTTTCCCATTTTTTAATTGAGCACCCTCAATCCGGCACGCTGCCAAAATACGTTGCTCGCGTGACGGTCTCTATTGCGTGTCTAACCAGACTTGGTTTTTGGCTTAGTTTATTTTATTTCCAAAAAGATATTAAACACACTTCGCAATTAAGAAACCAGCTCCAATCTGCCCCCATCTGATTGATCTTCTTTTCCGAGTACGACTTATAAACTGGTTAACGGAATAGTTGTATGAATGCTGAATCGACGAAGCACATATTAATATTCATTTTGCATTCGTAGCTTTCATCAGAATTACTCGCACGAAGAAAAGAAACATCTATGATATTTTTTTCTTTCTTTCCTTTTCGAAGTATTTAGAGACGCTCACCGGAGTTTAAGAACACGCGAATCTTATAATTTGAAACAATTGTTCTATTCTTGTATTCCAGGAGTGTATGCATGTTACTTTTGAATGTATGTGTATGTGTGTAATTCCGTGTGTGTGAATGTATATATGTCGAAGCCTTTTT
>VCCN01003757.1:4657411-4676505 GCA_006491835.1 Architeuthis dux | reverse complement strand
ATACATATATATATATACATATATATAGCACCATACACGCATACATGCACATACGTACAAGATAACTAACGGTAAACATTTCTTGCTCTGTGTCTCGCAATATACATACACACGTGTCCATTTGTGCATGCGCACATACATACATACATACGCGTGTGTGTGTGTGTGTGCGTGTCGTCATACGGGCATAATCAAACGCACATACCTATGTATGCTAAATGTATACACTTCTGCCTGTTTATTTTCCCATACATGTGTTTGGCTGGACTTTTGAAGGAAAATATTTTGATCTTGAGACATGTTTTTTCTTTATCCAACTTAGAACACAATACCGTAATACTCCTGAACGTGATCTACAAATATTTACTCCGTTGCAGGATTACATATTTATCCTAATCACATCCCGGATATTAATGCTATTGCAGGTCTTGGACTAAATCCTTTAAAAAAAACTCAAAAACAACCACTAATCTCTATAATTCTCAATCAAAAACGTTTGAAAAACAATATTTTGTTTAGTCAGATACACACACAGAATATTAGCCAAATTGTTCATACCTAACTTAGATAGGTAGAAAATCATGTATTACTTAGTTTTTTCGTGTATTTTGAAATTCACTGGTATTTTTTCTTTTTCACTGGATTTACTGGACACTTGAAAATTGAGAGGACATTTACCGAATTTGGTACATTTCTGGAGAAGATAGTCACTGGTAAGGAACACTCGATTTATTAATCGAATCGCAAACGTCGATACCCGTGGTTAGATCCCAGACAGCTTTCAGCATCACTTACAATAAATCTACTGGAGAAAAGATCTTTGAGTTTGGATGGATTCACAGATACTTCATTAATACAAAATACTGGAACATAACAAAGTTACTACACAATGCTATAATGAGCAATTAGCTCGTCTGAATAACACAGTGGAAAAGAAAAGTATTATACTGGGCAAAGAAATCGACCGTTGATTTTGCTGCATGACAATGCGTGTGCTGACTTTACAAGTAAGAAGCAGCAACAGATCAAGACGTTGGTATGGGAAGTTCTTCCACATGTAGTGTATTCTCCAGACCTTCAGACTATCACTCCATGTTACACTCCTTGTCTAGTCAGAGGTTCCGAAAGTCCATCGAATTAAAGCCGGAACCGTTCTTTTATGATGCAATACTAAATCTAGCTGAATGAAGGTGTAAAGTCATAGAAAGCCAGGGGAACTAGTTTGATGACTGAATAGAGATCCCCCCTCTATCCCGGTAGACGATGGAACTACCCGGACCTCTCATGGCTGAAGGATACTAAACGGAAAGCGGCGTGATATGTTAGGCATCAGCTTGTCTTAAGAGAACTCCACTCACAGGCTTGGAATCAGAATTGGCTGTCTCCTAGCCTGGTTGCCGAACAAGGCTAGAAATCCCAGTCTGCACCGCTATTCACCCATTGGGAGAATATATGGTTCCATGACTTCTGCGGAGGTGTTAGTAAGAGTTGAACGCAAACTACCACAACCGGAGTGTGAACTTGGTTCACGATTTCATTCTTCGTGCTGTTAACCGTTATACCGATTGCATCTCCCCATGTATGGCTGAACAGTGATGCTATACATGTATATGAATAAAGTATTTTGCCAAAAGATACTTGCAAGTTCCGCATTAACCTAATATGTTAAACATTATTTGTCATCATCGACTGTCGATGTGCCACCATAGGTTACAAACGAATACTTGTGTTACTTGATTGCGTCAGGATTTTTGTTGGACATGTTCCTAAATTAATTAACTTTAATGATCTATTTTTTTTAATAAAGCAAGAATGTATTGCATCAATGCTAGCGGAATCTCACGTTATGTCTACGAGTTTTTTTAAGCATTTTATTTTTACTTTTGTAATTTTGTAATATCAAAGACCAATCGGCAAGATGTGAGCTAGAATAAAACTACAAAGGAAAGAGTTTGATTGATTTAATGATTTCAAAGATTTTTCTTTTTGTCTCTCTTTGGTCTCTGGATACTTTCAGCTTTTATTTCTCGAAAGAATTCAGAGACACGTTTTATCTTTCACAATTCATTTAGGCTTTACTCATTTAAGACTTCCGACCAGAAAGTTCTCCCTTGATACCAATTTAGTTATTGATTTATTCATTGGCTTCGGTTTTTTTAATACATTTTTATAGGTATTCTTTGATTGCGTTCTTTTCTTTTACTGCTAAAATTTTGTCCTTTGTTTAATTTACAGAAGTTTTGTTAAAGGTAAGTATTGCGGATGTCTTTGTTTTTTTATTAGACATACTTCAGTGAAAGATCGCCTCGTTGAGGGATAATGATGAGCTGGGTATTCTAGGAGACTATTACTACCGGTATAGTGAGTTCGATCCATGCTGAGTGCCCCAATATTGTGTCCTTGTGCCAGCGTTCTTTTAGTGCATAAATGGTGTCTTTTGCATCATTTAAAAAAGGTTGTTGAATGTAAGTATCAGAGATTTCTTTTTTTTATTAGACATATATTTCTGTGATAGATCGCCTCGTTGAGGGATAATGATGAGGTAGGTATTCTAGGAGACTATTAATACCGGTGTAGTGAGTTCGATCCACACTGGGTGCCCCAGTATCGTGCCCCTGTGCCAGTGTTGTTTTACAGCATACCTTTTGTCTGTTGCATTATTTAAAAATGTTTGTTGGATGTAAGTATCTCAGAGTGTTTTATATTCATCAGATATATAGCCCAACGCAGTGGGAGGGCGCCTTGTCGAGGGATTGTGCTAGCTACTGCATTAGATCATTATTACCGCTGTAGTGAGTTCGATCAACACTGGGTGCCCCAGAATTGTGCCCTTGCGCTATCTCAAACTAAGCTTACCAAATGCTTAGGGCACCCCGCCCGATGGTAATGGTTAGCAAGCTGTTCTTGCAGATCATTACAACTGAGTTGTGCGTTGCCCTATACTTGTAACCGTGTACCGACATTACGATCAGAAATCAACTCTTAATACCAATTTAGTTATTGATTTGTTCACCGGCTTCGTTTCTTTTTAGATTTTATAGTTATTCTCTGATTACGTTTTTGTTTCTTTTACTGCTAAAAATTAGAAACCGTCAACCAAAACTGTCAACATAGATTTTCATCCGTTTTCATGTTGGTCTGCCTGGCTGGCTGTGTATGTATGTATGTATGTATGTATCACACGTATAGGCCGCACCAATGGAGCTAGATGGCTAAACATTTACTCCTTATTATGTCTAGGAAAACACATTTTTTTTAAAAATCAGACCCTAATAGGTTTTCTTTTAGTGCGGGTTCAATTTACAATGTAAGTTTATGCTAAATTGATCACAAGTTTGTGTCCGCTTGTTTTTTCTGAAAATTCAGACTTTTCTAGGGATCACTGCCCAACAAAATGCGAGAGAAGTAACTTATTCATTGATCACCCTTTTTTTTTACAATTGTTTAATTGATCACCCCGAATACGGCATGCTGCCACAAGACGTTGGTACGGTTTCTAGTGACAGACTAACCTGACCTGGTTGTCTTTTGTTTAATTTACAAAAGTTCTGTTCAATGTAAGTATTGAAGATATCCTTCATTTTCTTTTTCATATAATATATGCCTTAGTGGAAGAGCGCCCCGTTGAATGATTGTGCTTAGCTAGCTACTCTAGCAGACTATGACATTGTAGTGAGTTCGATCCACACTGGGTGCCATATTATAACAAAGCAATAATTCATTGCATCAATGCTACAAGATACTCACGTCTTATCTAAGAGATTCTTTTTAATTTAATTTTTTTTTAATATCAAAGATCGATCGGTAAGATGCGATTTAGTTGATTTCGTTTCGTTTTTTTTTTTAAATGTTGTAGTTATTCCTTGATTCCGGTCTTTACTTTCACTGGTGACATTTTGTCTTTTAGTTTCTATGCAATTCTAAAGTTCCAAATCCGAATTCTGCCTCATAAAAAATGTTTGATTTGACACCGAGATCATCCATATCAGGCTAGTTTACGCAACTTTATTGCAATTACAATTTTCATACCAGTCATGGCGGCCATTTTGAATTTTCAATGTCTTGCATGTATTATCCAAATGGCAATTCCCCAGAATTATGTATGGTAAATAAATTCAACTAAATATATATCATATTATATCCATTGCTGATAGGAAAATTGGTCTAAAAGCAGTTGTCACTGGCAGCCATTTTGAAATAGCTGCAATTCATGATGGCTCCATATTCTTTTTAATGGCTTTGGCTAAAATGCACTGAGGGCCACACAGCTGTGCCCTTGTGCCAGCTTATAATAAATTAACATGTTGTGCATTAAGGCTACAGGATTCTCACGCCTTGTCTACGATTCTTTTCATTTTATTAAATATTAAAGATAAATCGTCAAGATGAAATTTAGATTTAGGTTTCATTTCATAATTTTGCAGTTGTTCTATGGTTAGTTTCTTTTAAAGCAGAATGTTCGTCTTTTACGTCATTTCGAAAAGTTTGTTAACCCTTTTAGCGTTAAGGCTTTTTGACCATATAGCAATAGCACTACCATCAACCAAAACTGTCACCGAAGGTTTCTTCAGTTTTTTTTAAGCTTGTCTTTTTAGGCCGATATAGTGTAGTGTTTTTGGCTACGTTATCATGTCCGATATATCAGCCTGGCAGTGCTATAAGGGTTACATGTATGTACTGTAGATTTATTTGTATTCATTGGAAATGCATATACCCTAACGTTGCCCCCGCTATTCGAATGTGGACCCTTCATATAAAAACATTTCGTGAGCCGAAGTAGCGTAAAGCGAAGAAGCGGTTACCATTGGTTTATATGGGAAAACACTTTCGAGCGTCCCTATAACTAAAAATGGTGGTGGTATGTACGGCTGTGCCAGCTCAAACTAAGCTTAGTAAATGCCGAGGGCGCCTCGCCACAGGTTAATGGTTAATAAGTCTCGCATATCATTACAACTGGGTTGTGAGTTCGATCTTCAGTGCCCTATACGTTTGGGCTTGTACCAAACTATAGAAAAATGTGTAAATCTGCACATTCCCCAAAGGATAGGCTATAAATACAGGGACCGTTCTATAACTTCTAAAAGCTTAATCGCTAACTGTATAATAAAAACAGCTGTCTCCGCTGGTGGTCTTCCAATACCGCACTGTCAGCCAAGAGAACTAAATTAATGATGACAGTTGATGATTAATGCTTTATATGCACCGCTGAGAAAGGGCCAGGAAAGAAAGAGAGGGACAGAAGTTTGCTTTTGACGTCTGATTCTTGCCAGGGCCGGCCCTAGGGTCCATGGTGCCCCGGGGAAGCTGAACTTCGTCACCCTCTAAAGTATAAAATCATCTTATTTATTCATTTATGTTCTGCAATGAGAAACATAAATATGTAGGAATGAAAATGCTATTACAATAATCACGTAAAGGAAAACGGTTCCAACAGAAAGTATTTAACTCTCAGATAATATTGAAAAATCGGACTTCACATCAGGGAATTGGAATGTTTTTATTCTGTTTAATTTATTCATTATCCAATATTTCTATTTGTAAATTGAAATCGGAAGTCCTATTGTCTCAGACACATGACACGCGCCCCTAGCACTTGGGGCCCTAGGCGACTGCCTGAATTGCCGGGACCTTAAGCCGACCCCACTTTCTGCATGAGGACTTCTGACTAGCCAATCAAAATATCGAGATATGTGTGGACTCAATGATATTTGATGCAACTTGCCGAACACTTACAAACAGAAGTTTTGCAATGCAGTCAGCTTTTCATTTCTTTTTGGTATATTCTTTTGTATTGATTTATTCATTACTGATAGGATCTGAGTTCACACTGAGTATAATCTGGTTTGGAAGTCGTGCTTCTGCCGAGACAAATAAAATATACCATATCGTATAGTAGGATTATACTATAAAGAGCGACAATGTCCTCTATAACCTATTATCAAGATCGGGAATAAAGCTATACTAACATATGCTCTATCGTGCGGAAATATTATAATGGGAAACCTATATCGGTTCCAAATCTTTTATGTACAGAAAACCGCGTCTGTGTCTAGACCTTTTAGGCTGCAAATCCTACTGATGGACGGAGCTGAAATTTGATATACACATGATTATGGATTCCAGGAGTCTAATGGCTATATCAGATTGGGGATGAATTCTTACTGAAATAAATGTTCTTTTAACATGTTACTGTCATAGCTTTTTGAATTACTATCATCACTGCTATCAGTTTGGGTATGTCTACTTTTTAACCACAGGAGAGATAAATAGTTGTATTAAAATCATGCTAAATTCTTTTGGGGGATCAGGAAAGTACCTCTAGGTTGTTCCCTTACAATTTTCATTGATATATCAGCCTAGTCAAATAGCTTTGAATATGTTAAGGAGCGGTTAGATGCATTTGATCTCACCATTATTTTGGAAGTTATTTGCAGATAAGTCTTTGCTGGAATGGGTCTTTTAGTACGAGGATTAATCCAAAATATCGAAAGATTAACCATCTTCATCACAGCAAATGATTAAGGACTCTTGAAGGGAATCGTATAATCTATGAGCTTCACACATTCATTATAGTGATTAATCTCAAAGCTGTAGAAGCAAGGAAACTGTATAGATATGTCTTTAGATTTCTATGCTATAAAGACTCATTCCAAAAGAGAATTATATATTATTTGTTAACCCCCCCTCCCCATTATGTCTTGTAGTTCTACTCGTATCGAATAATCTATCACAACATCCATATGTTGTATAGTGGCTTCGTCCCCGGGAGGAAAATCGTGAACTTGGACAATCAAAAAGGATGACTCGAAAGACATATTTTTATTTCATAGCTTACATTTCGTCGGCCGGAGAATGAAGAGTGGGAGAGAGATAAGAGTGCCGAGAGACCGTTCCGTACAGGGACAGCGGTCTCATGCCTTCCAGCCTTGTTTAGCCGATCTGCCTCTCTGTTCTGAGTTCCGAGTTTCTCCGTCTCCTAGCTGCCTTTGTCAGGTTTGAACGCCTACGCTTGTGTTGTTTCCGGTTTCCACATCCTGCTTTTTGGACACCTACGATAATGCTAAGGTGGCCAGGTCACTTCCACTTCCGCACAGGTGTTGACCTGGAAATGACCTTCTCGTGGCAGTATATCATAACAGTATCAAATAATGTATCACAACATCCATATGTTTAAACTTATTAGATTCATAAACCGCTTGAAACCACTGTGGAATTCTTCAAAGAATAGCATTTTTAAACAATGGAACTATTTTGTGAATTGGATTTAAAAATTAAAAACATATCAAAAGTGCAAGGGAAATAATTTTAATAAAAGGTTTCTCCTCTTGATTAACACTTACTTCCCTAATATAAATTTTAGAGTTAATCATAAATTATAATATATTCTATGGTATTTAATAGATTCTGTTTAAAGTCACTCAATCGACTCTTACTTTACCATAATATCC
This sequence comes from Architeuthis dux, assembly GCA_006491835.1. Lineage (NCBI taxonomy): Eukaryota > Metazoa > Mollusca > Cephalopoda > Oegopsida > Architeuthidae > Architeuthis > Architeuthis dux. The sequence continues at coordinate 4,669,057 of VCCN01003757.1, read as the reverse complement.
TATGTTCTGCTTGTAGCAGAACTGTTGTAGAGAATGTAAGAGATAAAGCATGTGTTGCATGTTAGTATAGGGAACAAGTGTCCCAGAAAAAACTTGAGTTTAAAAAGGCCTTCCCCGGAAAGTAGGTTACCAGGGGATTGTGGTATTGGCTCAGCTGTGGAAAGCTGTGTGTCTTCTCATGTTATCGGACAGTTTCTAAAAACTGAAAATAAATCGAATTACTAAAAACGCCTATTTTTTACATTGCCTCTTTATCTTTCGAGATGCCCCACCTTCCCATTTTCAGCTGTGACCCGAAGAACCAACGACTGCAGTCTCGTCAAGTGCCGGAGTTTCCCACAACGGTATCTTGGCGGTGAATCACACGGATGCATCATGGTACAAGCTCAGCTTAGCTCAGTTGCTCCAGTTTTGAACGACACATGAGGAAATGATTGGTCCTTATTTCCCGACCGATCAGAGGAGACCCTATCATTGTGTGTAGCAATTGTGGGATTCTACGGGGTTAGGGTGCTAGCCCGACGTTCAAGATTGGCTGCCTTACAGGACTAAAGGGCTCCAACCTCCCTGCTATTTACTCATAGCTCGTGGCGGGGAGAAGTGGATTCATACCATTCCAAGGGCATTAGTTCAAAATTAGCACAAACTGTCCCAGCCTATTCCAATTACAGTCCTCTTAAACATTAGACCAGCCGCTGTTCAAAAACCTACGTTACATAATTTAATAATTTGCCTTGCAAAGAAATGTTCGTAGTGCTCAAAATAATTCTGTATCGATTTGAATATAAAACTACATAATGACATTTAATACCATAACTCAACTGGCAACTTGGAACATTGGCCCTCTCTATTTACCATAAAAAGATTAATGTTTTTCTTCTTTAAAATCATTTACTATCAATTTTGCTTCATATGGAGGCTGAACAGAGACCTTATTTAATGAGGGTGTAATTTTACCCAATTACCCATTATTAGCCATAACGACCTAAAGCATGAGTTTTGTTCTACGATACGAAAATTATGACTTGAATTAATGTTTCCATTTAAGATTTGGGATAAACTAAAAATTGGAGAACAACAATATAGAAGAAAAATGTTTTGGTTGTTCTGACTGCACCAGTAATTAGTCTGAGGCATTGTAAAGTGAGGTGCATTATCTAAAAAAATCAGATGTATTTTAATTTTTTTTTCTTTTCCACTGTGCTATTATTTAAACTATTCAGAAATTGACCGTTGGATGGTAGAAATTGTCGAATTATTTCTAATAGCCAAACTTCTGCAATAGATTACTAACAGTCTGATTCTGTTTATCCGTGTGTGACCTCTGAGTAGCCGAAACCGTGTATTGTAGCCATAGGTATTGAATTACATCACCCATAAAATTCGCTTGAAGAATATAAAACAAATACTGGCGATTTGCAACTTAAAATAATAGTGTGGGTCTGTGTTTGGACTCACCCCTATCTTTATTATAATGACCGATTTGTCAAGAGAAAAAACTACTAAATGGTAATTATAGAGTAGTCTCCCTTATTTATTTACGTCACATAAGATTGAGCTACTTTTCTCTCAGATGGTGACCCAGTGGGTAACATGGTTGTGTAACATAATCACCTTCTTGGATGTTGAACATTACCGTTGGTTGGTTTCGTCATTCCTTGTTGCAGACGGTGTCAGGGCGCACGATGGACTTCGGGAAGACGGAGGTTGGTCCCGGGAAAGAATTGGCCTGGAACGTAACGTAAAGAAATATACTGTTCGTAATTCTACAGAAATTGTTGTCAAACACAGATATTCCCATAAAATTGATATCTGTGGGACATTCTGTTTTGCCTCCACTCTGCCAGTCTGATTTATAGTGTGGTCGTTTATAGTTTTTAAAGGCTAAATGAATTCATCTTGTTTAGTCTGTATATTTTGAACTTTGGCCATTTTGAATTCACCCGTTCTCATTTATTAAACGGATTTCTATTTTTAGGTATTTTCTGTCGATGTTTTGACTATAATTCAAGACAAAACAGGTTGGTTTCGTCACTCCTTGTTGCGGACGGTGTCAGGGCGCACGATGTGTCCGGACTTCGGGGAGACGGGGGCTGCTCCCTGAAAAGAATTGGCCAGTAACGTAACGAAGGATCGAGACGTAGATGATTTCTCTGGTTAAAGAATATACTGTTTATTCGTAATTCTACAGAGGTTCTTGTCACACACAGATTTTCCCATAAAGCTGAGAGAGAGAGAGAGGGGGAGAGAGAGAGAGAGAGCCACTGCCGAGGCAACTTCGTCCGTATCTGGGGTACATTCTCGTTTGTCTTCGATCTGTCAGTCATATGTATACTGTTCTTGTTTATGGTTTCTAAGGGTTAATGCGTTCACTTTGTTTAGTGTATATATTTTGAATTTTGGCTCTTTTGAATTAACCCTTTACTCGTCTATTAAACATATTTCTATTTTTAAATATTTTTCATCGATGTTTTGACTCGTACTTCCTTTCCGTCTGAGTCACCCTTTGATGTTATCCAAAGCAGCAGTCTTGTTTATCAAAGGTGTCCAGTCTAGTTTTAGTTAGTTTTAATCTGTATATTTTGAACTTCCGATTTTTCTATCTATCTATCTATCTATCTATCTATCAATCTATTTTCATTTATGCACCTCCTCGCTATGGTACAGGTGTCTAGTAAACATAAAAACATCGGTTTGATATCAGATAAATGTTCATAAGTTTCAGATTCACTAATATTATCTCGATTTATGTTTTTAAATGTCTTTTATTAGATGAAACATGTTCAACCTTTATTAATTAAAAAAGAAAATAATTAAATGAATCAAGATGATATTACTACTACTATAGCAAGTGCATTTACAAAAGAATTACAAAATATGTCACTGAGAAATCAGGGAAATGTAAAGTGTGGTGGTAAGGGTTACATTTGAACTCATGCCAGCCGTAAAAGATCTGGTAGCTCAGTCAGTACAGCAGTTTCCGTACCTAGGCAGACCTCCCGAGTTTCGCCAATAGCTCATACATTATAACCGATCTGTTGCGATGAAAAGCCACTAAAATTAAAACGAAAGAGAAAAAACCCAAATAAAAGCAAAATCTCAAACTACATCAAAATATCTTTGATTCCATCAAAACCAAAAGGTACAATCAGAAGGAAATACAAACTGTTAAAAAAAAGTAGAAATAAAACGCAGTCGTTCTCGATGACATCAGTTAGAAACAAATGGATAAAAAAAAGAAAATATTGCAAGACTGCTCCCTCAGTAAACATAGGCTTTAAACGTTGGTACTCTGTGGGATCTACTTAAACTCCTACAGGAGAAAATTGCCTTCAAACGCTGTCGTGAAGGACAAAAGGAATTAACTTAGACATCAGTTTTCACCAAAGGAAATCAGTATTCTATATCACATCTTCTTGGTCTCCCATCGTTCAATTCAGTGTGTTTCCCTTTAGTTTTTGCTTTTCTTCGATTCTAATTTTGTTTCTTTTAATATTGTCCGAATCTGTTCAGCTTTAATCTCTTATTCCGCCTTTAACCCAATAACTGCGACAGGAACAGCCCAGTTGCCGTTTTCTAAATACGGGGGTAACAATGAACCCTTACACTTAACGTCACGGACAGAGAAACAAGCAGACAAAAGTCGTTCGTAACTCTAAGTGTAAGAGTCGATTGTTTACAGAAAAGAAATTCCGTCATTCGCAATAGAACTGAATTGACTGAAATTTCAGTCATCTGCAGTTAATGCAACTTTACTGCCTGCTTTATTTCCGATATGTCTGTATACTTTTGATCAGTGGCGTTTCTAGTTCTTAGAAAGTGTGTGTGTGTGGGGGGGGGCAACACTCGAAATGCATGTGAAGAGAAATCTTTATTTTTATACTTCAACACGTTGATATTCACAACTTATATGAATGATATTTAAAATATAAGTATAATACATTACTAAATCGATTAAAATACTACTAAGACAAACAATTTTCATATAGTTGGGCGCTAATTCACTTTCGCAACCCCTACATTAAAGCGTATGAAAGTGGAGGGGGCCAACCTAGGTTCCAGCCAAAATTCGGGGGGGCATAGCCCCCTCTGACCCCGTAGAATCGCCACTGGTTCTGATGCAATTCATAGCATCTGATTTTTGTAATGGTACAGTGCATGAGAGTGTTGCTTGAAATATACTTTAAAACTAATGTTAGTCTAACATTTCTACATTAAACTACCGGGACTAATGGACCTCGGGGAATGTTTATATCTACAAGAAATGCCTCGGTATCTTCTTCATTCTTTAAACTATTAATTCATTGATTTAGTTATATTTTCAAATATTACCTCAAACATAATTGAGATACAAGTAACCAATTCGGGTATCTTACTTCGGAGTAATGGCTAGCAAACCCAAGTCTCTTGGGCCTTCTCTACGTGCCTGGGTTATGATCCAACTTGCCTCAAGATCTGTAGTGACTGGCGACCTCGGCCAACAATCTAATAAATTAGTACTACTTAAGAAACATCTAAGTTTATTTTTGCATAGAAACTTATAACAACGTCTGATGAATATATTCATTTTTGTCACCAAAATTACTTTACATTTTTAAAGAAATAGAATACACACGTGCTATACAAAAGACTGCAAAGATGGTGTTGTTGCTTTGGATTATCTTACAACAGAATACACAAATGCATGTCCGTTGGTTGATACCATGCCTCATGTGACAAGCCTCAAATGTCAGACCTGTAACATGGAACACGGGGAACCAGGGTGCCCCGGTCCGATAAACATGTTGCACATCAAAAAAGGAAATAAGAATAAAACAAAATATGAAAATAAGAATAAACCATTTTGAAATGAGTTATACACTCATTAGTCATTCTTACGTTTAAATTAAACCAATATTGCAAACTTTCCGAGGTTTTGTCTAGGAACCAGATTAGCAATTAGAACTTGGCGTTTCTTCACAATTGTTTAAGGTAATGCGTGCGATGTATAAATGGATTGTCGCATCCTGTCATGAACTAAATAATTTAATTACTGACAATGACATTATTTAACATCTAACGATCATCATTATACATCTAGTGATCATCATTATGCACATCAAATTAATCGAATTATCCCTATTGATTACTTAATGAATCTATTGCATCGTGGATATGACGATTGCAGATTCGACAAGTATGCGCGTGCACACCACTCTTGAAAAGATCTTCGACACCTTATTTTGAAAACGTATTTCTTGCAGAGTCAACATGTATGTGCACGCGAATTTTGGAATATCTTCGGCACCCTATTTTGAAAACGTATTAAAAATGTTGTAAAGGTTGTTATATTTTCTTGTTTTTGCTAGAAAGGAAAAAGACTAATTATTTGTCTAAAAGAAAGGAAGAACACATGTTCATTATTTACAACGTATAACCGACGGTTATAAGTCAATATCTACTGTTCTAGGCGAATCAATCAAAATGACGACCATTTTGATGATATTTAACATTTTTAAAGACATTCAAACTCTGATTAAAACTTGCTGAAAAGTATTCTTCCGATAATGTTAAAATGCAACGAATTTGGTCCTGAGATGCTATGAAATTCGGAATTTTCCCGTGGTACAGGCTTGAATGTACAGACTGAACATTAACATTTTTCTCTCTCTCTGAGCTTGCTTTAGCGGAGACATCGGTAATCGATTTACTTCCACTGTTCCTCATCTATTTTCGACTCCAGAAGGACCAGACTATGAATAAAGGATTAGTGACAGGTAAGCATGCTGATCTGTCCATCTACGAAAAGATTAATGCTCCATGCTATTCGGAAAAAGACGCGACCCTCGATGGTCTTATTTATAGATCTTCATCGAAAGACTCGGCGAAATATTTCTATAAATAACTTTATCATTTCTCGGTAAATCTGAGTCCTGTCTCTCCTCGTAACCCTGTCTTTGTATAAACCACGATTAGAGAGACGTTTACGTCATTCTTTTCATATAATGAATAGTTAGAAACGCCTCAAGATGTAAGTTAACACTAGCCAAGGAGAGGTTCTATTTTTCCCTCGGCCACTAATTCAAGAACTGTTTCAAACGATTCAAATATCCTAGAAAGAGCTCTGCAGTTTGGCGTTTAATTAACACATTCAGCACCGACGTGCTTTCCTAATAATACTCCCTTGGTTCTGTTAATCACCGCTACCAAAGGTTTAGGTTATTCATGTGTTCACACATTTATATGTATCTATGTATCTATCTATGTATCCGGACTTTCCCCAGCCCTAACCGTTCATAGTAGAAACTTGAAATTTTGCACACACACACTGCCTTCAATGAGTAGGGAAACTGTTGTTTTTTTTAACCCCCGAATACGTTTGTAGAGGGGGGTTCAATTTTATCTATCTATCCATCTTGATTTCGCCCAGCCCTAACCGTTCATAGTACAAACTTGAAATGTTGTACACACCCTCCCCTCAGTGAGTAGGGAAATGATTGTTTTGTCTTTTTCAAAATTCCCCTCCAAAATAGGGTTCTAGTGGGGGGTTCAATGTTCAATGTAAGCCTATGCTAAATGCGTCAATAGTTTGTGCCCACTCGTATTTTGAAAATTCAGACATTTCTTTTAATTGATCACCCTCAATACAGCATATATAGATGGCGGTGATTCATAATTTCCCTTGGAATGCTAGTTCTGTCTTTTATTGCTGAAATTGAAATTTTCTACTCTAACAGACCATTACTACCGTCACACAAACTTAGTAAATGCCTAGGGCACCTTTCCAAAGGATAATGGTTAGCAAGCTGGTCTCGGAGATCATTACAACTGCGTAGTGAGTTCGATCCTGAGGGCCCACTACTAGTCATCTTGAGTGAGACAATACAACATCTGGTGCATCTGAATATTCCACAAAGGATAAACTATGAATATCAGGGCGGTCCCATGGAATATAAAAGCTTAATTGCTACCGGAAGATCAGTGACCATGTTTAGTGGAAAAAGACATGGACTGAAAAATGCCACTTCTGAAGTTGGGCTTCCCAAACCAAACTGTCAGCAAACAGATCTAATGATTAATGCTAAACAAGTGCCACTTATCTTAGTCAATGAAATTCTAAGAGAAACATTGATTATCAGACTCAATATTTACTAAGGTTATCAAGGTACAGAACAATGTTAAGTTGAAGGAATCGTATAGAAAGATTGTGATGCACTAATCATTCCAATGGATCGTGTCTGTCTGCCTTGAAATGCTGGTCTTTAGCTGGGATCGAAGACCGACCTCTGGCACCGAAGAGAAATACACAGCTAATTCACATAACAGGGCGCTGATTACCCATGCAATTGGAATTGCTTCCGACAATATATTGATGGGCGTTTTTCTGATAAGCAAGTCCACTGTGTAATATCCTCTTTTCTCTGTCTATCTCTTCAGAGGCCGACGAAAATCACGTACTCTTCTGGTTTACTCTGTGTTTAGTGAAAAAAATAAGTTAGAAGAATGGTTTGATTAAGTATATGGAGACGACAAGACCGGCGTGTATATTGCTACACAATCTAGTTTACACTCTGTTTGCGATGGTAATTGTGTTTATTTCATGGAAAATTTGGCATAGTATCCTCATCTTTGTTGTTTCAGTCACTGCATTTGGTCTTAATTTATCCCCCACTCAGTGTAAATATTTAGAAGCTTCACAGCAGAGACATGACCATTATCTGACTACCGGCTTATGGAGAGATCGTAAGACAGCACATTGTATTAGAAAACAAACAGAAGTCAGGGGTATCATAGAAAACTGAAATGGCAACGGGCTGGTCATATTGCAAGAAAGCCAGATAACCGCTGGACATCACTACTCACAACGTGGCTCCCCAGAGATTATATGCGAAACTGATGCCTGCAACAAATAAGATGGGGTGACGGACTAGACACGTTCAAAAAGTATTAGCTCCGCTTAGCGAGATCTGGCGAATATTGAGGAAGGTATATGTCCAACGACGGACGTTAAAAGTGTCTGGTCCCTTGGCTTTCGTATAAGAGAGTGAGTACAATAAATCTGTTTATGTTGTTGGAAACTCGAAAATGCCATGGCACAATAGATATCATTTAGAAAAAAACACAATCTTCCCACCATATTGTTTTTTATTTGACCTTGAGCCAGACTAAACTAAGTTTAGTAAAAAAGTCGCTTAGAAATTTTAAGGGAAAAGGGTTAATATTTTTGAGATAATTGTATTCATAACAATTGTTCATGAAATTAGTTGTCAGCCTCAGAATTCAGTCAAGTTTGAATCAATAATTAATATCAATTATGTTTTACATTAATTAAGAATAACTTTTAATGTTTTCATCAAATTTTCTGATTATTTTATTTAATTGATGAAAATGAATTAACGTTAAATTATATTGATAAAATGGATTAGGGTTAACGAATGTCTCGATATGTGTTAATTAGAGAGTTGGACATGGACAATTTTAAAATGTTCGACAAAAATCTAAATGGAAAATCGATTGTGTATTGTGTCCATTTAAGTTTAGAATAGTTGATTGCTATTGATGACAAAGTAAATCCCCATTTATATCTTGTTAATTAGTACCTATACACTCATATACTCGTACAATCTACCTGACTGGAATTGATTGAAAATAGATATTTACTAAACTTAGCTTACTCTGGTAGGTAGCAACGTAAGAAAGTAATGAGGATATAAAGATTGTGTTGGGCCAGAATTCTAAGTGAGGAAGTCTTGCATACTTTGAAACTCAGTATTCAAATCCTGGTTTTTACTTGGGCTCGAACACCAACCGTTGGTTCTGGTGAGTAGCAAAGCAATAAAGTAATGAGGATATAAAGATTGTGTTGGGCCAGAATTCTAAGTGAGGAAGTCTTGCATACTTTGAAACTCAGTATTCAAATCCTGGTTTTTACCTGGGCTCGAACACCAACCGTTGGTTCTGGAGAGTAGCAAAGCAAGAAAGTAATGAGGATGTAAGGATTGTGTTGGGCCAGAATTCTAAGTGAGGAAGTCTTGCATACTTTGAAACTCAGTATTCAAATCCTGGTTTTTACCTGGGCTCGAACACCAACCGTTGGTTCTGGAGAGTAGCAAAGCAAGAAAATAATGAGGATATAAGGATTGTGTTGGGCCAAATGTCTAAGTGATGAAGGTTTGCATACCTTGAAACTCAGTATTCAAATCCTGGCTTTTACCTGTGTTCAACCAACCGTTGGTTCTGGTGAGAAATGTGCAACTGTCTCAACCACAACAGTTACTTCGAATTGATTGGGTGAGATTGTGTACTGTGTGGCTGGCATTCACAATGATCGAGCGAGTCATTCTTCGCATCTCGTGCAGTCTTTTCCCCAACAGAACATCGCATCACCTATATTTGTTAGTCTTTCTACAGTCCAGACTTGACTCCCTGAGACTTGTAGCATTTCCCAAAGAGACCATGGAAGAGATAAAAGAGAACGCAACGAGGCATCTGATTGCGATCACTAAGAAAGCTTACTATGCAGCAGTAATGGTTTGCTAGACTAGCACAAGTCCACAAGTGTTGGGTACGCCTTGAAGATCAAGCTCACTACACAGTCTTCTCTAGACTAGCTCGCTAAGCATTAGCCACCACGAAACATCCAACTCAGCTAATCTAACAGTGTTCGGTGCCCAATACGGATTAAACTTATCACGCAGTAGAAATGGTCTGCTAGATTATCTTGCTAAATATTATCCACATCGAAGATCCTTTCCTTAAAGGATTACATAATATCATTTATAAGAAGTTGAGTTGAATAAGAATAAAGAAGACAGCGGAAATTAACAAAGATTGCCGGAAACATCCGGCTAAAATCGAAAGAAAAAAGTGTTTACAGAAAAGCAGTTTTATTTACAAGAGAATCTCAGTTGCCGACCGCAATTTCCCGAGCCCCGTTCACATTTCCGCGTTGGTTTTGTTCCTAGAGCTTAGCGATATTTATACAACAGGGAAAGTGGTTTATTTGATGAACAGGAGATGGAAAAAAAGAGAACCATTAAGTGTTATGCTAACCAGAATACAACCCAATGCAAGAAAGCGGCTAAAACAACTCCCCTCAAAAGATGTCGGAGGAAAAACTCAGGGTGTAGAACAGAAAGCTTTAATACGTTGGCTTCTAACGACACACCGAGAGGGGGACCGGTTTCCCCCGCTATCGGAAAGAAGAGCGCTCCTCTAATAGCATTTTGCACTCCGAAATGGCGTAATGCGAATAAGCAATTGCCATTAATGTATATAGGAAGTATTTTGAGCGTTCCTAGACCAAAATGTGTGAGGATAGTATGTTCAGCTGAGCAATCGCAGGTACATGAGACAGGGTTTATTAGAGAGAGAGGGAGAGAGAGAGAGAGAGAGAGATGATTCTATAACGGCTCGCTACAAAACAAACGCTGAGCGCTATTTTCGTGTTTCCCGTTTTTTCGTAAAAGTGAAAAAGAGGCATGAAGCGAACTTTCGAGAAACGGGGGATACTTGTGTTCGTATTCTGGTACGTCGACCAAGGATTAACAGTGCATATTAGTACTTAGTAAGACAAAAAGACCAAATGGAGGAAAAATTGATACCAAAATTACAAATCGGAATGGTCGACCTACCTTGAAAACCAGCACTGGAAATCCTGTTTTTTTACCTGGGCCCGATCACTGACTGCTGGAGTCGGTAGAAAATATACATCTACATTATGCACATGGCAAGACCCTGTACTGCGTAACCTCGTGGTTGATTTATTCTATAAAACAACCGTTGATATATACTAATCTTAGCTTGACACAACCAAAAACCAGATAGAAGGAAATGGGGGAAGAATAATATATTACTGTAATACTATAGGATTGATGTCATGATCTCGTTGTAATATATGCATGTTGTCTGCAACATTCAGATACCTTTTTATTTAGTGGTATTAGAAGAGCATGCAACGCAATTTGTTTTCCTGCGGTCAATAGGTCTCACTTTAGTCGGAATGTTGGTTGGATAGAGAAAAGGAGGATGGACAAGGGATGAGGTTTCCTTATTTTAAATCGTAATGGCCGTCGTACAAGGGACTGGCTTTCTTTTATCTCAAATTCAACCTTCAAGAACAAAAAGATCCCATTAGTTTTTAAAATAAGGATCTACAACCAATGCATCCTCCTGATAGTCAACTATGGGGCTGAAACATGGAACCAAACCAAAGGATTGACTGAGAACCATGCAACGTTATCCAAGAGATAATCATGCTCAACATCACATGGAGAGTGATCACAAGACAATATACTATTCACAGTATACTAGAGAAAGAAAAGAAACAGGAGTCAGGGATATAGAATCCATTACAAAACTCAAATAGCAACGGACTGGACATGTTGCAAGAATATCAGACAGCCGCTGGCCATCACAAATCACAACGTGGATCCCCAGAGATCATATTCAAAGCTGGACGGAAAAATAAGATGGCGGGAGAGACTAGTCAATAGTTCAGAAAGTATTGGCTCCATGACGCCATGATAGAGAGGTCTGACGATTCTTGGGGAAGGTCTATGTGTTACGTTATGGTCGATATGCGAGCTTTAAATTATGTCTTAATTAGGTTGGTCATTCAAATAAGTATGATTTCCGATAAGCCATTTTAGTTTTAATAAAATGGAT
>VCCN01003757.1:4359926-4371511 GCA_006491835.1 Architeuthis dux | reverse complement strand
GTATTCACTCTCGTTTTTCTGCTTGTCCACACAATATCATTAAGATTTCTCAATGGGCATTTTGTGGAAGGATGTGTCATGAGCTAAGAAAGAATGGATTAAATCTTTGAGCGGATCCAGGGATTTGTTTTCGAGATATTTTCTCATATATTAAAAAGAGGTTAACAATAGTCTGGAAAATCGAAAAATGGTTACCTCACCTTCATCGTAGATATATATGAACTGATTTTCATTCAGTTTCAGTTGGTGTATAGCGTTGGCAGAGGTATGCGATCTTTCAGTGCTTTATACTTCAATAAAGTTTTCATTCTTCTGATCTGAGCTAAGACCAAATTGAGGTCAAATCGGAGGATGACAAGATTCTATTGCCTCCATCTTACAAGTGGGGTGTGCCTGCCAGCTTTGAAAATCAGCATCCAAATCTTGGCTTTCAACACCTGGGTTAAAATCCAAACCACCGGCACCGGTGGGAAATACGCAAAGGTTTCAGCCATAATACATTCTAAATGAAATATAAATCTAATAATAAGCGATTGTAGAAAATTAGCCCAGATGGAGAGAAGAAATAGACATGACTGGGTAGGAAAGGTGATCCCTGGGAATTGTGCAAAACACTTGGATTTGACCGTGATAACTGATATAATGATAAACAAGAGGCTCTCCTAGAAAATAAAACAAAGTAAATTTTAATCTGTCTTCTAATTTCAAACGGATCCTCCAATCTATGCCTAAAGATCAGATATAGTCATTATAAATAAAGAGATCTTTCGGATAGTGTATGTCGTCGTTACAGTAAACTGCAGAGTATAATTGGAAAAAGTGAAAAGCTGGAAGATATCTGGACCTTATCTTAGAGAATTGAAAAGAAAATGTGGGACATGAAGATGACAGTTGTGTCTGTTGTTATTGTACCACTTGGAACAGTCCCTAAAGGTCTTGAGAAGAGTTAGGAAGAACTCGAAATCTGTGGATGAATCGAAAGGACATCAAAGAGCATATAATATATCAAACAAAAATATTATGCAAATAAAAATGCTTACGAATCCACTTTAAAAAAAAAAACTTTTTAAAGAATCGCCAATTTATTTTTTTCCAAATTCTGTTTTGAGTTTGATATGATTTTTGTGAAGAGAGCGAACTATCTTTTTCCATTTTCCTAAGGGACTAACATTTGAGGATTACAGGTTTGCAGGTTTTTGCCTTGAAAGCTGGGGCCACATGCTTGAATGGGGCATTTCTGAAGACTTCGTTCATTCCTGTAGTTGAGTAATGATTTCTCTTGATGTGAAACTTCAAAATGGCCCATTAAATGATACAAAGTGCTCATCCTCAAAGCGCAGAAAGGCCTTTGCGGCGTTATCGACAGGCAGCAGCAGTGGATCAAAACAGGGTCATATCATCCCGTTGAGTTTTAACTGCCCGGACTTTTTAAGAGATAACTGCTCGGAGGGAGTGCACCGATTTTATAGCCCTCACGGGAGTATTCAATGTTATATTAGCAAGTAAATGTGATATCTTAGATTCTCATTATGAAATAGTTTTCTTTTCTTTATCTCCATTTCCATTCTGCCTGTTTATCTATCTATCTATCTATCTATCTATCTATCTATCTATCTATCTATCCTCGTGGCATTGTGCCAAACTACCCTAATCCTAATGAATAAATATTAAAAGGACAATGGTAGTCTTGACAGTGGTAGGCGTTCAAGCCCAGATACAAATCAATACTTCAAATGCTGATTTTCAAGGCAGATATATATTACCCGCTTGGGAAAATGATGCAATACAATTTTCCCATTTTTAATCCTCCCTATGTTGGCCTTGTGGCGTACTTGGTTGGTCCTTCATCTTTACTCTGTCGTGGCAATTGTGTTAATGCCGGGTCCGCTAAGAAAACGAAATATCATATTTAAGATATAATTTGATATAAAGAAAATCAAGTGCGGATATGTTTCTCTGAAAAGAGGGTGCCGCCACTGTATCGAACCGTGGCCCGGGGCGCCTAGGTGTGTGTGCGTGTGTGTGTGGGGGGGGGGGTCCTGAGTAGAGATATGTATCGAAACCTCTCAGTCGATACGATATGTCCATTAATAAAATATGTTGACTATCGTTTATCATTGTATGGCGAGCTAAAAGGATTATAGCAGATGAAAACAGTATGGCTAAAGGACGAGAGTCTCTGTGCAATGTGTGTGTGTGAGGGGGGGACGAAAACAGCTTTCCATCGCCTCGTAGAATTCCTCTTGGAGGCCCAGGGCTTTCGTCACACTAATTTAGCGAGGCATCACGGGACTATATTCCACATCTTCCTGCAACAACTCTCATCTTTCTCCCTCTATCTTTGTATATCTCCTTCTCTTAAACACACACTCTTTCTGTTTCGTTCCTTGTCTCTTTGCCTATCAGTTTTGCTCGTTTTCCGACATTAGCTTCGATACCGCTTGCTGATAGATAGCCTGGCTTTTTCTGCAAAGATTACCCATGTCACTCAAAAAGAAAGAATGAAAGAAAGATGTGCGTTAAAAGCGAAGGAAGTTAAAAGAAAGAAGGAAGGAATCAAAGAAGAAAGAAAGATGGAAAATATGTTCAAAGAAACATAGATAGAAAGAAAGAAAGAAAGAAAGAAAGAGAGACAGAAAGAAAAAAATAGAGAATATGTTAAGATACAAAGAAAGAAAGAAAGAAACGTTGCGAACTTTAAAAAAAGAAATGAAATAATAATAGAGAGGAAAAGAAAATCCGATACAGACCCAAGAAAGAACGAGAGCAACAAAAGAAAGAAAGAAAGAATGAATGAATGAAAGGAGATGCAAGCGAGAAATGAAGAAATAAATATTGTGAAAATAAAACAAGAAAGGAGACAATCATTTAAGAAGACATAAGACAGAAAGAAAGAAAGAAAGAAGGAAAGAGAGCAACAAAGAAAGAAAGAAAGAAAGAAAGAATAAATGAATTAACGAAAGGAGAGAAAAGAGAGAAAAGGAAGAAATATTGTGATAATAAAACAAGAAAGGGGACAATTATTAAAGAAGACATAATAAAGAAAGGAAGGAAAGAAAGAAAGAGAGCAACAACATAAAGAAAGAAAGAAAGAATACATGAATTAACGAAAGGAGATACAAGAGAAGTGAAGAAGGAAATATTGTGAAACTAAAACAAGAGAGGAGACAATTATTAAAGAAGACATAAGACAGAAAGAAAGAAAGAAAGAGAGCAACAAAGAAATGAAATTAAGAAAATAATAACCCGAGCTTTGCCATTGATGGGAAGAGTGTCACATGACATGGAATGCGCATCGATTTCAAGTAAAAATGGCGATTAATTCGCCGGAAGCCAGATTTGAAATATAAGCCCAGTGATCTTTTTGTCGTAAAGAAGAGAGCTCTTTTGTGTTCGTTGTTGGCGTTTTTGTTGTTGTTTTTCTATCATTCGTAAAATGTTTTCTTGCGTCTGTTAGAAACAGTCAATCAGAACTGTCAACATGAACGTAGACAGCTTCAACATAGTTTTCTTCAGTTTTAAGTGGTTCTGGCTGGACAGCTGGCTGGCTATCTATCTGTCTATGTTTCTCCCGCACAGGCCGTACCAATGGAGCTAGAGGGCTGGCAATATAAACATTCACTCCTTATTAAGTCTAGAAAACGTGTATGTCTAGAAAACGTTTTGTTTCTTTGAAGATTTCCCCACGAAATAGGGTGTTATTGCGGGGTTCAATTTAAAATGTAATTTTATTCTAAATTGTATTCTAAATCGGTCCCTTAGTTTGTGTCTGGCAGTGTTCACGATTGTTTCTTGAAAATTTGGACATTTCTTAGTGATCACCGTCCAACGAAAGGCGAGAGATGTAACTTATTCATTGATCACCTTTTTTTCCATTTTTTTTAATTGATCACCCCCAGCGAGGCATGCAGCCAAAAGGCGTTGGTCATATGACGGTTTCTATTGGCTAACTAACCAGACCTGTTTTTATCATTATCATTATTTTATTGTATTAGTCATCAGCGAATTCTGTATCCATTAGTTTTTGCTTTATTCATTGGAACGTATTCCGCTCTTCTGAATTCGTTGTTTTGTTTTATCTTTATTTCTCGTCTGTCTTTTAAATACAACTAGTTTAAAGTCTGCCCATGTTTTCGGGAAAACTTTTTGTCGATTAACCATGAATTCTATATGTCTTTTGAGGTCCTTTTTTTAATCTCCATTTTGCCGCATGGTTTTATTTCTGAAATATCCAGTACGAACTACATTTACTTTCAGACAGAAAGTGAAACTACAGATAGCGAGAGACGGAGCAATATAGAGAGAAAGACACAGAAAGGACTAGCATTCCAAGGAGAATTATGAATCACCGCCACCCATAAATGCTGTTGTTATGGGTGATCAATTAAAGATTTGGGCTGAGATCACTACAACAAATCTGAATTTTCAAAGAACAGACTAGTGACTAATCTAGCATAAGCTTTCATTGAAAATTGAACCCCCAACTAAACCCTATTTTGGAGGGGAATTTTCAAAAAACAAGAGAAAACATTTCCCCTACTCATTGAGGGGAGTGTGTGTACAACATTTCAAGTTTCTACTATTAACGGTTAGGGCTGGGCGAAGTCCGGATACATAGATAGATAGATAGATACATACATACATACATACATATAAATGTGTGAACACATGAATAACCTAACCTTTGGTAGCGGTGATTAACTCTTGGGTAAGTGTATTTATTCGGCTCCAAAAGAGGGCGGTATGTGACACAGGGTCGAGTTTCACGTGGGGCCCACACGCGTATGTGCGGGCAAGGATTGCCTAGTCCCCGTGAACAATGTCACACAGTCGTCAGAAATGTCGTTCCGATCTTCACCTTCAAGTGCAATGGGGAGGTGCTGCCGCAAGTTCGGAATCCCCTGGACTGTACATATACATTCTTTCAGATCACAGGATAAATAGTGTAATGAGAGTTAATTACTCGGCTGAGACCGCCTTCTCTCCAAGTAAAATATGAAACGGGGTCCAACATGGTACACGGTGCTAATTCTTCGTTGGGCGCTTGCAGACTTCATCCCAGAGAGGATAATGTGTTCTCTTCTTTCTCTAGATGTGATATACCTACCATAGCAAACTTTTCTACCCTCCTTCCGGATATAGATTTCTTATGTTCTTCAAGTCTGATTTTCAGGGGACCGCTGATTTATTAATTACCGCTACCCACAACAGACCAGTTTAAACACTGTTGTTGGGGTTAGGTTATTCATGTGTTCTGACATTTATATGTAGCTATCTATGTATCTGGACCTCGCCTAGCCCTAAGCGTTCGGAGAAGAAACTTGAAATTCTGCACACACACACTCCCCTCAACGAGTAGGGAAAATGTCTGGGTTTTCTTTTGAGAATCCCACTACCAAATAAGTGTTTAGTAGGTGGTTCAATTTACAATATAAGTTTATGCCAAATTTAGTTTGTGTCCAGTAGCATTCTCACTTGTTTTGTGAAAATTCGGACTTTTTTGTGATAACTGCCCACCACCACTGTGTAATTTACGAGCTAAAAAGAAGCATACATAGGTAACGGTGATTCATAATTTTCCATGGACTACTCCTTATACTCTTTCCCACATTTGCATAGGATGCTATCAAGTGTGATAATGATGAAGTTTAACCCCATAATTTTAGACCATATTTGTCAAAATATCTATATTTGCTCTCCCGATATTCAGAGAAGACTAAATAAAACCAATTAGTAATATGAGGCTTGTAAAAAAATAAACCTCGCAGAAAAGTTTAAACCAATGTGTCCCCAAACCTTTTCGGACAACAGCCCCCTTTTAGAGCATGTAAAGTCGGTCAACAATGATGCATTGAAATTCATAAGCGGAAGATGTTTGAACTTGAGGGAGTTCAACTGTGAAATAAGCTTTTTAGACATACGACTTTATATCTAGGAGGTATCGATTTGTATTCATTGCCCCTCTCACTATCCCTGACTTCCAATGCCAGTGTCCCCCCTGAGTCTTCCAGAGCCCCCAGACAGCGTCCACTTCGCGAATCACTAGTCTAAGCAGATATTAAAACAATACACGCCGATTACCATCTGAATTAGTTTTGGCACCAACGAATTTCAACTTTTAATTGGTAAATATTAATACCTACTTCTAATCATTAAATTACCAGTCGTAAAGTTACTTCTCTCGTGACTTTGGTTCGTTAGTAAAGTAGTAAAAGTGGCCTTACACTGGCTACGGCATGAGCCTTCCCTGCAAGGGCTTCACAACATAAGTTTCTCGTGTCTTGGCTTGTGATATGTGAATAGGTTTCAGAGGCGACAAGCACCAAAAGTAGCGACACTTACTTTACCATCCTCGTTTACGGCACACGGTATCCCCAAGCGGCCACCCACTAACTATTGAGCAGGCTCGACGTTGCTTAATTTCGGTAATCACACGAGAACTGGCATATCCAACGTGATGTGGTCGTAAGCACTTGGTAATGACGTCGAATTGCAGCTATGCGGATTTGTTAGATATCACGAAGAACGAGAGAACACGGAGAGAAACACAGAAATAAAGATAACAGCAAACGATGAATGTCTCCTTTGCTTGTGGAATTAAGTGCATCTTGATAAATCTAAATATATGAGGCAAGAGGGATAGTGAGTCTAGGATTCTATTCCTCTCCTCCGTAAACTATACATCACTATCTCTCCTAGTGTTGTACAGCCTCTTTTACAGGTTCTTTCGAAGACTTCTCGTCGTGGGTTGCGGGAGGAAAATCGTGAACTTGAGAAAAAGGAAGACTCGGAAAAACGTGTTTATAAAAAATATGAGGACATATTTTTATTTCATAAGAATACATTTTGTCAGCCGGAGAATGCAGTGTTGCAGAGAGACAAGGTGAGCCTGTTCCCAACAGGGGAACTTGGTCCCGTGCATTCCGGTCCGGCTGCTGTTTGTCTCGGCTCTGAGTCTGTCTCTCTGAGCTATGTGGGCTTTGATACGCCCACGTTGCGCCCACACACCTGCAAAAACATCCTGTTTACGGACACCCACGCATATGCATCTTTCCTGAAGTCACCGCGACCACTTCCACTTCCACTTCCGCCCAGGTGTTAGCCCGGAAATGGTCTCCCGTGGCAGTATCTCATAACACTAGCTTGAAATAATAAAGATGTTTTGTTGTATTGCACTGGCCTGGCAGCGTAGAGACAGACATCTATTTTACATTTTACACTTTGTTCGGTACAAGACTCCAATGACGGGACACCTAGTTAGGATCAAACTCACTGCAGTGGTGATAGTCAGCGAGACTAGCTTGTTCACCACTACCCAACGGCGAAACATTGATATATTAGCTTAGTAAGGCATACGGCTATGAGATTTGGGCACCCAGTGAGGATCGAACTCACTACAGTAGTATTCGTCTGCTCGACTAACTTACTAAACATCGCTCCACAGTTAGGACACACTTGATACGGGTTATCAGTATAAAACTAAGCCTAGCTTAGCAGGGTGCAAGGCCACGTGTATGGCGCACCCAGTTAGAATCGAACTAATTTCAGTAGTAATTGTCGGTTAGATCAGCTTGCTAACCAATACTTTACAGCAAGACGCCGTTGGTATTAAGCAAACTTAGTCTGGAACATAGTCACAAGTGTGGGGCACCCATTA
This sequence comes from Architeuthis dux, assembly GCA_006491835.1. Classification (NCBI taxonomy): domain Eukaryota; kingdom Metazoa; phylum Mollusca; class Cephalopoda; order Oegopsida; family Architeuthidae; genus Architeuthis; species Architeuthis dux. The sequence goes on along the minus strand of VCCN01003757.1, from coordinate 4,363,854 downwards.
AGGATCTAACTCCCAATAATAGTAACACTCTGCAAGACTAGCTTATTAAGAACTACTCCACGGCGAGGAGCCCCCTACAAATTACGAGTTGAAGATGAGAAATAAACTCCCAATCACATACCGTATTTTCCTGCATATAAGACGCATAAGACAAATAAACAAAAAGTATTCCAAATATGAAAATGCATTTAATGAGCTGGTATTATGATTATGAAAATGCTGCTATCTGTGCCACTACGGTGGACCATAGCATGCAAACCAAAAGTTCAAAGGGTGGGGTCAACCGCGCTCACGTTGCACTTCACCTTAAAACTCCATTGCGCAGACCACAGATTTTTCACATTCAGGCCCCGCCGACTTAGGACCCGAATAAAGACACGGACAACCTGTCCCAAATCTCCGTTCGCGGAGCCAAGTCATTCATTCATTCATTCATTATGATTAGGGTCTGTCTACCGAAGTTCAAAAAGGACATCTATGCAGTTTGGAATTGGATAAATTGCAGTGGAGGCTATTCCTCCAAATACAATTGTAAAGCATGCGTCTTAGAAAATGCGGTATTCAAAATGAACTCTCCTTCGACATTATAACCTCTTTCCACAAAGTTGAACAGAGGTTAGGTATTCACCCATGTCTGTCTGTTTATTCGTTTGTTTATCCACACAATACCTCCAAACGTTCTCACTGAAATGATGGGCCAAGGTACAATTCATTAAAGTTTAGGGTGGATCCAGGAATTAGTTTTTCCGATTTTGTTAACTTTGTGAGATTTTTCAGCTTTTCGGGTATAATAACCATGCAACGCTCACAGGAGAGGATCATGCTTAACATCACATTGGGAGACAGTAACACTGCACAGTATATTAGAGAAAATACAGGAGTCAGAGATATCATAAAATCCATTAGAAAACTCAAAAGGCAATGGGCAGGTCATGTTGTAAGAATGTTAGACAACTGCTGGACATCACGACTCACAGCGTGGATTCCAAGAGATCATATGCGAAATTTTGTCCGGCAGAAAATAAAATGGTGTGAACATCTAGATAGGTTCAGGAGATATTGGCACCGCGGCACCCGCGATAGAGAGACCTGGCGATTCTTGGAGACGGTCAATGTCCAACAACGGACTTCAAACGATGATGATGATGATGATGATGATGATGATGATGATGATGATGATGATGATGATGATGAACAACAACAACACAGTATTGATGTCATCATAATGGAAGTGTAGTGCAATAACACATAATTACAGGTATGGTTAGTCACGCAGTAGAAACTGTCATATGTCGAATGTCTTTGGGCAGCATGCTGTGTTAGGGGTGATCAATTAAAAAGTTGGAAAAAGGGGTGATCAATGAATAAGTTACTTCTCTCGCCTTTTGTTGGGCAGTGATCACTAAAAATCTGAATTTTCCACAAAAAACAAGCGGACACCAACTAAGGGATCAATTTAGCATAAACCTACATTGTAAATTGAAATCCCCCACTAAAAACCTATGGAGGGGATTAAAAACAAAATAAAACGTTTTTTCTAGACATAATAAGGAGTAAATGTTTATATTTTCAGCCCTCTAGCTCCATTGATGCGGCCTGTACGCGTGGTAGCTATATGAATAAGTTACTTCTCTCGCATTATGTTGGACAGTGATCACTAAAACAGTCTGAATGTTCTATAAAAAGAACAAGCGTGAATGCTGCTGGACACAAGCTAGTGATCAATTTAGTATAAACTTACATTGTAAATTGAACGCCCCATTAAAAACCTATTTAGGAGGGTAATTTCCATAAAACAAAAACACATTTTTTTTCTAGACATAATAAGGAGTAAATGTTGAATTTTTCATTCCTCTAGCTCCATTGCTGCGGCCTGTACGCATGATACATACATAGCCAGCCAGCCAGTCAGACTAACTTAAAAACCGAAGACAGTTTTGGTGACAGTTTTGGTGACAGTTTTTACAATGAATAATTATAACAGGCTTTTGTCACGACATAGTCTGGAATATGTAACCTGATTGTTCAGTTTTTGTGACAAAGTCGTTGGCGGAGGTATGCGCTTTTCGAGTGCTTCTTAGTTCTGACATGTGAACATCATTATTTCTGACAAGGTTGTGAAGGGAAAATCTGGAGACTCTTTAACGTCTCGGAGGCGGAAATAACTACTTGAGTCTTGTTTGCTAACATCCGAACATTATGCATTGTCCTGGCAGTCGTCCAATGTCCGATTGCGAAGATCTCATTAATACTCGACGCGTCAAAGCCTTTTTTCTGGTCATCTCTTTTGCTACTGCATTGCTCGCCATTCGATCTTGTAACAGACAAAAACGGCTTGAAGAAGATTGGATTCCCTAGTTTATGACAGAGGGCTTCGCGAGGTCATCCATCACTTAAAGCCAACAGCCGAGTCAATTACTGCGACAGGCACAAGCGTTGCCAGGTTAGACGTTTTATGGGCAGACTTTAAAAAGTCTGGCCTTTTTGAAGAACATATGCCCATGAACGCTTTGGTTTGGCTATATTTAAAATTTCCTTTTATTTAATTAAACAAAATGAAACAACTGAAATGGAACGAAACAATGTCTAAAACAGCACGTCTACTTAATTATTAATATTAGTAGAACTTTGTTGCAATATTAGTTTTAATAAATTATTTTTTCTTTTGTACTTCATAATTGTGATGTGTTATAAACAATCATAAAAAATGAGATTACAAGGATATTTTTCAAGAGAATGTGCTAAATTGTAGATGTTTGTATTTATGTATATTTGAATATGTTTTTTTTATGAATTGTGTATTTGCTTAGAAGTTGATGTGTAAATAATGTGTATACTTTGGAGATGCCCAAATAATAATAATAATAATAATAATAATAATAATAATAATAATAATAATAATAATAATCTTTTTGCGCAAGCATTTTACAGGCACTCACCATATGTCACGTTCTCCACCGTTTCACCGTACAGTCTACATTTATCTGATTCTACTTGGTGGTAGATACTCTCCTTGATTGCATTGGTGTTTAGAGCTTGGTCCCGGGCCACAATTAGTAGACTCTCCGTCTCCCTTTTAAGATCACCCCGTGTCAACCAATTCCATGACTCGCCAGTCTTCAAACCCTTAGTGCCCCTCTCAAATTGAACGTGTAATGCCAATCCCCCACGCAAGGCTATCCTTTCAGCAAGAAATCTGTTCCGGTACTCTTTCTTTCCCTCAATGTTCTCCTTCACTGGATTCCTTTTGTATGCTACATACTGTTCTTCTTCACTACTTGCCAAGTACAGATCAAATGATCTGCGCCCACTGGCCACATAATCTTCACCACTAATGAGACCTCAGCCACCCATTTTTCGAGAAGTGTACAGTCGGATTATATTTGCTCGTTTGTGTAACACTCCGTACTGTAGCGTGTTCTTCTATCGAGGTCCTCCACTTCACACTTAGTCCAGTCCTAAATTGCTGCGCTATATCGCACCACCGCCATCATCCACGCATTGATAGCAGAAACAAGGTTCCGGACACTTAGTTTGATTTTCAGCAACACTTCAAGCCTTTTTTTAAATATGCATTTTTAACCTGTTGTTTCCCCTGGTCATCCAGAATAGAATCCAATTCCAATATTCCTAAATAATTGTACCCACTTTCATCAAGATCTGTAATTACTTCTCCATCAGGTAACCGAATTCTAGTACTATTCTGGTGCTCGCCTCTCTTTATAACTAGCACCGCACACTTCGGAATCCCAAATTGCATTCCAATATCATCACAACAAAGACGAACAGTCTGTACCAATGAGTCTAATTTTGGTTCAACTTTGGCAAACAGCTTCAGGTCAACCATAAATAATTCATACATTTTTCTAAAATTACAGTCTTACGTAGAACCATTGACAAATCATTGCAAGTACACAAATCATGAATC